>CM056582.1:99269093-99831593 GCA_029721435.1 Gymnothorax reevesii | reverse complement strand
CGTATAATAGCCAGAGAGGTTTCATCCCACAAAAAAGGTCTACACAAATCACATAAACAGAGGCACAGTAACTCCATCAGTTACATATGGTGTCACAAGAATCAAATGCTTACATTTTCACATTGCAGCCATTTAGCTAAGGCTTTATCAAAAGCGACCAATGGTTGACCAGACTCCACAGGGACCGAGCCCCACAGGAGCAGTGAAGGTTAAAAGCCTTGCCCAAGGGTCGAAAAGCTACACTGATCCTAGCAGTACATGTTACCCAATAGTCGATTCAGTAGCTAAGAAAACAGTCAAAGCCATTCCATTCAGTTATAATGCTACGTGATGTATATGCCTGAAACCATCAACATGAAGAGGGGTCATTCAAGCTCAAATCAACCAATTTCCGAGAAATTTCCCAGGTCACCCTCTCAGACTCTTCTGAAAAACATTCAAAGGTGCTCCTCTACCATATTTATACAGGAACCCAAAATATTAGCTCTGTATCTCAGATAGTTTTGATGTCACAGCCCCTGGAAATTTTTGATTAATTTTTTTCCATTTTACCAAACTTGCCTCTCGGTGCAACTTCAAGCAAGAATATCTCCAAGTGTTTCCCACTTACAGATTTGAAATCAAGTGTCTTGAGCTAACTTTTTATGTAGATTATGAAAAAGCTATCAGATTTGCCAGAGCTTGTAGCCTTCTCTTCTCACAAGGCTCTAAAAATGGCAAAAACGTCCAAAAACGTTAAAAAATAGCTGCCTCCTTCAAGCTCTTATAACTCAAAGGGTATGCTAGATGAAGCAATTAATTTTTTTCTGCTTTTATTTTTGACATATTGGACCACATCTAGAGGACAACCACATTTATCGATAGATTGGTAGAGCCAGAAAAATTTTTATAATTTTGGTTGAGTTTGAAATCCTTATTTTGGCATATGGCCAGTTATCTAACAGTGCCATATTTTTACCATGAATTCCTATAAAACTAAAGATGATATGATGAAAATATGATGTTATTACCAGCCATCTTTCTTAAGTCATGATTTTTTAAATTTCATGTCATTTTAAACATTTGACGGATGAAAAATTAAGAATGAAATTATTCCTTTTTAAGATAATTCCACATCCGGAAACAAATTTTCATTCATATGATGACTGCAAACAATGAATAGCTGACAATATTTTACCAGTTTAGTACATTTATTAAATATCACAAACAAAGCAGTTAAGGAGAAATACACAGCATAAATTCATATTTCAGTAACAGTAAAAATACTCATAACCATAGGATTTAATAAATACACATCAGTGTTCAAGCAAATGCTTTACTAGTTATAATTCTACTTTGTTGCATCAAACAGTATTGGAGCGATTGTGGCATGTACTTGTCGCACTGTAACTATAAAACTGCACAGCATGAATAATTACAATAAGAATCATGCAAAATGCTTAATATATTCATTTTAATGTGGGAAAAAGAATTTTATACTTTTTTTATACCATCCTTGACCACTGAAACACTGATAGCCATGGAAATGATGAAAATCCTCAAATAAATAGCATAGTGCCTGATTATTACCTGGACCATTTCATTACAAATTATGCAGGTGCTACTCTCTGTATGATTAATATATGACAAATAGAACGCTCATATTTCATATACTCAAAAAAATTAACTTAAGAAGGAAGGCTGCTAACAACATCAGATTTTCATCATATCATCTTTAGTTATATAGGAATTCATGGTAAAAATATGGCATTGTTACATAACTGGCCACATGCCCTAATAAGGATGTGAAAATAAGCAATTTTTAGAAAATTATAAACATTTTTCTGGCTCTACCAATGTATTGATAAATGTGGCTGTCCTTTAGATGTGGTCCAATATGTCAAAAATAAAAGCAGAAAAAAATTAATTGCTTTATCTAGCACAGGGGTGTCCAATCTTATTCGTGAAGGGCCGGTGTGGGTGCAGGTCTTTGTTTTAGCCCTTTGTTTTTAACACCTGATCCCAGTAATTAACTGATCAGAAGGTTCAATCAGGACCTTGATGAGTAGAATCAGGTGTATTAGTGTTGGGCTGTGACAAAAACCAGCAGCCACACCGGCCCTTTGTGGATTAGATTGGACACCCCTGATCTAGCATATCCTTTGAGTTATTAGAGCTCAAAGGAGGCAGTGATTTTTAAAGTTTTTGATTTTTGGCCATTTTTAGAGCCTTGTGAGAAGAGAAGGCTACAAGCTACAGCAAATATGACAGCATTTTCATGATCTACAGAAAAAGTTGGCCCAAGACACTTGATTCCAAAGCTGTACATTGGGAACAATTTGAGATATTTTTGTTATAGTTGCACCGAGAGGCAAGTTTGGTAAAATGGAAAAAAAAATTTCCAGGGGCTGTAACTTCAAAACTATTTAAGATACAGAGCTGATATTTTATGTTCCTGAATAAATATGGTAGAGGAGCACCTGTAATTTTTTTCAGAAGAATCTGAAGGGGTGACCTGGGAGCCACTGGTTGATTTGAGCTGGAATGACCCAGAGGGAAAATTCCGGAGGATTCTGCACCTGGCTGGCCTTGGCGTTGACGTCTCCAGAGTGCAGTAGCTGCAGGATGGTGCGCAGATCGGTGTCTGAGTGAAACGCAGCCAGTGCAGTCAGCATAATGGCTGTGTACCCGGCCTTATTCTGCTTATCTGCATTACACAGACCTGAGAGACAAACAGTTAAAAGTACATCAGTCGCTCTGAAAAACACTGCTCCTCTAATGCTCCTCTGTCTACACACCACACACACACACACACACATACATGCAAAGAGACACAGACTCATGTATTTAATAAGGACAGGGGCGCACACACACACACACACACACACACACGCACACACTCTCTCCGTCCCTCCCTCCCCCTCTCTGACCTGTGTCGAGCAGCAGTTTGACCACTGGGAAGTTGGAGTGGGACACAGTGTAGTGCAGGGCCGTGTTGCCGTTGCCGTCAGCCATGTTAACCACAAACTCCAGCAGCTGAGGGGAAACCGAGGCGAAGGCATCCATGTAGCCTCTGACCACAGCCGTGTCTGCGGATCTGTGACACGACACACGCAGCCACTCCTGCAGAACCAAGCTGTACGCCGACTTCTGTACGGAGAGAGGGAGGAGATGAGGAGTCCGGATGATCGGGAGGGAGAGGAGGGGGAATGAATTACACACACCAATCAGCCACAACATTGAAACCACATGCCTACTATTGTGTACATCCTCCTCGTGCCGCGAAAATAGCTCTGATCTATTGAGGCATGGGTGTAACAACAGCTCTGAAGAAGGCCTGTACTCTTTGGCACCAAGGAGTGTGAAGTAGATCCTTTAAAGTTACGCCAAACATCCACGAAAATGCAACGTTTAACTGTGAAATATCGATCACCTGCACCCAATAAACACAGATGAGAGGGTGATCCACAGAGAAAAAATCTCCATCATAATTTCTCAGTTTGAAATTTCACTCCCCCTGGCCTGTTAAGTGATGTCTGGGCATTACTGACTGGCTCTGCTTCCTGATGACTCCTTGGTCCAACGAACAAAGAATATAAACATAGAAAATATTGAAGTGGAGCCGCACCTTGAGATTGCTGATTAATTGCAGCTGTTGCTTATACACGAAATGAGTTAAAACTAATGAGATACCAATAAAATTCAAAGTTATTTACCAACTACCTAACGCTGGCTATCTATAATCGCAACGCCATCAATGATGCCAACTTGGGTTACACAAATAGGATTGTATTAAAAAACATAGTGTTAGTGCTGATACCCAAATTTACACATTAGGATCTTGCAGCTATTGCAGGGTTTGGAGGGCTTATCGCGCAACTTCAACAAGATTCTCGCGTAATTTTTTGGGAATCTCGCGCAGCCGGCTTACTTGCAGACACGCTCAAACGCACCCTTTACTTTTTATTAGCAAAAGTGATGACCTAAAGCTCCACGGTGGATTTGCTGCTGTGCCCCCCAGGTAGCGGAAGACTTTGCTGTGGTGCCCCTTATATGGAAGCACATTTGCCGTAGTGCCCTTATATTTTCAGCATGGACCATGGCAACTTTCGCCGTGCCCCTTATCAGCTGTAGTTCGAGGCCTGGAACTAGGAAGTTTGGGGCTTTCCACGGCAAATTAGACTAAATCAGAAAGCATGAACTTTAACTCTCATTCTGAAAAATTCATAACAAGTAGCATCAACCAAATCAACCAAATAAATTATTATCAATCATCATAGGCTACACATACCAATTACTGCACTGTAAAATGGTCATTGTCACAGTCAAATACATTCTGATGGAGTGTATGAAATGCTTTAACTCATTGGTTTATGTTAAATGAACACAAAATATTTAACTCGGTGCAGAAATCCAGACTCAGCATGCTAATATGTCCTACGGAAACAGGCCAATGTGTACTGGAATGAAGTAGTCACTGCTGATATGAAAAGGTTTAAACCACTGCCGCGCACACTGAGGAGTCATGCACAGGCTAGGGGCTATTTTTCATGAATCAACAATTATGTAGCTTGTTTTCTGTCGCAAACACACAATGTTGTTCTTTTGAGACAGGCCAGTTAGGCTCATTCTGTTACGGGAAACTTTTTTTTTCTTCTGTAAATCATTTTCCCTTTTGGATGTATTGTGTGTGCATTTCTGTTGCTGTTTGTTTGTCGCCAGATTCGTCTCCGACTATACCATTCTTCGTCCATCAAGCCGCCCATCATTTGCATCACTTATTCCTCCTCCGTCAGCTGATTCTCCGTCAGCCAGTCCGGTGCTGCCCCGTTCATGGAATAACGTTTAAATATTACGAAGTCCTGCCCGTGCCCCAGCTATGTTTGCTCGTCTGATGTTCTGTGGTCTGTCTGTTCAGTGTGTGTGTGGGGAAATAACTTGGTCAGGGGTAGACAAAGGCCCTTATTCACTCCACACGCATGTAGGTATTTTTTTTTGTTGTCTAGTCCACTAGTTTAGTGGCAGCTGCCACCCTCTGTGTTTTGGTTTTTGGCGCATATGTTAGGGTAGTTAGTTATTTTATTTTGTGAATACAGGTATTTTAGTTAGTACTGTACTTTTGTTTTTCTAGAAGAGTTTTGTTTTATTCCTTTCGTTTATTTGGCAGTGCTTTAGACCTTGTTGTTTTCCCCTAACTTTGTTTTGTAAATACTTTTGTAAATAGATTATTTACTGTTCACCTATCCTTCACCTTTGTACCGCTGTGGTTATTGTAAATACACTTTTAGCACCGATTTCCGTGTTACCTGTCTTTTAATACCACCGAGTGCTATATTATTAAATTAAAGTTTCAACTTTTTTGGACAACATCAGAGGCTGGGAATGTGGAAGAGTATGAGAGCTGGGGCAGGACTAGAAGAGAGCAGAGGAGAGCGAACACGAAGCAGAGAGAGAAGATGGAACATGAGATAAAAAAGAAATAACATGGTGAGACAGGAAGAGAGAAAAGGGGCAAATAAAAGGAAGGAAGACAGATAAACTTACAGAGAGATAAACAGAATGTGAGCGTTTGTGTGTGGGTGCGTTTACAGGAGAGAGAGAGAGAGAGAGAGAGAGAGAGAGGGGGAGAGGGAGAGAAACGGAACACAGCTTGAGTGCTGCCCGCCCAAAGCAGCACATGGCAGTGAGTAAACCTGCATCAGTCGGCAAAGCCTCGCTGTGGCTGACAGGCTGACATGTTAAAAGCAAACACATAATTTCAGTGGCCTTATCTGCAGCAGGGCCAAGTCTGTGGTCTGTAACCCTGGCCTCTCTACGCACCGTCATCTGCCATTCAGCTCAGTGGCGATAATATAAATCCGATTTCATATTCACACACTGATCTTACTACTGTCTCTACTCTCTCCCCGCATGGTGAGTTTATTAGCACTAATTCAACATCACAGTTATGTCCTTATAGTGACAAGCTGATTTACCTGCTCACTTTTAGAGACAAAATGTTTGGTTTGTGTAAAAAAGCCAACTCAGTTTGAAGCCAAAAAGCAAAAACATAAATATTAGCCGGTTGTTATGATGATAACAATACAATAATGCAACACAAAAACATTAACGCATTATCAATGCAGTCACGATGACGCACAATAAACTGTAAGTTTAACTAAATACTTAAACAATGATCAATGTTACACATAAAAATGTTCTGAGTATTAGTCATAGAATTTATGATTATTATTATTATTATTATTATTATTATTATTACTATTATTTTCAAAAGACAAATAATTTTGCAGTAGCGTAAGTTCACAGGAAGCCAACACTCTTGTGATGGGTGCCTTTCAGGCACTAGTCTCACGCTCCGAAGGCGCAGCTGCGCTCTCAGCGGTTGACGCCGCGCCTCCTGTGAGGTGAAGCTAACGCGGCGGGAAGGGCTGCGAAACCGCAGCTCTGCGTATGTTCCGGAAATATCTACGGTAGCATGTCACCAACCGCTATCTGCGGGGGAGGGTGGAAGAAAAACAGGGCGCCCAAAATAGAAAGCGATATAATATGCAGCCTGCTTTTAATGTTTGCTGCAAAAAGAGGCGAAGTTACGCCTGCGTCAGTCTTGGTCATTTGTGCAGGTGAAACCAGCAGAGGGGCTGATGCTGCGAGCCTCCGTTAGACTGAGCGCACATCAGTGGGACGGAAACACGCTTTTCAGTCTCACACTGCGAGTGATATAACCGCAGTAAATCTATCATTTAGTGCAGGCACTTCTAAGGCTTAAAAGGGTCATATTATGTTTTTTTTTTTCTTTTTTGGTCTTCCCTTTCCTGTAGTGTGTTATATCTGGGTAGGCAATCTGCCCGGGCTATCTTGTATGTCAGAATTTCTAACCCAGAAATACTCCACACGACTAACTTGTGTTTGAATTATTACTGTTTATTCTTGTGATTTATATATTTAATACAAGCCGTCAAGCCCGTCACTTGTAACTTGTACTTGGATGAATTCGCCGCCGTAGCGCCAAGCCCATCAAGTTGATTGATCAAGCCGTTTGGCCGGCATGGCACCTTCTCTGATCGGGGGGGGGGGGGGGGGCACGTCATTGAAACCTGGCTTAGGTGTTAGTTTGGAAGCACAGGTATCACTGTGTGAAATTAGAAAAAAATCCATGCAGTACATGGCCGTGCATGGCGAACACACAGACACACACCGTCTTCCTTATATAAGAGATTTGGATATTATTTCAATGATTCAGACACTGAGAGGAAAAATGTTGCAGTTGTCATTGAATACAGAGCGAATCGGGGGAATAAACTGGGATTTCATGCAAATTCATTCAGTGTTTGCCGAAAAACCGTCGCGCATGCGCTCTTGGCTTCTATCATAAAAGTCTGTAGTCAGAACTCTTCATTGCCTTTTCACGTCAATACACCGAATGATGGAAAAATGCATTTGTTGCCACGTATGAATTGCCTGGTCTGCCTACTCTTTCCAATGAGTGGCTGTACGTGTACGAAAGCTGGGACTATCTCAGGAACATGCAAGCAGTTTTGGTTAAGCATGAAAAATTCTCAGCACTCAAACAGAGCAACTGACACAAAACCAACTGTAATGTATGTTCAGCGTTTTATTACTCTGCTGCAAGTATTTTGATACACTCAGCCATTCATTAGCTAGATATTTATTATCTTTTTTGCCATTAACTGTCCGAGTAGAATTAATGGGGGAGCCTGACAAAATGAGATGAAACTGAAGCGTCCATTAGACTCTCATTTTCTGTAAGAAATGCATTTCCTTTTGTTCTGGGGGTGTTTCTGTCCGCTAAAAGGATGGCCAAATGACTACTTGCTGTACTAACATTATAAAGTTTCAACATTAGCAAAATTTGATCTCTCTTGAATTTATGTGTGTTTTAATTGTTGGTAACTGATAGCAAGATAGAAATATAATTCGAGAAATCGCCAATACAAAAAAAAAAAAAAAATCCAGATGTTGTAATCAAGCTCATTTTTGATGCTGTATGGGATAGTTTGGTGGCCAAATCACTTCCGGGTCTGCAACTGCGGGTAAAAAGTTGCTCTAGCATGCAAGGATGCAGTTATCCGGCTGTACGATATCGAGTGTCAAAGCTATATTATTTCTACATGCATCCATTACTTTTTTGTTTTTAAGTTGGCGTTTGTATTGCATTTTATCAAATAGAGCTGAATTGTAGTTGTCATGCCACCTTGCAAGCTGCGTGCTGGAAGTGCTGCAGTCCTGTAAGTGTTAGAAATTTTGGCGAAAAAGCCATCTGTATTTTTTTTTTTTTTTTTTGCATTGGCAATCGCTCGAATTGGTCACTGTGCCATAACTAAGAGTGATAAATGATGGTATTTCAATGTAATGTTGAACATACAGGTTACTATGCTACGTTCCATTCAAAATTTAACGTACAACGGATATACAATAGGTCTACAACAGAAATGTGAGGTAATTCATGACACGCTTGTATGTCACACGAAATTCATGTATTCTACGATGTAAAAGGCTGTCGTAGACCCTCATTGAAGAATTTTGAAGATGTTAAAAAATTTTTTGCATTAGAATTTGATTCGAAACGCAAGGTCCATTTCGTAGGTCTGTCGTGCAGTGCCTTACAAGAATGTTCGACTCTGTTACGGGAGACATACGAATTTCGTTTGATTTTTGGGGTTATCTGAGGTCCTTAGCCTTGCAGAGCAGACGGCCCTGCCTGATTCATTGTCAGAAATCCTGCAGGTCCCCCTTGCCAACTACCGTCGTCCAACAATTTAACGGCTAAATTTTTTACGGCCCAATCAGGGGAAAGAGAGGCGGGAGCTGCAGACGTGACATCACCAGGAAACGACTCTATGTTTGAAAACAATGGCGCGTGCGAAGCGGTTCCTGTGGATGGGTCAATGTCAGCAGTTTTATCAGAAATAGACTCAATTTCTTCATTATAAGAGGAGTAAAGGACGTGACTAAAAGCTTTTCTGACGGGAAACGATGCTCTTCTCCCGACCGGCTACGGTGAGAGTTTGATCTACCAGCTGCTCCTCTGGTCGTGAAAAAGATGTGAAGGACACCAAACCTCATTGTGATAATCGTGTCTCCGCTGGTTGCCCTCATGGACGATCAAATCAGAGAAGCTGGGAAACTGGAAGAGAACGCGGAAATCCTCCATGGACAATGCCAGTTAGTCTATGGTACCTCGGAGTCATGGTTACTCAACGATACCTGGAGAAATCTGCCGTCCTTAGAAGTTTACCAGGAGAACATGGTGGGAATTGTCGTCGACGAGGTTCATGTCACATATAAGTGGTAAGTGATACATCTGTGTGGTGTAATTTAATGCAAGATAATAGTCTAAGGACTGAGACGTAGTTCAAGCTAACGGCTAACAACAGGGTCTAGCTGCTTGTATTGTGTACAGTTTGGTGCCGATTGTGTCACAGCATCCCACATCTGCCCATGTATCAAGGATGGTATTGCTCAACAGTCTATTTTTTAATGCCAAAAAGTACACCACATGTATTGTTAAACAAACGTTTTGATTTGACTCGATTTGTACTGTTAATAAAGACTTAAACCTGTTGAGTCTGTGAATGGCTCATGCCCGACAAATTTGGATGGATCTCGAGTCATCATTTTTAAAGTTAAGCCCAGTCCTTGCAATCGCTCAGAAACCGTTTGCTCATTAAGTGCCTTGTTTGATTCAAATAGTTTTTTTGTACTTGTCAGCGTCCCGTTGATTCTCAAATTTACTTTACAAAAACAGCAAAATTCGTGTAATGCCATAATCACAGCTGTTTCTCAAGCTCCCATTTGTTTCTATGGCTTCTCAGCAGCGGTGCACATCTACTACGTTGTACTGTGGCTTAATGTGGATTGGTCGTTGATGAGTGTGACGAGAAGAACCATCGTCCAATCAGCAGCCGCAGATTTTTTTGAAGGTTCTCCCCAACATCCTTGGTTCCTCCTCAGAAAACTTTTCTGAACGGCTCTTTCCCAGATGGACTTGTGAAATATTTCCGTGGCCGATATATGGAACAGTCCGTCTGGCGTGTCAGGTTATGAGGTCCTCGTTATTTTTCGAATTTCCTACGATAGACCTACGGTTTACCTACATTAAACCCACAACAGTCTGACAAATGTTAAACCATTGCACATCCTGTCTGCGACTGTCATTGTAATCGAACAATCGCAATTCTGTCCTACGTCAGTCTCACATGTCTTGAAATTTTTTATGACATATTTTCCCATGATGATAGTACAACACACATTGTTATGTGATCATCACTACGCAACCTTGAAATCCTCCTCTACCAAATGTATGTCAGTCCCTTCTGTGATGAAGCCATTAAAATCTTAAGACATAAAAAAAATTATCGATGTGTGTGGAAGCCCCTTTAAAGTTGCTGTGGTCCCAAATGAGTAATACTGGCTTAATTTCATATTATTAACAAAACATTGAATTTAAAATAGTTGTTTAGGGTTCATAAGTGATCGTGCTTTGACATCACATACAGTCTCTCGCCAAAATTGGATGTTCAGTAATCACACTGGAGCTCCCCAGAGGTATTTCCCACAAGGAGAGGCATCCGTGGGCACCTTTCCTCCTGGGACTTGGGATTAGTCCCAGTTCCCAGGACATCACAAACGCAGCATTACTAATTAAATTTCAGAAGCAATCATTTTGTATGCGAATATTGATTGTGATTCTGGTATCATAACTAATAGGATCTTGCTTAATATTGCTTGGTGTGTGCGTATGTGCGTGTGTGTGTGTGTGTGTGTGTGTGTGTGTGTGTGTGTGTATGTGTGTGTGTGTGCGCTTTCCTGCACGTACGTGGTTAGAGTTTATCAGGAGTAAATCTGACGGTCATAATAGGCAGTGCCTACCCTGTTACTGACCTCACCACGCTGGTTCTACAAAGCTGTGTATAAGTTTTAGGCAAATTTAAAACAATTCAGTGAATAGGGGATGCCTCCTAAAAGCAAGAAACAAAAGGTTTCTGAATTTTGAAAAATGTTCTATAAAGATCTGCGAGCTGTCAAAAAGTAAATCAAATCAACACTTGGCGTCACATCCCCTTGCCTAAAAATTTGGAGCACTGTCCTGCAGTTCTATAGTTTTATAAGAAAATCAGCTGTTTGACCATTCTAAGCCCACGGGAGACCTTGCCACAGCTCTCTCATATGCTTTCATACAAATGACTCTTGCAAATGTCAATAATTCAACATGGATGTCATCTATGAATAAACTAGATCGATTATGTTTGCTGAGACAAAATAAAATCATTAAAACTTAATTCAAGGTCACCATACTTGCAGAAATGTGTCTTCCCAAATATACCAACTACTACACTGGTACAGATCAACTGCTTGGAGCACAAAAAGGGTTAATGAATTTTTTGCTGAAAAAATTTGCTTTTTGTCAAATTATTGAAGCAAAATTATACTGACCTGAAACACGATTATTAAACACAGCTACCTGCCAATAAACGAATAAGTTGGATGCAAATAATATTTTCTCACATTGTTTCAAAGTTTTACATTGCTTCTTCTCAAAACTTAAAACATGCACTGAACCTTTTTGTGCTCCACGCAGTTGATATGAATGTATAGCGCTGTAATCATGCTCATGTATGCAGCGATTGAAAGGAGGAGAGAGAGGTGCACACCGTCTCCTGCTGGCTGAACAGTGCCGGTTCGCCCAGGGCTCTGTGCAGTAAACGCAGGGCAGCCATCATACTGTCACTCAGCTTAAACCTGGAAGAGAGAGGAGGATCTAATCACCCTACTGGACTAAAACATCCAAAAAGACACTGTGAAACACGCAAGTAAAACACAAAAACTCCATCTGATAATACTATCAAATTACAGCTGACTAACGCACATCCACGCAACTGAAAGACTAGCTTGGTGTAAAACCTGTGACTGCACCATAGAAAGACTGGTTTATACACTGTAACTATCGAACAACAGATGATTATAACGCACACGTTTGCGTAATAAAAACTCAGGCTTACAGTATTTCCTGTAAAAAACTGAACCGCACAATACAAATACTGGCTTATTACTGTAATACTATCAAACACCAATTTACTGTAAAAACTGCATCCACACTGAATAAACTTTAGACTACATCCTGTAAAACCCAAACACATTGTACAAAGGGCAGCTTACTGATAGGCTGGACCAAAGACTAGTTTGTGCAGAGTAACACCATGTATCATACAGTACTGTACATATCACAGCACAATCACAATCCGCTAACGGTAAGAACAATACGGTACTGCACTGTAATGACTATAACTCTTTAAAGTACACAACCATAACCTGAAAACTGAGCCCTGGTCTGACTGCGGCCCGCAGAGACCTGTGTCTCCCAATATCCTGCCACTCACCTGGCTTCTTGAGTGAGGCTGGATCCAGAGCCTGTCTCACGCACTTTCTCCGCGGATAGGAAAGGAGATCGGAAAGGTGATTGGGTGGCTCCCTGCTTGGTGGCGGAGACAGTGGGGGGTGATCCAATGGCATCCTTTTTAGGAGCAGTGGTTGTGCTTGGTAATTGGACGGCATGCTGTCTCGGTGCTAACCCAGTAGACTGCAGCTGGTCAGTAGCCTGCTTGTGGACTGACTGGCAGTGAGTCGGCGTTTCAGGCAGCTTTTCTCTGGCCTCGTGGTACTCGCTGGCATCGCTTTCCTCATCGGAGCTCTCGCTGCTGCTGTCATCCGAGGAAGAGGACTCAAACCTGAAAAATAACACCATGGATTTAACGATAACACTCTGGATTTAACATTGACACCCCAGATTTTAGACAGATAACCTACGCTTAACAGATTTAGCACTAATACCCCATACTTAACACCGTAGCTCAAACATTCACACCCTGAATTGAAAAGTCACCCCAAAGTTTTAACACTAATGGTATACATAATTTAATACTAACATGCCATATTCTACACCAATCCCTCAGACCTTAACACCCTCTAAGTCCCTTGATTTAACACTTACACTTTGGATTGAAAACTCACAACAAGGATTTAACACAGACAACAACCCATAATTCATATAAGCACATTGGATTTAGCACAAATACCTTCAATTAAACTCCTTTTCTCAAATTTAGCACGGTGAAACCTGTGTAAAACTTTAAGAGCATATACTATTCTCACCAGGAGGTCATTTGCGCTGGTAACAGAGGCCACCGAGTGTGTATGCAAGTGTGTATGTGTTTTGCCAGGCAACACAGTTCAGCAGATTCGGACAATTTTAAAAAAAATTTATTGTAGAATCTCCAGGATGCATGCAACCTGTTTACGCAATTGTAAACAAGCACTTAATTTTTAAATGACAAAAAGCTGCTTTCATGGACTCTATGAAGGCACTGACCTGGCGGGTTGCAGATTCTGATTGGTGGAGCACACGGTAACTTGGCTCTCTGCCTCATGTTCCACTACAGGCCACAAGGGGTGCTGTGGCCCTGCTGGGGATGAGCAAAGAAGAGGTTGAGGCAGATATAATCAGGATGGTGAGAGAGTAACAGAAGCCAAAACAAGCAGAATTTTAAGCTGCTTTAGCCTCCTTTTTAAAGTTCGAGCTGCTAAAACATTCACTTGAAGAAAACAAATGAATCACCCAGTAAACGTGAAAAATTTGACGATGATAAAATGACATGAAAATGTAAAACAAAACAAATTAAGGGTAAGTGAGAAAGGAAATGGGGACAGGAAGGGTAGAAAAAAGAGAGAGAGAAAGGATAAGAGTGTAAAAATATTGTACTAATCTAAAGTGGCTCAGAACTAACACATTTTACGCAAGTTTTTGTCAGTTCTCTGAGGGTGTAAGTGACTGTTGCATCTGGCCTGTGATCAGGGACTCTGTCCCCATCTCTGAATGAGGGACGGTTTGCCATTAACAGGCGGAGGAATTTTCAATGCCTCCGTTTCATTACTTCTGTCATTATACCCACAAATCGAGTTTTCAGGGATATGATGGATTTTCCACTGCCGTAGATCCATTGTGTAAGTGAGATAACTAGAATAGTTTTGATGGTAATCACATAAAACTTGTGTTCGTTCCTGGTGCACAGAGGACAAACCCTATTGTTTTGTGTGACCCTACAACACAACAACACCAGATCAGAGTGGTTTCCAGACTTATGTCACGGGGTAACTCAAATAGTTTTGATGGAAATCGCACAATAATACTTTTGTATCTAGTGGATGGAGAGAGGCTGCTGTTGAAGTTAGTCAGTCTAAGACCTGTGCTGTCACTCCAATGCCAGGCCAGACTTTTAATTTTCAAAAACTGCGATAATTTAAACAGCTTTAATGGCAATAGTGTCCAATCTGCTGTCAGAATTCCTGAGGAATTCAGAGAGGAAGAACCTTATTGATTCTTATGGCTTTATTACTTTTACTGAAGTGCCACCATCAGGTCAAAGTACATTTCCAAATTCATTTAATCAAACTACTTTAATGGGAATTAGATCAACTTTGCTGCAATTTTCTTAGTGTATAAAAGAGGAACCCTATTGTTCTGGTGACACGATGACCAATCCAATAGCACCACCCTTAGGCCAAAACCTAAGTCCTTCACAAATGCAATACGCCAAATTATGCTTATAGGAATTGGGTTAAATTTACTGTGAACATTTAAGGAGTCTAGTTTTGCTCAAATTATGACATTTTGGATTCTAAACCTCTACTTTTGTAGCCCCAGCCCAAGGCCAAATGATCAATATTGCCAATGCAGAGAATGCTATAGTTTCTGGGATATACACTGTACACAGCGGTCATCCACTGATAGAATTTATCAACTTTTGCTTCATTATTTTGCAATTATTGCTTTAAAAGGTGATAAAGGCGGAAAAAAAGTCTTCACAGTACCGAAGCTCAGATTTTATATAAAGCCACCAAAATCCTGGCAAGCCTTAAAAGAATAAAAAGTTCCCAGTTGCTTGCTAGACTGATGGATGGACAGAAAAGACACTGTTGCTTGATCTTACTTTCACAACTGAAAAAAACTGAAGGTGTAACAGAAGGAGAGAGATTCCCGCGGCCCGCCTAACCTGGCTGTGACTGCACTCCAGTTTGTGGGGACCCCTCTCCCTGTGACGCCCCCTTACTGGACCTCACGTCCGCGGTGTTCTCCGCTACAGTACGAAAGACAGGCACAGACCTGGACACCTCACTCCTGTGGAGGACCCCTTGCACCTGCCTGGAGCAGACAGTCAACGGAGGTGCAGAGGCAGAATCTTAGAGAGAGACGAAGAAAGTGAGAGATGTGAAGAAAGTAAGAGAGAGACCAGGAGTGAAAATGAGAGGAAGGAGAGAAGGACAGAAAGGAGGAGAAGCCAAGAGTCCAAAAAACTTCAGTTTACTTAAAATAGCCGTATTTTTTACGCAGCGTGAAGGCAGCAATATAGAAATAACACTGGTTAATCTTTCTGGCATTACTCCAGGAAAATACAAATAATGTACTCAATTTTTTTTGTTGGAAGTACAAGCTGTGATAAAACTTTATTCCATGTGACACAACTGCAAGACATAGCAACCCGAATAACAGACAGTCGAGCAGAAGAGACGACCAGCAGGGGGCTCTGATCTGCAGGAGCTGGACTGTAAGATGCCAACAGGTTACGTATATAACAGGTAATATAAACAGGCAGCATTGTGGGCCAGAGCGAATGTATAATAATAATGCCTTGACTTCATGGGATGCCCAAATTCAGCTGAAAAATGTTAGACCAATGTCTCCCAACTTCTTGAGAAAAGGAATAACAACAGTGGACAAAAAATTTCACATTGGAAACCTGTTCCTGGAAACTGATTCACAGCTTGTGTTTGAAATGGTTTATTTATGCAACAAAAGGACAAACACACACAAAAACACAAACAGTAAAACAAGCCCAGGGTTCAGACACTTCGGGTCTCTGCTGTTTTGTGGACCCAGAGCGATTAGGAGTAGATGAGTGTGATGCATATTCAAGATCATTTCATTAGTTTGAGAACACAGAATAAGATTCAAGTGTCCTCCCCTCACAGTGGCACCCTGTACACATTTTAGAAAGAGTGACTATGCAATACTATTGTTGCTCCTGACTTTTTATCAAAATATTAACAAAAAATAAACCTTGAATTTAAAGAAAATGCTAGAAGGACAAAAATATTTTTATCTTAAAATAACATCAAAATCATTGTCACCTCTGGAAAACCTTACAAGAAGAGTTGTAATTAAATGTATTCCCATTCATATTATACAGTCTAAGTTGACAATGATGTTTTGAGCAATTTAAATGCTTGATCATGAAGTCCTGTTTCTGTGGGGAATAAATAAGAGGTGACACATGGGCTAATTTCTGTGATAGTACATCCCAATACCCATATTACATCTGTACAGCATTTTACTGATTTTAGTCATATCTAGGTGAAAGAACATGCTTAGTAGCGATCTGTCAGTTTTTCTCTTTTTCTACCCCTGTCACCTATGGAGTCCCTCAAGGTTCCATCCTGGGTCCAGTTCTACTCTGCCTGCATATGCATATATTTGGGGAAAAAAAATGTGAAACCAAGACATCCCCTGTCACCTCTAAGCAGATGGTACTCAGCTGCACCTCTCACTAAAATGTAAGGACTCCCTTCAGCTGCTCCTGGACCGTCCCAAAGATGTTAAACCTGGATGGCAAGTCATTTTCCGTTTCAAAACAGAAACAAAACTGAAATGACTATCTTTGCTTAGAATTTGGTTTAAGAAATGCAAATCACCTTCAATTGAAGGACAATCTAGATTGTTGAGGTGGCCTTTGATTCGGACTTTAAACCGGCAAGGAGTGATGGTAGGTTTAAGTATTGGTATAGAATTGGTGTCACTTCCTGCTGCTCTATTTTATCAGAGGGAGCACTTGACAGTTTTCAGATACTCTCTGCTACATATGGTTCAGAAAAGTCTGATTTTTCAGGTATTTACAAAACAGGACTTATTTTAATACTGAAATAAAGCCCACGGAGAAATATGATACAATCTGACTGACATATTTGCAGGCAGGTATAAAACTGAGGGAAATAGGAAACTTGTGTCAAAATTGCATTCATTCATTCAATCCAATAAGAAACATTCAACAAATAAGATTTGATTAAAATGGGAAAAGGGATGTGGACTTGTCATCACAGAGGAGGAATG
This sequence comes from Gymnothorax reevesii, assembly GCA_029721435.1. Lineage (NCBI taxonomy): Eukaryota > Metazoa > Chordata > Actinopteri > Anguilliformes > Muraenidae > Gymnothorax > Gymnothorax reevesii. Next base: position 99,814,435 of record CM056582.1, on the reverse strand, counting down.
GTATATGTGCTCTGTGCAGTCTACCTCCACCAGTTCAGGTTTGTGGGGAGAATTCTGTTGGAAGAATTTGATTCGATATTTTATAACGCCTAAGCTAAAAAGTGTGCAGACGTGGAAGATGAGAGGTGGTCTGTGTTGGAGGAACTGCGGAGAACAGCTGGCAGGCCATTTCCATATATTTTGGGGTGTGACCAGTCATTCAGTCATTACGGCAGGGGGGTGACAGGGGCGATACAGAAGGTTTTTGGGGTTGGAATTGACTGCTCCTTTCCTGCAATCTATTTGGGAAATATCACAGCTTACCTATTAGTGCAAGACAGGTATCTGTTAAAGAAACCATTATCTATCCAGCAAGAAAGCTGTGACAGGTAAGTGGCTATAGCCGGTTCCTCCAGCTGAGACTGACTGGATAGATATTGTGAAAACTATACAGAATATGGAGAGAATCACCTTCTCGCTGAATCTCGGGGTGGGTAAATTTCTGCAATACTGGGAAAAATGGATTGTGTTTGTGACCTCACAAGCTGATATCTGACCCATTATTGTATAATCTCTGACATGCATTTCGATCAGAGCAATAACAGAATGAATGTATAGTTCATCAACTGTTTATTTCAACATGTTCTGTTGTATATTTGTGTATTTCTATAAAAATTATATATATATATAATATATAAGAAAAACTACCTTTGGCCCCTTTAAGTCCTGAAGCCATCTCGCAAGTATACTAGGCCACCTCACCCTACATATGAGGTCAAAAAACTTTGGCGCTATATTTGATTCTGAGTTCTGTATTGATAAAAACATTAGTTCTGTTCCTAAAGATAGAGACTATGAGTTGATAACCTTTTCCAAACTAAAACCAATTCTGTCCTTCCATGACATGAAAAAAGTAATTCACGCCTTCATTACCATTGCAATTACATTTCAATTGCCTACAAATGCCTTCCACAGTCTTAGTCTTCATTAACTTTGCTCATTAACCAGTCCAAAATGCAGCTGTAAGGATGTTGAAGGGTATTAGGAAATGCGAGCACATCACCCCAATACTAGCCTCTCTTCACTGGTTCCTAGTTCACTTTAGAATTCAATTCATGACTTTGCTGATCACCTTTAAGGCAATATTAGTCAGGCCCCATCCAATATTACAGTCAATCTGGCAACCTGTGCCAAGGTTCCTTAGATGGGTTGATGAATTCATTCTGTCTATCCGAATTCCCTCACTATGAGGAAGATATGAGGTTAGGAAAATTCTAACCATCACTTTTGGAGAACTGCATCTGTATAACTCCCAAGATGTAAGGGTGTTGCCGAAAAAGCTTCCATTGTCAAAAAAAAAAAAACTCTGGTGCCGCCGGTACTGGAACTTCTAATTCGTACAAGCAACGGGAGACAAAAATAAGCTCTTCGGAGAAAACGACAGAGATGGCTTTGACGCAAAACAAAAATAGCCATTCCTTAAAGAACCTCATCCCCACTGTTAAGTGTGGTTTTAAATCCTTATAAGTTGTGGGGCTTTTTTCCCCAAAGGTCTTGGACAACTTGTTTCATGCAGGGATGAGCCGTCAGGGTAGGCAGGGTAGGCACTGCCTACCCTAGGCTATCATCAAAAATAAAGTTGTTAACAATTATTGATCATTTTAATATCTAATCTAATTTTGAAGCCATTTGATATTTAGTTTGTCTTTATGCTGTTGCTTTAAGTCATTGAGTTATAATGACACAACAGCGCCTGCCTCTGGCCAGGCAGGGGCCTTCAAATCAGTCTTATCTTTGCAGGGTAGGCACAGCTCTGACATGCCTTTGAATGACACGTTATCAGAGACGTAGTGTTCGCACATGCGCAGTGTTTTTTCATATGCTTTATTATGTACGCAAAAAGGCAGGACGCTATGCTGCCTTTATGCGAAAGTGTCACAGGCTAGTCATTCAATCTGGACGTTCGGTGTCTTTGTGGATTCGCACCAATGAGTATACTGGAGAGGCCGCCGCTTCCTTCTACGAGCACAGTAGAAGAAACCAATATGGCGTCAAGTGCACTGCACTTCTCAATTTCCCATTGACTGAAATGTAGAAATTCCAGCTATTTTCCGCCGAACTAAGGGGTCTTCCAAAAAGATTTCAACATATTTGTGATCGAAAAACAAAAATAAACATTAATGCGCAGTTCTACATGACACTGTTCGAGACGTCGAAAATATCAAAACATGTCAGAACGGGAAGCACAGCATTAACTAGCCACTTGTGTAGCTGGCGTGTTAGGTAATCGAGTCGCTGTCAACGGCTGTGATGGCAAACTTTATCTGTAATTTAGCTAGCTAGATAAACTTAGTCGGCACAATAAACTCATGTTGCTTACAAATGGCGATGGTCACTTAGCTCCTATGCCCATGTAATGTTAGCCAAGTTGCATATCTACATATAGCATTAGCCATAGCGAATGACCTCGCAAACGTTCGTGTAATGTTAGTGGTGTTCATTCCGGATGAATTGTGCAAATAAACGCATCCTTATCAGGCATCTGCCTATCTAGGTACTATTTAGTGAGCAAGCTTTGATTTTTTGTATTTATTTATTTTAATTACGATAACGCAATCCTAGCTGGGGCTATATACACTCATTGACTCACACCTACGTCAATCAAATTTGAGGCTTAAATTTGATTAATCCACCTAGCTAGTGTTATGTCATCTTGTTTGTTTTGGCAAAACAAACAAGATGACATCGCTAACGCAGCAAATATTTTGATTTTGTCAGGCTAAAGGCCGACCTCATCGACTTATACAGCCCTGCTATGGTCAAGGAAAAATCTCCCTAACTTCAACTGCTGGCTTTATTGGTGGAGAATGACCTTGAACAAACTGATCGAGGCCACAAAACAGCCGAAATTGGTGCCGACAATTCCAGCTACCACAGAGTCAGTGGAGCGGTGTTTTTTCTGCCTTAAAACGCCTCAAGACCTGCAACCGCTACAGAACGGAGCAGGGGAGACTTTCATGTTTGGCTATCATGTCAATTGAGAAAGAGGGACTTGTTAAGCTGAAGGCCAAAACAGAAGAGTTTTACAACGCTATCATCAACATCTTTGTCAAAAAGGACAGATCCATGGACTTCATATTCAAATAGCCTTGAGTAAGTGCGCTTTAACCACTTCTCTCCCCCTCCGCTCTCTTTTACGCTCACAAGAACTTTCCGGACTGTCATGTCTGTCGTTATGCATCTAATAACAACCTTGTGGCTAAAGTTTTTTTAAATTGGTGTTTGTTTGATAGAATTCTGTGGGTTTTTAGTGTTTTGTAGTTTGTGTGTGTTGACATTATGATGCGGTGAAGAGAGATGTGGTCAAAGATGGAATGTGTTTGGTGCACTTCGCTTGTCTGGTTAATATGGTTTAGCAATAGGAAAATTAATTGCATTAAGTATAGGGAAGAGATCCACTTAAGCATGCATCGGTGCAGGCAAGCCGTTATGTTGTTTTGCGCGCTTTCACCAACTTTCTCTCGCTAGAACCTTCAATTTTTATTCAGACATAAAAGCGAAATTTTAAAAAAATTGAAGCTTTAAGATTATTTGAAAACAAAATACACATTAATTCTGAATGCATACAATAAATCAAATTCGCTAGAAAACGTCATAAACTTCAAACATTTCACATTAAATTGGTTTTAAACCTCCCTCCTATACGCACATAGTGCAACAAGTTAAATAATATATTGATAACTCAAACACGGATTTGATTTCACTCTTAACAGTTTCAAAATAAACTAAAAGTCAAAATCTAATGAAAAACGCAACTTTGTGCGTGTCCGGTGTCTTTCAAGTGTCTTTTAAGTCACAATAAATTCATTAATCCCCACAAATGCATGATGTCATTCATCCAGATTCGCAGTGTTACTATTTACAGCATTCAACAGTTTTTGGAGTAATTATGTTTGATTTTGCCGGTGTTTTTACCGCTGACTTTGTACATAAAATATTACTTAGTTTTTACGTTTCGGTCTGCCACTGCCTACCTCGACCCAAACCTCACGGTTCGTTACTGGTTTCATGGTATCATGGATTTCATCAAGGACTAGCAGATATCAAATGAAAACCTGCCATCTGTGCCAGAAAGCTGAAAATTGGGCTGTGAACAGATCTTCCAACAGGACAGCGGTCCAAAACAAGCATTCAAATCCATGATTGCAGATTTCCTGGCATGTAACTCCCAATCTCATTACAAATTTGATGCAGAAAATGTGTTTTAGCAAGATATGGCTGCACAATGTATTAAAAAGGCTACACAGCCATTGTGGCACATTTGATGAAGATGATTATCATTTTCTTTCAAGCTGCATTTCAATATTTTTTTTGATAATATTTCAAATTAAATATCAAGAACACAAAAAATATTGGCATTAATTCATACCCATTTTTGTCCATATGCAACAAGCCAATGTTAGTAGCGCACTATACCTCATGGCCTTTACTAAAGAATTTTGTAAACACAATCAGTGTCAACTTGCTGGAAAAGAAAGCTTTTGTGATAAGACTGGATGCCCTTGCACTGATGACTGTATTATTGTTGCAGTCTGCAGTTGCGTGATCTGTTACCTGTGGAGCCGATGGCCTGCGCCTGGCCATTTTCAGTGGGCGTGGCCATGGGGGACCCACGTCTCTCCGACCGCACGAGTGTGGGCCATTCCAGCGTGTACACCTGCACACCGACGCTCCTCTGCTCGCGCCGCTGAGGCTTCTGGGTAAAGCTAAGGACCGACTGCAGTCCCGTGGCCCCGCCCAGCAGGCCCCTCCAGCCCAGGCTGGTGGCCCTATCAGCCGGCTCAGCTTTGGGAGGCTCCCTCGCCTGCTGCAGCTCCCGCAAGCTGCCCTCCAGCTGCCCCACGCGCTCCCTCAGGGCCTCTGTCTCTGGAAGCAGCCCCAGGTCCCCCTCCTGCACCCCCACCCCCACCTCCTGGCTCCGCTTTTCCACCCCCACCTCCGGGCCAACTCCCACCGACCGCAACTCCTTCACTGGGGATGGAATGGCGGGGAATGGGGCAGGACTAGAGGGTGTTTGGGAAGGGCTAGTAGTGGTTGGTGCAGTGGTTGGGCTAGCAGTGGTTGAGGTGAGGTTAGTTGAGGTCACGCCAGGGCTACCCTCGCCCTCACGGAGGGGGATGAAGAGCTCCCCCTTCTGGCCCCGCTCCCTGTCTGGTCCTCGCAGGTCCCCCAGTCCATGTCCCAGGAACTTGTGGCTCTTGAGCTGGACACTGAGTTGCCTCTTCTCCTCCTGAAGGACGGAGATCTTCACCTGCAGCACAGGGATGGTCTTCACCTGCTCCTCCAGTTCCCGGATCTTCCTGAGGGCGTGCACCATCTGCTCGCGCACGTGCTGCAAGAGGGCAGCGCTCGGGGAGGCTGGCGTGGATACGCCTGAGGAGGAGGCTCCGCCCCCGGCTCCTCCAAGGGCCAATCCGTGCGCGCTGGACAGGGAAGTGTTTGACCCCGCCATGCTGCTGTTCCGTGTGCTGCCCAGGTTGGAGAACTTGCATCCCGCTTTCTCTCGCTCTCTCTCCCTCTCTCTCTCCTCCTCCAGCCTCCGTCGGGCATCCATCAGCGTCTTCTCCACCCGAAAGCCACCGGCCCCTGGCCGGGCGCCGTGGTAGCCAGGCAGACAGCAGGAGTAGGTTGATTGGCGGCTTTCAGCGCTGGCGTTAGAGCACAGCGACTCGGTGGATGTCCACCAGGACCCCGTGTAGCCGCAACCCCGGGGCAGTGACCCGAAGCGGGATCGCCGCTGCACTGGCAGCCTCTTCACGTTTTTCCCCTTCTCAATGTCGTTCACGTACTTCAGAAAGTCCAAATCCAGCCGGTAGCCGTATGGAGTCTCCACCGAATACGGGACGTCCTCTTTTCCCAGGAGGGAGGGGACAGGGGTGGGGGTAGACTTCCCTGTGGAAGACATGGATGGATCATACACGATTTCTGGGATCATAACCCAACATTTTAACGCTTACAGTCGCAACTAATAATTGAAAATGATTGAAAAGTGAGTCTTACAAATCTGACAGAAAAAAACAACTCAATGCTGCAAAACACAATAAAAGAAGTAACTGCACCGTGAGACGTATGAAGGGCTGGGGGGATAGAAACAGCAGTGGTGGGTTTAACACTGAGAGTGACAGAGTGCAATAAAAATCATTCAAAAAAGAAAAAAAATAGTTCAGAGGGGAAATTAGTGGGTCGGTCACTGTGTGGATGTGGTGGTCGGACCATTAGTATGTGGGGCAGTTGTGCGGAAGCAGGCATGACCAACAGCCAAGTGTGGAAAACTCTTTCCAACATTACGACCAGTACAGCTGTCGCCCCCCTGGGAAAGACCCAGAACCTCAGTTTGCTACAGATGTGATTGACCCCACAAAATAATGGTGATGTCACGCGACGGAGCCCCGGGAGGAAAATTCGGCAGAGCAGCAGGAATATTAGTGTGTGTCCTGCGGAAGGAGGGTCACACTGAAAGCCGCAGAGGAAGTACCTGGGAAACTGGAGTCCATCTGCAGCACCTGAGCCATTTTGAACGCCAAAGGTGCCCAGTCACTGCATCACCAGTAAACCCTGACCTGGAAGACAGAAACCAAATTGCATCAGAAACACAAATTTTTCAGCGGTACACTTACACTGCACATCTTCACTCCAGTTAACTCAGTATCAGACAAAGACAGTCTTGAAACTCAGGAACTGAATCTGTCACAGCACAGCACTGTGCATTATTACATACGAAGTCAGTCGGTCTCCCACACTCTTTAGGTGATGACACACAGGGTCAGTGACTGCCACACACTCACAGGGAGTGGTAAACATGGACATCAATCTCTAACGGTATAACACACTGAGTCAGGCAGCGTAATTCTCTCCATAACACTACTGAACACAGCCTCAGGTGCCGACAGTATTAAATACTGTGTGACTAACGCATAAAAACAACTTCACCCAGCAACACAGTCGCTTACAGTAAAGGCAGCGGGTCGTGGCGAGTGACATCATACTTATGGAATCTGGGGAGTGGAGAAGTGTGGGACAGAGGGTAAATCGAGGCGGAGGAGTGTGAGAATCGGTGGAGAATATGAACGGAGGGAATGGAGGAGGAGGGGGGCGCTAGGTCAAGAAAAGAAGGAGACGCCCCCAAACGTCCTCAGCTCCCCCCTTCCAAAAAGTCGGCGAGGATATGGGAGGCCAGGGACCGAAACTCATTCAGTTTATCCAAAAGACAATTCCCTCGCCAGACTCTGATTACACATGTTTAAAGAGAGTCCCAGGACAGTCTTTTCACCTGTCGCCCTCCCTCCCCATCCCGTATACGGAGCCTAATGGCGGAGGGTGGGCTTGGGGAGATGGGGGTTGTGTGGATTGGGGCTGGCCTGGCTGTAATGCAGGAGGGAGGGGTATAGATGATTCTGGGCGTGTGGTGGGAGATCGAGCAGTTGGGCAGTTTTGCAGCATGTGTAAAGTAATTGATACCTTCTCCCCACCCAAATTTTTAAAGAGGGCCAAAGACTTTTTTCTCTCGCTCTTCAAGGGGATATTAGATGGATTCTTTGATATAAACTGCAATAAATCCCGTCATTAAAAACAGATTAACAGCGCAGAAGAGTGAACGCTTTTATGATCTTCTATTCCTGTAAAATGAAATTTGAAAAGTGAAAGATATTGGTTTTCAAGGTTTTCGATGAGCTCATGAGGCAAAGAAGTTAGAAAAAATGTTCCACATGAAGGGAGCGCTGAGGTATTTTACTGAAGATATAAAATCTCTTTGCACCTCAGTTAGCTCCACCTTTGCCTGTCAGCAATAACACTCACCATGAATAACGGATACTATGATCTAAAAAAGAATTCCATGTTTTTGGTGACTTGGAGAGAATTGGTTAATCCATCCATTTTCTATACCTGCTTATTCTTCACTAGGGTCGCGGGGCGAGCTGGAGCCTATCCCAGCTGACTACGGGCAAAGGCAGGGACCCACCCTGAACAGCTTGCCAATCCATCGCAGGGCGCACACACCATTCACTCTCACACTAAACCCACGCAACACGGGGAGAACATGCAAACTCCACACAGAAAGGCCCCAGGCCGGATTCGAACCCACGACCTTCTTGCTGTGAGGCAGCAATGCGAACCACTGTGCCACCGTTAGCTAAAATAACGGTTTGACCACTGCTCCAGAACAACATTGCTTTCAATTACAAGAAGTAAGTGCCACATCAGCAATAGATTGTGTCCCAAAGATCATTCTTATCATATTAGTGATGTCACCACTGATCAGTACAGAATTATAATTGCAAACAGATCAGTGGAGGTCACACATCAAAGGGCCTAAATCTGCTGCTGAATCTGTGCCCTACAGAAAGCCCTCAGTACAAGAAAACAGCCCTGATCTCCCCAGCAAATAGGTTTGGATCAGCGAGCGTTGGTCCGCAAATCTGCACTTCCGCACTGAACATATGGGCTGTCTTATAATAATGAGTAAGGCAGAGCAGCCCAGCACTGTTCCTGGAGAACTACCATCCTGAAGGTGTCCCTTCCACATCAAACAAACAGCGCCTCATTCAACAACCATAGATATTGTTTAAGCTGCAAATTAATAGAATCGGAAATAGAATTAATCCACAGGATGGTATATCTCTGGGAAAATGGTTAGGCAGCCCAGACAGAATTCACAACCCCTTCTATCCAAGGCAAGAAAACAGAAATCCTCAGATGTCACAGCACCGCAAGGAGTTCATCCTAACAACTCGACCCAAAATTATAACCAACAGTTAGTTGAATGTGGGTAACAACTCAAATTTATGCTAAAGAAGGTAAAAACAAAGAGGATCTTAATCGATCACTAAATCATCCTCTTACCACTAACCTCACTGAGGAGAAATACGAGGTACCACATAATTCTGTTTTTGGGGCTCTAAACGGGCTTTGGGCTTCCTGTGTGTCCAATACTCCATGGCAAAGGTCATTCAGAAGGAAGCATCCAGTTTATACTGTAAGGCAGGTCAGTGGGAACTCAATCACAGCAGAGGAAGCTCTTAAATGGAGATACTGAGGACAACAGAAACAGGGACATTCAATTCTTTAGAAATAAAAAACTCTCTTTAAGACGGAAAGCCGAGGGTAGTGCTTAGATCTGTTTATGTGTTATGTGGTTGTGTGTGTTGGGAGAGATGAACTGATAGGAAGCGATTAGTGTGTGTGTTTCCGCAGAAGCACACTGCACTGCAGCGCTCAGCAGTTACACTAAAGCTACATCACACAGTGCAAACTCTGTCATGTGCAAATGTGCACAAATGCAGACCTAAACATAGATTAACATGCAAAATTGTAGACATAACATGTTAAATGCGTAATGTAAAATATGGTAAAAACTGTATTTAGTCTCTGTCTCACTCATACACGCACATGCATACATAAACATAAACATATTCTATTGTACAAATAGACTTACAGTGTGTTCCAGCACACAGTTAAATGACTGTCAAAAAGTCTGACTTTACAACCAGAAAAATTAGCAATTCCCTCATTGCAGTGCTACTGACTCTCTTACCCCCCTCCCCCGAACTACTAAAACACAACCCCCAACCCAACACTAATAACTATGATCCCCCCCCACACACACACCAAGACCCAAATGACTAACACCCACCGACATCAATAGAACCAACAAACACTCACAACAAACCTAATAATGTATACAGACAAAGAGAAACATACAAGCCCCCACCGTATGCTAATCAGGTAATGCCAGCTAAACACAACCTTAATTAATTATGACCCGACCATGACCCGACTCACTAATACCCCAGTAACAGCCCTGGGTCATTCCCTGTCACCTGTCCCAATCGCTCCCACTTGACCATCTCAGATTTGGCTGAAAAAATTCCAGCAGGTGAATTTACCTCCTGATAGAAGATATGCAAAATTTTAGCTCTCAACTCCTAATAGTTTTGTCATATAAAACATTTTTGCAATTAAGTTCCGGCCCTTATTGAACAGCAATTTTTCTGAGGAGCCACTTTCTCATGGCTGTATCTGAAAAAGCATTTCAGCTTAAGTCCTTCAAATTTTCAGAGGTGAAAATGTGCTGCTATAGCTTGAGGAATATGGACTTATAAAGGTGTCCCTTCAGTTTATCATATATTTCTGGGTGCTTAAAGTTGCTCGAAATGTTTACTCTGCGCTCTGGGGTGGCATATTTGAAGGACTGTAAAAAGCCTAATTTTTTTAAGATGGGGTTTGGTATTGCACATACAGCTTCCCATATATGTTATGTATTTTGTATTCTAATTCTGCCCCTCTCTTATGAATTATCTAGAAAATATAAATGCTTGAAAAGGAGAAAAAAAATTGTGCTATTTTGAACATTCATTCATTCATTCATTCATTCATTCATCTTCTACACCTGCTTATTCCTGACTAGGGTCCCGGGGCGAGCTGGAGCCTATCCCAGCTGAAAGACAGGGATCCACCCTGGACAGGTTGCCAATCCATCGCAGGGCGCACATACCATTGCTATTTTGAACATTTTATACCAAAAAAAAGACACCATCCACCAACAGCAAATTGAGTGTTTTCGAAAGATTAGATGTCTGTTATTCACATATGGTCATTCCATGCCTAGTCGAAACACACCTGGGCTATCATGGTCTTGGATTTTACTTTAACTTTGTCTATTTACTCATTTTGGCCAAAATAATGGATATCTCTGATTTTTTTTTGTGACCTACCCTATGGACCTCTGAAGAAATGCCCGGTAGGGGGCACTTCTCAAAGCATGATGTAGAAAAACCCTTATATCTCTGGCCCTATTACCGATACAAGTATGGGGTTTGGATGGATTTGTAATATATCCTCTAGGACCACTATCATTTACAATGGTTGTATCTGTTCTTGTTTTCATGAAAACTGTGTTTGAAGTTGGTCAAATTTGAGATTTTTTCCACTTTTTTGACCCTAATTACTCACCAATTACTGGTGATACTGAAGCGACAAAATAAACGTTTTATTTCAGATAGATCAATGACACTTTTATTAAAAACTCTTTTGTTCTAATTTTATTTTATCAGATTAACCCTTTCAAAGTTGCTCACAACAGAAAAAGTCACAAGTTCAAGGGGTCTGTCCATCCCCGGGGAAAAGTTGCATCATTATGAATTTGCAACTGTTGCATGTCAGATGACCTGAATTATCCTGGAAAGCACCATCGGTCCAGCATACAGGCTTTTTTCACTACAAAAACAGACACAAAAAGTGAAAAATCTCAAATTTGCCCAATCACAGTTTGCATGGAAAAAAGAACAGAGACAACCATTGTAAATGCTGATGCTGGAGGAAGCCTCATGTTACAAATCCATCCAAACCCCAGACCTGTATCAGTAATAGAGCCAGAGATATAAGGGTTTTTCCACAGCATGTTTTGAAAACCGCCCCCTACAGGCCATTTCTTCAGAGGTCCATGAAGCTAATACCAGAGGGCAGTTAACGAACAAAACCAGAGATATCCATTATTTGGGCCAAAATGAACAAACAGCGAAAGTTAAAAGTAAAATCCAAGACCATGACGGCCCAGGCGTGTTTCCACTTGGCATGGAATGACCCTAATAAGGTCACTACAACCGCAAAGAATATCAATATCAGGTTTTCAGCTCAAATAAAGTAACCTTCATAATGCTCAAGCGGGTTTCTTTATTTCCAGTGCATAATAGTAAATTGCCATGTACATTTCAATGCAATGAAAAACAATGATTTGAACAACCTTTTAGGCCAGTCTTTCCTCGATTTTTTTATGAAACCCTATGTCCAAGCATTACCAGCTTATGTTAAGGATTCTATTGATTTCATTAATAAAGCGTCCGTTCTCAGTGATTTACCAGAAAATGTCCTTCAATTAACTCTTGACATTACAAGTCTTCATACAAATATACCCAATGAAAGTGGGTTGGAGGGTTTAGCTTCTTATTTAAAGACCGCAAAACACATGTAACCCACCTAACCAATTGATACTTGATTTGGTGAGATAAGTTATGAAGTATAAGCATTTCAGTTTTGAAAAGGAGTTTTATTTGCAGGCTTCAGGTACAAGTTACAGGTACCATTTGTGCACCAAACTATGCAAATTTATTTGTTGGACTTCATCAGGGAAGCAGTGAAGAGGTATTACATTTTATTATTCTTTTGAGTAGTTTTGATAAGAACTTAGAGTTTAGTTCCAATTTCAGCTATGAAAAAGTAGGTTTCTTGGACATGTGGGTTATTAAAGACAAAAGCTCTCTCATCACTACTCTGTTTCAAAAGGATACTGATAAAAACACCTAGTTGTTGGCCACTAGTTTTCACCCGACTCCCCCTAAAAAGGGTCATCCAATCAGTCAGTTTTTTCATTTGAGGAGGGTCTGTCATTCTACAGAGGATTTTAAGGAAAAGGCTGAGGATATGAAAAATAGATTTGCACAGCGGGGGTATCCATCATCCTGGATTAATCATGCAATCCATTCTAATACTATACAATCTGTTTTTAAAAAATATTGGCATATCTTAAAGTCGGACAGCAAACTTTTGACCATTTTTTCAGATCTTCCTCTGTTTGTAAACAGATGAGAGAAAAATATTAAAGACCATTTGGTTCGGGCCACTTTTCACCATCAGAATTCCAGTCAAGAGATACAAACACACTTGCATCCTCTTCCAAACGGTAATTATCCCTGTGGCAGTTGTGCTCAGTGTAATAATATAAGGACAACTGATCATTTTTCTTATCCTCATACAGGTAAAAGATTTTCCATTAAAAGTGTCATTACCTGTGCACCCACGCGTGTTATTTATATTATTCCCTGCCCTTGTGGATTAGCCCATGTAGGAAAAACAATTAGAAAACTCAAACAGTGGATTAGTGAGCATGAAAGTACTATTCGTAGGAATGACTGGGGTAAAACTATTGCAGTGCATTTCAATTATTTACATTATGACATCTCCTACTTACGATTTTGTGGTATTGAACAAGTTACCCTTCCTTTCAGAGGGAGAGATTGGGATAAACTGCCCAAACAACGTGAAGCCTATTGGATTTATAGTCTCCAAACTCTGGCTCCCAAAGGGCTTAATGATGAACTGGTCTTTAATATTTTTCTGTGAGTTTGCTGTCTATATTAAAGCAGCCATCGTTTTGTAGGTTTGTCTGTATGCATTTATTAAATTTTTATCTATATTTTTGTACTAACGGAATGTTACATAAGACTTTTTGTCTACTATAGCTGTGCATTTTTTTAAATCTATTTTTTGATTTCTTTTTTGGGGGGGAAGGGGGCCTCTGGGAATTTTATTCACTAGGGATGGGGCAATTACCAATTGAAGTGATTTCTGATTGAATTTTAGACATGTAATTTGTGACACTTGTATCCTGTCATAGACTATTTTCTTTGTACCTTCTGAGTCAGGTATTTGAAGCTCATTTTCTTACGCATACTAGCTGATTGATTGTCCCCCGCCGCGCGAATGCGCGAAGCAGCGGGACATTGTATTCATGACCGTTCGTCCGTACGTCCCGAATCCTTGTCAACACGATATATCTAGAACTAATTGACGGATTTCCGTCAAATTTCATGTCAACATGCATTAGGGTGGTGCCACGGCGCCAGTCGATTTTGGTGACCTTCGCGTCACTCTCAAGGTTACACCGAGACACTGTTCATTTTGACACGATTTGCCATTTCCTAACGGGGGACTAAGACACGTTAGTGGCAAATACTTGTTCATATTGGTAATTAGTTAATTGTTTATAGGCTGGCAGCTGCACCCTTTATAATGCCCTGCCCTTTTGATGAAATGTTTGCCTGAGGAAGGTCTTTGACCGAAATGTTGCTTTTTAAGAACTGAAATATATTTTTTGCAAGTAAGACAGTGTGCGGAAGTTTGTGTCTTGTATTTGGCGTTACGCCTCTTTTACGGACCCGTCCAATATTATTGATGTGCGGAACCTTTTTCTATGATAATTAATTATAGTAACACTTCCGAATTTATAACAAACTTGAATTTTTGGCCCTGTTAAGGTTGTAATATTTCAATACCTAAACTTTGCATATAGGTTATTCTTCAAGTGTAAGTTAACATTTATGAAATGAGACATTTTCTTGAGTTCGAGTTGTCTATCATTAACTATGTGCATTTTATAAAATAATGTTTGAATATGCCTTTGATGCCATTAAATAATGTGTCTCCATAAAAATACTATATTTTGAAAAAATTTTTTTGAGAAAATAAAGCAGAACACCATTACAAATTCCGGATATGTTAATAATAGGCATATAATCTTTCGAAAACCGTCTATTTGATGTTGGTGGATGGTGTCATTTTTTTGGTATAAAATGTTAAAAATTAAAAAAAAAAAAAAAAAATTTTTTTCTGTTTCAAGCATTTATATTTTCTAGATAATTCATTAGAGAGGGGCAGAATTGGAATACAACATACATAACATATATGGGAAGCTGTATGTGCAATACCAAACCCCAGTCTTTGAAATTAGGCTTTTTACAGTCCTTCAAATATGCAACCCCAGAGCGCAGACTAAAATTTTTGAGCAATTTTAACCACCCAGAAATATATGATAAACTAAAGGGACACCTTTACAAGTCCAAGTTATTGTAGCAGATTTTCACCCCTGAAAATTTGAAGGACTTAGCTAAAATGCTTTTCTATATATAGCCATGTGAAGGTAGCTGTTCAAAAAGGGCCAGAATTTAGTTGCAAAAATATTTTTTATGACCAAACTATTAGGAGAGCTAAAATTTTGGATTTCTCCTATTAGGAGGTAAATTCACCTGCGGGAATTTTTTCAGCGAAATCTGAGATGGTTAAGTCGGAAGTTTCTCTGAATTTGACATGGAATGACCCCCCTAATAACTAGCACCCCAAACACAAACCAGAACAGCACTTCAGACACAGACCAAATAACACACCAGAAAAAAGCCTACAAAATGCTAAACAACCAACACTGCCAAAAACACACCCAAAAACCACTGACAATCAAGCAAATCCCAAATAAATATGACAATCAACAGCAGTCCAAATTCAATTCTGCAACACAAACTGAGACCAGTACCATATGAAACACAACCCAAAAAACTGACACAGCCCAGAACAGCCCAAATAATGACCCACAATACAATCAAAACAATTCATCCAACACAACCCAAAATAATAGACATTTCAAACAAATCTCAAAGAACTCACTCATCAACAGACTAAATACCATCCCAACACAACCCAAAACCACCAACATTTAAACACATCTCAAAGAACTCACTCAGAGTCACCAACAGAGTAAATGTTATCCCCAACACAGCCCAATACCACTAACTTTTCAAACAGATCCCAAAGAACTAACACACCCCAAAGCAACCAAATAGAAGCCCCCTCACCAACCAGACAAAAAAACCAAGCATGCCCTCAACATCATTTGCACTCAAGACAAATCATTCCAGTAAAATCATAAATTTTACAGTAACAATCCCTCACAAATCCAAAAACCGCTATCAATATCAGTAACCCATCATGAATTTACATCATTTCTGCATTATGCATCGGGCCCCGTGGGCCCCCACCGGCCACCACCGCCAACCCCAACCCTGCCTGATCCCAACCACTCGTTCCAGGCCAGAGGAAGAGGTCCCTCCCAAGAGAGCTTCCCCACCCATCCCTGGACCGTTAAGATTACAAGGCAAATACAACCGAATTCCACAGATTATCTATGTCGATATTTTTGGCCTCGGGCGGTCACTTCCCAGCATGCATTTCCCTCGTCAGAGCACACCGGAGTGGGCTTGAACCGAGGCTGAGAAGGGAACTGTCTTGCATTTATAGACCTGCATCACCACTGCAGCAGAGACAAGAGCCGCCTCCACTGAGATGGTCCAGGGTTAAACAGCTGGTTGAAATAGTTCTTGGGACTTCGTCAGTGAGCAGGAATTCAGAAACCAGTATCAGCTATTCATCTGACGGCAGACGAGAGAAGCAAAGGTTCCAGGAGAAACACCAGTACAATTTCTAGATCCTTCGGTCACTGCAGCCGAGGAGCCTGCTTCAGTGCAGACATGTGTTTCTCCGTCTTCCTCTCTGATCTCTCCGAGACTTTTTCATCCTATCCCTCCCTCTTCCCTCCCTTCTTTAAGTCATCAAACACTGAGAGAAACACAAACTCACAGCAAACCTCAATCAACAAGGCAATGAGGAGGTAAGATTTGACTTATTCCAGTGTGAGAGAGTCAGACAGAGAGGAGGAAGGGATACAGACCTGAAGGGAAGAATGAAAAGATCGGAGGGGAACAGGCGCAGAGAGACTGAGAAATGGAGAACGACAGACAGTCAGAGGGACATTTTTCTGTCTTGACTCATGAAGTAATCATGGAGAACAGAATCACATTCAGACCAAGTGAGGCGGTTCGCTTACATTCAACAGTTTCTCCTCTTTCAATAAAACCGGCTTCACTTTGCCCATTAAAAACATTTAGGCCCAATCATGTTAAAGGTTCACTTTTTCACTGAAATTACTGAGTACATCTTTAACACTCAAAAGCTCGTTCGGGCTACTAAAACAGTCATGGCTGAAGAAACAAACAAACAAACAAACAAACAAAAACACACCAGGGTCGAGACCAGAATCCACACTGCCGACACATCTAATCCCCCAGGAAACCAGGGGCTTGTATCACCAATCAGATTTACCTGGATAACTGACACCACTAAATGCCCCCCTACAAATGTGCTCAGATTTACTCAAATAAATTATACATTCATAGGTTGAACTGCAACACCCCCCAAACACACCCCTTCCTCCAGCCCTGGGGTGACACTGACTGCCCTCCAAGGAATGGAACCTGGATCACAACGCCGCAGAATTACATTAGGCTACCTTCATTTCATCACAGAAACACTATTGTTAGCCTATCCTTATTACATTAACTTCAAACTCAACCCAAATAAAATGTTTCAATTACCTTCAAAGTAACTCCAACACTGCCCATTGCATAACATGGGCTGACGAGCAACCTGCAGATGAACCTCGGGACGAACACCAGCCTGTTAGGAGACCCAACAAAACTCAAACCAGTTGCCAACACACGCACCAAACACTACAGTAGAACACTGTCGTATGACATTAGAATAGCTTGTGACGGTGAGGCCATAAAGACTGGAAACAGACTGAGTCCAATCAGCATAGCTTAAGGGAGCTGGGGGGGGGGGGGGGGGTTCACCTACAGCACCACATTGGCCAGCTGAGCACTAGACCACGCCCCTCCAAATTTAGCCCCGAAGAGCGTCAACAAGCTCACATCCAGCCAACACGCCCCACCCTCTGACCACAGCCAAATTGGGCCACATAAGAGAAGGTTAGAGCTGCCCACCTCAAGCCTCGATCCCGAAAACATAAGCCACGCCCATCCCGGAGCTGAAAGAGGCACTGAGCCAGGAAACACACAGGCTAACCCAACAGGCGCAGCACTGAGCACTGAGACAGAGAGCACAAAGGGCTGACCAAGCATGAGCAGCATCCAAGCAGGTCTCACAGAAGACTGACGAATCAGGGACGGAACTCTGGCAGGTAAAACAGGACATTGACCAATTAGAAGCTCTATCCAGTCAGGAGACACCAAGACCCCCCCAATCTGCAGGAGCATTGCAGGCCTTCTCAGAATTGCCAAATTGTTTTGATAAACAAACCAAAACAGTGAAAAATTAATTCCGACGAAAAATCCACCCCACATTCACAAAAATAACATTCACATAAAGTTGATATTACAGTTGATTGAACCATTCAAACAGCAGATGACAACACAATTGCCAATGCAAACCTGCCATGAGGGTAATCAAAATCAGCATTACCTCACCACGCACAAACTATCCATGAAGCCTAGAGAGGTAAACTTGAATACATTTTCTAGCAAAGCCATCTGCAAAGCAGCCCTATTCATGCAGGCAAAAACAACCTGCACACTGTCAACAATGATGACCAAGTCGAACAGCTGTTCAGAATGGCCAAAGGTTACTTCCCCTCAGTACACATCTACTTCTAACATCTGTGGCTCGGTACGTAAAATCAGATCCGCTGTTGTCTGATATTAATAATCTGTGACTTCTGCTGCCATCAGAGATTTAAAAACCATTCAGCAAATTTACCCACTCAGGGTTATTTAAACAGTGCAAACAGCTTGACCTAACAAAGACCCAAACTCAAAGCTCACATGTACCCCATATGTATTCTTCGAACAGCAGTAAGCAGATGCAGTATTTACACACAAAAAAACATCTGATCAAATGTAGAGCCATAGTTACCGACCTCCACACACACAGACAGTAATGCACACCCGGGCCGCAGCTGGCCGCTACAGCTTTAGATCAGCATCTGCATGGGATTTCAGGAAATGGGGCTCCACCTATCGCCTCCCCGGAGATCCTAAAAAAGCCATTCCGCACAGCCCCGCCCACAAGGCCGAAGGCGTACCCTCACTAGAAATTATGGAAAGTTCCGCCAAGTTCCCTTAAGCAAAATCCGCCAAACAGCCCAAACTAATGTTCTTTTGGGACTCTGGTATTCTAACACTCACGTGGATAAACTTAGCCTCATAAATAAAATGAATTAACAGTACATTTGAGAAGAAATCCAGAGATATTATGACTGCCCATCCTATCCAATCCAAACTGGTCTATGATCTGTCTGTTTATAACTCTGTCACAATACCAGCAATATTTTCAAGTACTATTTCTGGCATATTCTCAAGCAGGGGACTGGATATTCTCCAGACAGACAGTCCCACGTGCTTCACCCAGCTCCATCCTTCACCCCCCTCCCTCCTTGTCAAGAGTCAGGGTGACTCAGGGACAATCCGCTGAAGCAACACAACCCCTCCAGCACAACACATACAGGGTGAGACTCTCCTCTCCGGAGCAAATTCAGTGTTTTTTGTTACTGAATCACAGCATCGCAGATGGAAACGGCCCTGCATCACACCACACCCTGTCCCGCTCCACTCCCTCTGGCCTCTTCCACAAAATCAACTTATTCCCAGCTGCTATTATTATTTAAAGACACAGCTCACCAAAAATGTTCGTACACCGAGGTACTGCATGCACTTCGTCCAGTCTTGATTTTCTTTTTTCTTTTATATTTTTATGCTAAGTGACGTTCTTAACTTCCCTGCCTCTCACCCCTAGTCAGCTGGGAGAGGCCTCAGCTCCCCGAGACTCCAGCCAGGAAGAGATGGTGTAATGGATGGATGGATGGATAGATATTCTTGACTAAACATTCTGCTGTTTTTGTAGTGTTATCATTGTTATTCGATTCATGTTAGATTTCGAGGAGGCAGCACGGAACAGGCTCACGGTAACAGAACTACACCCATGACCCCTGAACCCACAGAATATGAGGGAACTCAATGTAGCCTTACTGATCATCCTAAAATCACTTCAACAATCCCGAGTGATTTGACTTATTCTGAGTCAGCAAAGATCCAATCACATACATTTTCTTCAATCACATGAATGAAACTTGACTTCATGCCAGTTCACAAATGCGTGCACTAAAATGACAAAAACAGTTTCTTCAAACTTGCAAAACTGGGGTTTTTTATTGTTTTGTTGGTAATGATCAGTGTAGAGGAGGCAGTATTTTTCACCTCAAAAGAGCATTAAAAGAACTTACCACTGAGGGTCAAAAGAAGAGACAACAGACAAAACCAGTGAAAGAAGCAGAACCACAGCAGCCTACAGGCACACGGCCAAACCCAAAAATCCAGATAAACACGTAAGCAGACTTTTACTCACCATAGAGCAGCTTATTCAATTCTGCCTGATTGAGAAGTGGTGGTAGGCCCAAAATTTGATGTCTGCATGTTTTCTGCTAATGCCACCGTATTAGAAAGATGAAATTATATAACTTTTAACGACTATCCAGAGTATATGACCAGCAGCTTCAGGACAAGCTGGCATCTGGTCCAGGGTTAAGAAAAATTCTGGTTGGAATGTGTTATACTTCGTGAAAAACCAAGTCAGCCGCATTTGCAGCAAGCAAAAAGTAAATTAATGCTCCATCTCAACTGCGCAGCATAGAATTCACCTGAAAATCCACCAATTCCACCTAGTGCTCCAGATAACCAATAAATAAATAAAAAAATAAATAAGAATTTAAATAAATAAATAAAAAACCTTAGATTTATCTTAACTTTCAATTAAAATGTACAAATTCTTAAAATACTGCAATTAAAAAGAAGATTTTAGGCCTATTTAATAAATAAAATTTATTAGACAATGCTCAGCTATAAAATACTCTGGTGACACTAAGTAAATCTAGCATTTTACTTTTGAGTGCAACCAAAATCCTCTCCCAATACTGCATGGGACAGATCCCAAAAACTCATCCTAAGAACCCGTGGCTGGGTCAACCACAAATTAGCAAGACTGAATGGTGTTAATAGCGGCTCTCCAGCCTTAACCAATCATTGCGCCATCCTCTGATGAGCCAGGTCTTTTTGATTTGCCGAGAGGAGTCAGAGGCTGAAAGTTCATTGCTGCTTTACCTGATACTCTGTCATCACATGTGACAAACAACTAACAGAAGCAGAAAGGAGAACAGTTTCCTTGATTCATTTTCTTTCCTCTATTTTCATCTTGAAAGATGCCCGCACCACAAAGCATCCCTACTGCTGGCCACACCCACCACAGGAGAGGTTTATGTCTCTGGGATTAACAACAGGTATTCAGAAAATTACAACCAATAACCATCACTGTTGCTGTTATTGTTTGACATTAGCAAGTTCAGTGTCTTAGTTTCACACACACACACACACACACACACACACACACACATCACCATCATACTATAACGTCTAATCCAGTTGCTTTTACCCAGGAAAATTATTTGAAGGACAGCTCCTGCAAGAAGAAATGAGCACGCTGTCCATCTCTGCATTTTCTTTCTCTAACTATGCACTTGCAAAGGGATCATCGCTGACCTGAACAAATGGAGCCATGATGATTTTGAATATGTAAACATAGTCTATTTAATAGAAATTTGACAACATACATTATTTCATTTTTTTTCACCTTTCTCATTGACAAATCTGGATGGTGTTTCCACATTACTGAAAGGATCTGAAAGGAGCAGACCTTCTTTTACTCCACCAGGATTCATACGCAGAGCTACACCATGCAAAGGTAAAGTTAAATACACTCATGTGCCCCGGTGTGTAATAAGCCATCTGTGCCCAACCACACCACAGATCATTTCATTCCAGACAGAAGCTGACTATTAGACAACAGGACCACAGCAGGCCAAATAAACCCTCATTTTATGTGATTGAATTACAAACCCCAAGTCCAATGAAGTTGGGACGTTGTATAAAACGTGAATAAAAACAGAATACAACAAGAGCACTCATAGAGCACATACCTCTGCCAAGGCCCAGCAGTCTCCCCAGCTGTTTAATCCCTTCCGGATCTAGACCAAAATCTAATGGGATCTAAGTTAGACCAATTCCCACCAACTGTAACAATTCCCTGTAAATCCATCCTTTAGACTTTCCGTAATGTTGCTCACAAACAAACAAACAGAGTCCAACGATTCCATAACCTCCTTAGCAGGTAATTATGTCAAATCCCATAAACCCATATTTTATTCACAATGGAACATAGACATCATATCAGATGTTGAAAGGGAGACATTACCATTCTATGGAAAAAAATACTTCATTTTGAATTTGATGGACAGCACATGTCAAAAAAGTTGGGACACGGCTGCGTTTCCCATTTTGCAACATCCCCTCTTTTTTAATAACAGTCTGTAAACGTCTGGGAGATGAGGAGACCAGTTGCTGGAGTTTTGTCAGAGGAATGTTGTCCCACTCTTGTCAGATGTAGGATTCTGGCTGCTCAACAGTCCTGGGTCTTCTTTGCCGGATTTTCTGTCTTACAATGCGCCAAATCTTTGCAATTAGTGAAAAGTCTGGACAGCAGGCAGACCACCCCATCACCCGTACTCTTCTACTGTGAAGCAATGCAGTTGTGATGGAAGCAGTATGTGTTTTAGCATTGTCTTGCTCAAATATGCAAGCCCTTCCCTAGAAGAGACGGTGACTGGACAAGACAATATGTTGTTGCAAAACCAATAAATACTTTCAGCATTGATAGCGCCATTGCAGATCTGTAAGCTGCTCACACCATAGGAACTAATGCAACCCCAGACCATCAGAGATGCAGATGCTTTTGGACTGTGCGATGATAACAAGCTGCATGATCCTGCTCCTCTTTAGACCGCACAAAACGGCGTCTGTGGTTTCCAAAAAGAATTTTAAATTTTGATTCATCTGATCACAGACAGTTTTCCATTCTGCCTTCGTTTCATTTCAAACGAACGAGAAGACGGCGGCATTTCTGGATCGTGTTCACATATGGCTTCTTCTTTGCATGATACAGCTTTAGCTTGCATTTGTGAACTGCACAGTGAACTGTGTTCACAGGCAATGATTTCTGGAAGTTTTCATGAGCCCATGCAGTGTATTCCAGTGCAGATTCAAGCCCATTTTTAATGCAGTGCTGGCAGGGCTCGAAATTGTGATCGTTTTGGTCGCATATGCAACCAAAATAAACATTATACGACCAAAATAACCAGTGTGTGACCTTTGAATTAAAATATTCGCACCTGTGAGACATATCTGATGCCTCACAGGCAGTGAGGAGATGGATGGAAGGGCAGAGAGTCAGGAGACCCAGTTTTAAATCCTGGCCTCAGGATATGGCATAAAGCCAATGTAGTGGAAACTTCTGTTAATCAATGAACTCATAAGACTGTCATCTTGTTTAATAAATTTCATTTGTTGGAGAAAGTTGTATTGTTAATGTGGAGGGTTATACTGTAGATTTTCAAACGTGTGTGTGTGTGTGTGTGTGTGTGTGTGTCTATTAGATTTTGGTGTGTGGACTCCTAAATTTTGGCTCGCGCTCCTAACTTTTTGAACTTGGGAGCGCAGCGCTACCAAGTAAAAAAGTTCATTTCGAGCCCTGTGCCGCCTGAGAGCCAGAAGATCATGAGCATCCAATACTGACCTCCAGCTCTGTCCCTATTGCACAGAGATTTCTCCAGATTTTCTGAATCTTTTGAAGATATTATGTACTGTAGATTGTGAGACATTCAAAGTTTCGCAATTTTGAACTGAGGAACATTTTTCTGAAATTGATGCAGTTTTTGAGATTGGTGAACATCTGCCCATACTTTCTTCTGAGAGACTCTGCCTCTCTAAAATACTCTTTTTATATCCAGTCATGGTATGGACTAGTTGCCAATTATCCAAATTAGTTGAAAAATGCTTCTACAGCTGTTTTTTATAAGTACCACTTACTTTTCCAGCCGTCTGTTGCCCTTGTCCCAACTTTTTTGAGGCGTGCTGCTGCCATCAAATTCAAAATGAGAAAATATTTTTCATGAAATAGTAAAATGTCTCACTTTTAACCCCTTGCATATGGGAAACACACAAACGCAGGCTGGCTTGCTGACCTGCATACCGCAAATGCACGGACTGCTCTGTTGACCGCGATGGCCTGATTTGAGTACGCGGCCGCGCTGCCGTGACTGGGATTGTTGGCTGGCTCTTGTGACGATCACCAGGGAAGTATTTCGTTCTTCGCCTGTGTGCTGTGATGACTGCCAGGAAAAGTATTTTATCCATAATTTTGAACGATGGCACAACAGGACAATAGAAACCGAATTATGCTTCATTTTTCACTCCGTATAAATGAGTAAAGAAAAAATATACAAAATCACTCAGTGACATTCCAGTACACGTTTTGTGTGGCGCAGTTTATTACACAGTTCGATGTGCAAATTAACTTCGCAAGTGCCACATCTGATTCGGGAGTCATGGCGAACTTTGTTCTTGGAACAGACAATGCACAGTCTCCACGGTTTTTGGGTCTTTGCCGTGGGTGGATGGCTCTCCAAGAAGTGTCCTCCAAGGAGTCTGTTCGGACCTGGCGACTTCAGTTCACAGTCGGACTCAGTGGACGTGAACAGATCAGCTAGATCAACATGGCTTGAAAATGACCAAAGTAGAAGATGTGAGAGTTTAGTTCAGTTGGTTGTTGATTGTCAGACTGCAAGATGCAAAAGACAAATTTTCTGAAAAACCTTGGCTCATATATCAATTGAAGCAGCTGCCCGTATGTTTTGCCTTAAATGCCCGGATATTCGAAATTTATATCTTAAGATCAGGATGCACAACCAATGAGTGATCAAGTACTTAATTAGTCTGACCCAATATTATTACAAAATCATTCACGGCCACATTCACAGCAGGTGCATATTGATACCACACACCATCCAGAACGCCCTGTTGTAGGAAAATTCTTAGTCCAAGCAAGTAAATAAAGTTTTCCACTGACCCTTGCAAATGTATCTCCAAAAAATAGATCCATTCTCCAGTGTTTGATGTATTTGGATTTATTGTAAATCCATCCAGTAGAAGCACAAAGAAACCCAGGCTGGTCTGTGCAAAAACGTAGCATTCATTCTTCATCAATCACCCCACGCCGCCCAGGTGAAAAAGTATTACACTTAATTATATTAAAAGTATATTTGTTGCATAAAAAAGTTATTACAAATATACTTTTACTTTTTGTGCTTAATTTGCAATATATTTAATATATACTTTTAGAAAGTGTACACTTTAAGTGTACTGAAGTAGTACACAAGTAGTATTCAATGACTACTTGAGCACACAAAATTACACATAAAGGGGGCAAAAAAAAAAAAACATAAACCATACTTCATACAGTCTTTAAAAGTATAATTCAAGTATAGTATTTTTTCACCTGGGCGACTGCCCTCCAGCTGTCCCAACCTTCATATTTATTAGCCTTTTGGCACGTTCCTTTAGGTGGGATTAAACATGACTCCTTCAATCTTCTCTAATATTACTAATGCTGATTGGTACGCTGTCCCATAGCAACCCTCCACCCTTAGCAACAAGTTTACCATTACATTATAGTATAAATTAATTTTAAGCCACCAGGGACGCTCGAAGACCACACATGAGCCTCCCAAACCTTGGGTTCAGATAAAGTTCAGTAACTTCATGGATGGTTCCAGAACACTCAGGTGCGCAGGCTCAGGTAGTGGGACCAAGCTGACTGATATGGTCATTCCGGAAGGATCGCACATTAGGCCAGCTTTGAGGGTTCTGCAGAGTTTGGCTGATCTGGGTTTCTTGGCAGCTTGATAAGTTTTTGCTTGTTCACTGCTACTTCCTGTCCAGCAGTTTCTAAAAGGTTTTCTTGTTGAATTGAGATTAGGGTTTAACTTTGAATTTAGAATGTTTTAGGATTTTTTCCCACCACAACCCATCCGTGAATATGTGGTTCTCGGCCACGGGAACAGACCGCTGCTCGGACATACGTGGGTTTCGCTTGATTGTCTCGTATGTATTGCGTATACGCCGTTTATTTGGACATAGTCGAATACAAACCCATACGCAAGGGGTTAACATCTGATATGTTGTCTATGCTCTATTGTGAATAAAATGTGGTTTATGAGATTTGCAAATCATTGTATTCTGTTTTTATTCAAGTTTTACACAACATTCTAACTTCATTGGAATTGGGGTTTGTATTTAATATCATTTTCACCATTTTTCTGAGATAAGTACAATAGAAATGCAAACTGGAATGCTGAAATTACCTTGTTTAATTGGCTGTAGTCTGCAACATGAGGGCACGTTACACAAGGAGCAGGATTACGGAGTTGATTTGATAACTGAGCCACAATATAATAAGAACTGGTCTTTCTTCTAAAGTACAGGTTGTGTTCTAGGATTTGGATGTTTCCAGATTCTTCTCAGTGCAGTAATCCAGAAAAGTCCGTGATCCTGCATAGTCAAACTTGATGTGTTGTTTATCAAAAGCCTCAATCCAAGCTCAGCTAACTCAACTGGCCCGGATATGACCCTGTGGTCCTGACAATTTCAGTCATGCATTCTAGAAACACCCTGCAAAGGACTGGATCAGAGAGCACTGGTATCAGGGAGACACACTGTACCGCCCCCTGCTGTCATGTTGTATGTCTCAATATGATTGCAAATGCAATACACACAGTGGGTGTTTCAAAAAAATAAGTCACACAATTTACATAGTAAGGCTATGGTGATTTGAAGATATGTTCTTTAGTCTCATTAAGTATTTCAAAGATTTGTGTGCCAATTGTAGGCCTACATTTTATTTTTGATTGTACTGATTACAAATAGGCCTATGATACTCTTGCGTCGAATAATGCATAAACGTAAAAACATTTTTATAGGACTTTCTGCATCATCCTCTTGGGCAAATTAAAGCAGCACTGCTTGCATGATTATTGCTTTTTTAAGCCACGTGTAGACCCCTGTTATACAGCCTAATACTCTGCGTTCTACAGACAAATTTTTTTCAGACCATTTAATCAGCACCAAAGCTTTCAAATGCGATTCGTCGGGCAACCTAATCTGTTAAAGCCCAGGCGCCATATAAATGAAAAAATGAAGAAAAAAAAATGCGAAACGCGAACATCTGTAAATAATAGAGACTCGGAAAAGAAACAGACCCGCCCTCTCCAGAGTTGGGAATTATACCAGTATAAAAAAAACTTTCCTACGTAAGACCAGAACCACCTCAGGTTGAAATCAGGCATTTTTACAAGCCGCATTTCCCGACAGAAAATGAAATAAATACAGAGAACAGAGAGCGTAGGCCAGGTTATGCTCTTCTTTGAAACTGTATCGCTCAAAGTGCCTTTTCTTTGCGAGAAAATGTAACAATCGCTCGCTACCAGGCTGATTCAAGTGGAAGAAGAGCCCCGTAAAGAGAAAAAAATAATTTCTTTGTCAAATTCCCATCATTACAGGCCACCAACAAACATTATAAATCCTCAGTTTAGTCGAGTCGACAACAGTTGACCGTCGGCTACTGTTCGCATCCTCTAATCTTCCTCTCTATTGCGTCAGAGCTCGGCTGTCCCAGGATATTCCACCCTAATAACGTATAGCTGGGATCCCCAGGAAGGAAAACTCAAGTAACCGCAGCACACGTGGACGCGTGTAAACAAAGAGATCAGGCCGGAGAGTGAAGACGCCCGCGTTAGGACAAGCGAAGGGAAACGGATACCGCAGCATCCAGCGCCGCCCCGTCTCCGGCAATGAGCCGTGAGAAAGGGATGGGAGGAAATCAAAATGGTTGATCCATCGTCTGAATTAAAATAGCAGTTATTTCTCATTACCCTGGTTATTCAGATATTTTCAGGGAATAAACCAAAACTGAAATTACTACACGATTCCGCACATGCCCTTACCTCTCGCCTCTGTCATCGCCGACCTCTTACCCAACCGCTCGCTGACTGTCAGCGAGACAAAACAGAGCCGCAGCGCAGCTCCAACTGCCCCCTCCTCTTTAGCTGTTAAAGGGCCACCCCGATTTAGTCTTGCACGACCACACGTCCATCGCTGCCTTTTCTGTACCAGTACAGAAAAAAACGGACAAACAAATAACGAATACATGAACAAGCTTTGGTCAGAGATTCCTGATTCCTGACGTTACCTGAGTTCTATTACGGAGCTGCTTTCAGAATTCAAAGTTCCTGAGGTGGCAGGGTTTTCTTTTTCCCAGTTGTAACCTACAATTAAGCCTTGGTGTTATGATCCAGGGGCGCGTTTCCCAAAAGCGTAGTTGCGAGCAACTAACATTGTTCGTCCATTCAGTCAAGGGGCCCAACTATGTAAATTAGCATCTGTGATTTCGGAAAACGCACCCCAGACCAGGAATCAAGTGGGAAGGCAGAGTACAAATCAATAGAAGGGTTTATTGATCGTAACATGGCAGACAATGGGCTGGAGCCCATAGGAGAACTGCACACTTCAGTTCAGATGTTACAGGCAAGGCTGTGAGGGAATCGCCAGTTACTGACCAATGGCTTTCCGGGATGACTGCCAGATGGAGTGCACACTTAGCCAGGCGGGTATGACTGACACCAAATCATCACAGTCCTGTCATCCTCGACTGCGAGGATCACAGTAGAAGTGCTCATACAGTCGCAGGACCATCCAGTAACTGATTCTGAGTGGCCACATCCACACTGTATCAGGTATTCATATAATCAGCTGCGTTGTAATCCCTACATGTAACTGTGTGAGTTTGACCTTGTTCCATGTTCTGGATAATAGTTGATTTCTTGTGTTCTATTTTATTGTATTTGTACCCATTTTTAAGTAGTTCAGAACAAAATTTTACAAACAAACAACAATCTTGTATGCTCCATTCAACTCTTCATGTTCCATGGAAGTAGCATTTTAGCGCCCCTTGGGTTGACTTGTGCAGTCATGATCACATTGTTCCCTTTGCAATAACTGCAAATTTAAGGGTGAAGGACATCTCATTCAAAAGTATTTCCTTGGGATTTTCACCGCGCATTTCAGCTGGACCAATCATGAGCAATTTTGAGTGGATATTTCTTCAAGCATGTACCAGTACAACAGTTACTCAAGCACCTCCTAGTATGGACAGTAGTCCTTATCCTAAGAAATGGCTTACAGGAACTAAAAGGGTGACCTCTGTGCTTCATTATGCAACAAACTTGTGCCCTGTCAATCAACCGCGCATGCCACCAGGTGGCACTGAGATACGCCAAATTTTATCATTTTGCCTAGTTCAGCGCCACCTGTTGGTGTGTGCAGACACTATCCCGACTTTTTCTCACCTCTAATATACAGTGTAACTACATACCAGTGTCTTGCAGCTGTAAAAGTTCTGGGGCACTGATCACACACAGAGTATAAGGGGTGCAAACTAGTGATGAAAATGAATTGACTGGAGCGCCCCCTATATGTTGAGTAAAGAAGATACCAGGCCGAAAATTGCTCTTTCCACTGACCATCCTATAATTCAATTTTCCAACTTTTACTTTAAGATAAGGTTTGCGCTGTGAAAGGAGAAACCCAAAAATCAGATTTTGGTAATTTTGGCCCTATTTTGGCTTGCACACGATTGACCCCTAAAACCCAAACCGGTGCAGGTAGGGCAAAAAAATTTGGAGAATTTTCTAGTTAGGGTAGGGACTTAAAACCACCTTACAGACAACGGGTCTCATTCATGAAACTTAATAAATTTGTGCGTTGATTTGCACGTAAAAGCCTACGCTACTAAAAACCTACTCCAGATTCATGAACACCATGGGAAACTCAGATCTGATCGTAAACACGTGTGTATGATCATGAATGCCAATCCATCGTAAAGTGACAGCATGCTCCCGGTAATCAGATATTAGCATATTGTTATGGCCCCAATTTGTTATTACATTACAACACAGCAACAGCAAGGGATGACAGACACAGTTTTAAAAACTTAACCACATTTAATTTAATAAAGACCCCACCCACATTTAGACCTCTTTTTTTTACTTTTCGGGGACTTGCCCCAGACATGTCCAGGACATATCTAAACATAGCTCCAGTCTGAGCTGAATAAAAAAAAAAAGGTAAATACTGCCATCCAGTGGCCTATATTCACATTACACCTCCATTCCAAAAGGGAAAAATTTTGACTCATAAAGGCAAAATTTTTCTTTTCAATACAAAATGGTTAAGTGAACACTTGTCTATACATACATATCATACAATATTCAAATAAACACAGGATATATATATATACATATTCAAACACGGGATAAGCAATCAGCAATTACATTGTCTGTACCCTTCACATGCTTAATTTCCAAGTCAAACTCCTGTAAAATCAAACTCCAATTCAACAATCTCCGATTCTTGTTTTTCATCTTACTCAAAAACATTAACGGATTGTGGTCAGTGTACACAATCATTGGCTTTTCCCCTGTACAAACATAAACCTCAAAGTGTTGTAAAGAAAGGACCAGAGCCAACAGTTCCTTCTCTATTGTGGAATAGTTCCTTTGGTGGCGATTGAACTTCCTGGAGAAGTATGCCACGGGATGCTCAATGTCATCAGAGTCACTTCTCTGTAGGAGCACAGATCCACAAGCTTGGTCGCTAGCATCGACCGCGATGGAGAACGGTTTGTTGAAGTCAGGAGATTTGAGCACGGGGAAGTGACACTGCAGAGACTTCAGGCAATCGAAGGCTCTCTGGCATGCATCATCCCAAGTGAACTTTACGCCTTTCTTCAGTTGGTTAGTTAGACTGAGAGCAATCTCAGCAAAGTTCTTGCAGAACTTGCGGTAGTACCCGATCATTCCAAGGAAGCGGCGCAAAGCTTTTTTGTTGTGAGGAACTGGAAAGTCCATGATGGCTTGGACTTCAGCATTTATGGGTGCCACCTTACCCTGGCCTATGACGTAGCCAAGATAGGTGACAGTAGCACAACCAAAGTCACTCTTGTTCAGGTTAACAGTCAGGTTAGCCTGGGTCAGGCGCTGAAACAACGTCTCTACATCTTTCAGATGTTCTTCCCAGGAGTCACTCCATGTGATCAGGTCGTCGATGTACGCACCCGTGTGTGGCAATCCGGCGATTGTAGACTGTATCATCCTTTGGAACGTGGCTGGGGCATTTTTCATGCCAAAGGGTAGGACTTCATACTGGTACAATCTAGATGGTGTGGCAAAAGCAGAGATGCTCTTGGCCCTCTCAGTTAAAGGCACACACCAATAACCCTTCAATAAATCAATCTTGGTCAGAAACTTTGCTTGCCCTACTCTATCAATACAATCATCGATTCTAGGTATTGGAAACACATCAGTTCTAGTTACAGCATTGACTTTGCGATAATCTGTACAGAATCTAGTACTTCCATCAGGTTTTGGAACTAGCACACAGGGTGAACTCCAATCGGAGTTGGAGGGTCTGATAATATCATGTTCTAACATGTACTCAACCTCTTTCTCAGCAATCTTTCTCTTTTCAGGATTCATCCGGTACGGATGCTGTTTTATTGGTTTGGCATCACCAACATCTACATCATGAGAGGCTATGGAAACTCTCTTTGGAACATCAGGAAACAGATCCTCATATTTCTTGATCAACCTCTCAAACTGATCTTTCTGTGAGGGTTCTAAGTGCTGGAGTTTTACATCAAGATTCTGCAACACTTCAGAATTTGACAATTTACATGAAAGAACTTCAGCTTTAATTCTAGGTTCATCATCTTGAAACTCCCCCTCATCTTCACAAATCTCGGCCATAGGAGAATCTGAAGTGACAGCTGCAACTCTAGCATTTCTGTCATGATAAGGCTTCAGCATGTTAATGTGACACACTTGTTTTGGTTTTCTCCTATCTGGAGTCTTCACAATGTAATTGAGATCATTGAGTTTTGTCAGAATTTCATAAGGACCATGAAATCTTGCCTGCAATGGATTGGACTGCAAGGGAAACAACACAAGGACCTTGTCTCCTGGTTTAAACTCACGGTTTCTAGCCTTATGATCATACCAAGTTTTCATTTTTCCCTGACTTGATTTCAAGTTCTCTTTGGCAAGGTCACAAGCTGCACGCAATCTTTCCTTGAACTTGCTAACATAGTCTAACAGACTGATATGCGGCTCTTTCTCTTGCCATTGTTCACTCAATAATAGCAAAGGTCCTCTCACTTCATGACCAAACACTAGCTCAAATGGACTGAATCCAGTAGACTCCTGCACTGCTTCTCTAGCTGCAAACAACAGCAAATGAACACCTTCATCCCAGTCTTTCTCATGGTCATAACAATAAGTCCTCATCATTGTCTTGAGAGTGGAATGAAACCGCTCAAAGGCACCCTGACTTTCTGGATGATAGGCACTAGAAAGAATCTGCTTTGCACCTAGTTCATACACAACCTGCTGAAACAAACCAGAAGTGAAATTGCTACCTTGGTCTGACTGAATTTCCCCGGGAAGGCCAAACAACGTGAAGAACTTTATCAAAGCCTTTGAGATTGCAGTTGCCTTGATGTTGCGTAGAGGTATGGCTTCAGGGAATCTGGTAGATGCACACATGATTGTCAGCAAGTACTTATTTCCAGATCTAGTCTTGGGTAATGGACCAACACAATCAACAATGACTTTAGAGAATGGCTCCCCAAATGCTGGGATAGGCTGCAATGGAGCTACAGGTGGGTCTAACTGGTGTTTTCCAACTACCTGACAAGTGTGACAGGTTTTGCAAAAGTTGGAAACGTCTTTCCGAAGCCCAGGCCAAAAGAAGTATTTCATGATCTTATCAACAGTCTTGTTAACACCAAGATGACCTCCTAAAGGTAAACTATGAGCCATTGTTAAGATCTCATTCCTGTAGACCTTTGGAACAACAATTTGCCTGACCACTGCCCAATCTGCATTGGCAGGGATATCAGGAGGGCGCCACTTCCGCATCAACACACCATCCTTGAGATAATACCCAACTGGAACTGCGTCTTTTTCTTTATCAGGAAGGGCCCTCCTCTTTAGTACACAAATTTCAGGATCATTAGTTTGCTCCTCAATCAACCGCTTTCTGGACAGAGACAAGTCTCCAGACACATCAGAATCACCAGACCCTTCCGGCTGGCTGAATAGAGAACTGATAAAAGTATCTGATAAGTCCTCAAACGGAGAAACCATAGTAGGCCAATCAGAGTCATGAGGCGAACCACCTGAGTTCTGACTATTCAATGTGCTGGACGGCACCACAACATCTTCTTCTTGAGCCTTCTTGGCCATAGCACGAGTCACTGCGCAAGAAGGATACAGAGATGGGTCCTCATCCCCATCTTCAGTGCTCGGCTGTGAAGTAAGATGTACAGGGGGAATTACTTTGCCCCCAACCAGGTCATTGCCTAGCAACAGAGAAACACCCTTTATAGGTAGACTTGACATAAGTCCCACCTTTACCTGTCCTGTAACTAAATCTGACTTCAAGAATATAGAGCGCAGGGGTACAGATACAGTCCTCCCTTCAATACCTTGTACAAGTATGAAATCCCCTGAAGCGGTCTCATCACGTAACTCCAAGGAGTCCATCAACAAAAGTGACTGAGAAGCTCCAGTATCCCTTAGGATATATATGGGGACAGGAGTAGTATGCTCATTCAGAGCCACAAATCCCTCTGACACAAATGGAAAAAATTCCTCCCTCACGAAGTCAGCTGTATCAGGCTTTTTAGCCCCACAAGAAGCAGGTAATTTAGCAGATCGGTTATCTACTACAGGGGTTTCTAACCTTGTTTTCACAAAGGCATTTGGTTTGGTATCCTTTTCTTTTTCTTTCTTAGCTTTTAGGAACCAACAGTTAGTTGTAACATGACCAGATTTCTTGCAATAACTGCAAACTAGACCACTTTTCTCACTGTCAGCTTTCACACTTTGATCAGACCTGTTACCGGATTTCTGAGCACCATCACCAGATTTGTCTTTGTCTTTGGGTGAGGAATCTTGGGTATCACCGTAACCCTTTTTCTGAAATTGGGACCATCTATTGTTACTGCTAGACTGAAATTTGGACTTATGTGTGAGAACATATTCATCTGCAAATTTGGCAGCTGATTGCAAATTCAGTGCTTGCTTCTCATTAAGGTAGGTCTTAATATCATCCTTAACACAGTTCTTGAATTCTTCAACTAACACCATCTCTTTTAGTGAGTTGAAATCATCCTTGACCTCCATAGAAGTACACCAGCGCTCAAAGCAAACCTTCTTCTCATTAGCAAATTCCACATAAGTCTGATTTTCAGATTTCTTCAGACCTCTGAATTTCTGTCGGTAAGCCTCTGGAACCAACTCATAAGCTCTCAAAATAACCTTTTTGACAGCCTCATAATCAGAGGAATCATCTGCAGACAAAGCCGAATAGGCTTGTTGAGCTTTACCCTTGAGGACAGTTTGCAACATCAGGGGCCAGTGTTCCTTTGGCCACTGGCAACTCTTTGCTACCTTTTCAAAACACTGGAAATAGTTGTCAACATCCTTTTCCAAAAATGGAGGCACCAATTTTACCTCCTGGCTAGCCCGAAATTTATTTTCAGTTTGAATTTTTATTTTTAGTTGCTCCATTTGGAGTCTTTCTTCTCTATCGAATTTCTCTAATTCAAAATCTCTCTGTCTCTGTCTCTCTCTTTCTGCTCTTTCCTCTTTCTCTCAAATTCTCTTTGTTTTTCTTTTTCTTCCCTCTCAAATTCTCTTTGTTTCTCTTTTTCCTCCCTTTCAATCTCTAGCATTTTTAATTTAAGTTCCATTTCTATATTTGGATTTTCCACTGGAAACTGTTCCAGATCTCCTGGTGCAAACACATTTTCATCAATGTAATATTCAACTATCTCTCTAGCCGGTCTTGCTTTTCGCATGGCTGGTTTCACCTCTGTCAGCTCCAACTGTCTGCATATTTCCAACAGTTCTGTCTTTTTAAAAGACTTCAAAACCCCTACGGTTGGTGATGCCAAGAAATCATCCATTGCTGTTGTCAATATATATCTAGGAAAATTCACAAAAACAATTTCACAATTTGAAATGTTAGATTTTCAATAAATGACTCACACAATGTTCTGTCCCGGACTTGAGCCCCCAATTTGTTATGGCCCCAATTTGTTATTACATTACAACACAGCAACAGCAAGAGATGACAGACACAGTTTTAAAAACTTAACCACATTTAATTTAACAAAGACAATAACAAATAACTACTCCACTATCTACAACTAAATGACCAAGATTGATGACAAAAAAAACAGAAATATTTACAGTCCCTTGTTTTGGTGGGGTGGCTTGGTGATGTCCTGGGTGAGGAAAATGCTCTAACACAGGCAAAAATCCACAAAAGAAACTTCACAGGTCTTGAACAGAAATGACAGGTCTGGTCACATGTATCCTTCTCCTTGCAATTTCTCCTACTACTTTACTGTCTCAATTCTTCTCCTTATATACTCTTTTGCAGACCCCACCCACATTTAGACCTCTTTTTTTTACTTTTCGGGGACTTGCGCCAGACATGTCCAGGACATGTCTAAACATAGCTCCAGTCTGAGCTGAATAAAAAAAAAAAGGTAAATACTGCCATCCAGTGGCCTATATTCACATTACAATATATATCCGAGTGGCGTTTGTGAATAGCAACTGGCAAGAAGTGGGACTGCTCAATTGGTTAGTAGCAGGTCAATCTCTTTCTCACACTCCAGTTACATTTCACTTGTATTTACTATATGGTGAGTGAAGGGTGAGTGTGAGTGGCGTCTGAATATGACCCTTAGTCATTGCAATGTCTGGTAACTGCATATCTGTGTTGCATTCCTAGGCTTGTATGAAGGTAGCCCTCATGTTGCGCATATATGTGAGTGTGTGTGTGTGTATATATACACACACTCTCTATCTCTAAATGACTGCTGTTTATTGTTTTTAGCATCACTTTATATTAAGGAACTTCGCTTCCAGTTTGTTTCTATTCATACTAAATTGTTACTGCAGTCTATACACAGTGTTTTTATTACTAATTGTGTTTATATAAAGAGATCTTGATTCCTGTTTGTTTTTTATTGCTTCGTTTGTGCCTTCTGCTGCACAGGAGACGACATAAACTACCAAGTGCATCTTTGCACCTGAGTCCAGTCCTCAACTTCCTGTCCTCTGTGCACCTGAACTGTGTGTGAAGCACAATTCTTTCAGAAGACTTTGCCACAAGATGGACTCAGCAAGGATTCCATTGCCTCCAGACATGGGAGAGTTTGCTGCCCAGCCTCTGGACCTCTATCCCCTGGTGGCAGAACAACAGAGGGAGATCGCCTGTATGGGGGCCATCCTGGACAAACTGATTTGAGGGGTCCTCAAACTGTCCATCTCCTGTGTCCCATTGCCACTATTGACCTCCATCTCCCCTGCCGGAATGCAGGCTCCCTCAGCCATTGCCCGACTGATTCGCCAGCGCGCCTATCAGAACGCTACAACAGAAACCCCACTGCGTGCAAAGGCTTCATTCCTCAGTGTAATCTTCACTCTTCAGTGTGACCATCCAGCCCTGAATGAAGCAGAGAAGACTGCTGCAGTGGTGACCTGCCTCTCTGGTCAGACGCTTGACTGGATGACAGCTGTCTGGGAATCTGTGTTCAATTTCCTCCAGCAGTTTTGCTGCCTTCGATCACCTCAGGAAGAAGGCTGGGGACCAGCTGCTGGACCTAAGCCAAGGGAACATGACCGCAGCAGACTACACCCTCAAATTCCCCACCTCGGCTGCAGCCAGGGGCTGGAATGAGCCTGTTCTTATAACTATCGTCCGGAAGGGGCTGTGTCCAGAGCTCCGGGCAGAGATGGCCTGCCGAGATTTACAGCTCTCCCTGTCATCATACTTCAACTCAGCCATCAACTCAGCCTGGACCAGGTCCTGCAGTAGGTAACGTATTCAGCCCAGAGGCTCCACCCAACTGCCGGGAGAGGGGGTGGAGCCTGTGAAACTGGGGCATTCCAATCCACCAGAGCGTCGCCCTTGAAAGAAGACTGGTCCCTGCACCATAGTCAAAAGGGAGGAACAGCACCCCCTAAGGTAAAGGTGTCATCTACGGCCATAACTGGTCAATGCTTCAAGATCCCAGTCCAGGCATCCTGCAATGGTGGGACCCTTTGCACGGAGGCCCTGATTGACTCCAATTTAGCGGGCAACTTCGTCTGCAGCTTGGTGCGATGACTCGGGGCCCAGTTCACCAGCTCTATACCCCCCTCACTGTGGCAGCTACAGATGAGAAACCTCTGGGCAACAGCAGTTTGGCCCACCAGACAGCATCAATCTCCCTCTCTATCCAAGAGCACCATCTGCAGGAACTCCCACTGCTGCTTCTCAACTACTTGAGCCACCCACTCATCCTCGGTTTCCTGTGGCTGTTATTACACAATCCCACTATATCCTGGGACAAAACACGTCTCAACCTCCAGTCATCCTTCAGTCAGCAGCACTGTGGCCCCCTCACCATTGCCTCCACGACTGTCGAGAGCCCTAACCAGGGAGACAACCCTGAGATTCCTGAAGAGTACAAGGATGTGCAGATGGCGTTCAGCAAATTTGAGCTCCTATTTGGCACATCACCTCCCAGGAGCTAAATATACCCTGAATCAGTGGCTGAAGGCAAAAAAGCAGTATGTACAGGAAGCCCGACAGCAAGGTTTCATTCACCCTTCCGCCTCACCTGTGTCCACAAGTTTCTTCTTCATACAGAAGAAGGATGGTGGTCTTCACCCCTGCATAGACTACAGAGGCCATAATGATGTCACAGTGAAGTAATGATATTCACTCCTCCTGGTGCTCAGTGCTGTGGAGTAGCTGCGAGGTGTGAAGATCTTCACGTAGCTCAACCTCTGGAGCGTGTATAATCTCATCTGTATCAGGGAAGGAAACGAGTGGAAGATAGCCTTCAGCACCACCTCCGGGTGCTACGATTACTGCATCATGTCGTATGACCCTGTTAACAACCCCTGTGTGTTACGGCCCTCCATCAATGAGGTGCTATGAGAGATGCTGGGAAGATTCGTCATCACTTACCTACATCCTCATCCATCCTCATCCACTCAGGTACATATGAAGACCATGTGGAACACGTGAGGAGAGCACTCAAATTCCAATTACATCATTAATTCTCCGTCAAGAAGGTGAAGTGTGTCTTTTACCAGCACACTTTCTCCTTCCTTGGTTACATGATTGGATCAGTGGGAGGCAAAGAAGGTGAAGGCAGTAGCAGAATAGCTAATTCCATGGATGATAAATGAACTCTGGCGTTGCATGGGGTTTGCAAATTTCTATCAGCACTTCATTAAAAACTACAGCACCGTAACCCATCCTCTGATGCGTCTGTTCAAAGGAAAATGCAAAAATCTGGGATGGAATCCCGCAGCTCACCATGCCTTCAACACCATCAAGAGTCAAATGATCAAGACCTGGAAAAGACCTTTATAGTGGAAGTTGATGCCTCTAGTGCGGGGGAGCAATCCTGTCCCAGCAGCATGGGACACCAAAGACGCTGTATCCCTGTCCTTAATTCTCACACAAACTCACACCCACTGTGGCAAAATATGACATGGGGAACCAGGAGATGTTGGCTATAAAACTAGAGCTCGAAGAATGGAGACATTTGAGAGGTCCCACATCCATTCCTCATGCTGACTGATTACTGCAACTTCAAGTATCTGCAAAAAGCACAAAGGCTGAATCCACAGCGGGCCAGGTGGACACTTTTCTTTATTGGCTTCAATTTTTCAATAACCTATCGCCCAGGCTCCAAAAACATCAAAACAGACACGCTATCCCGAAGATACAAGGTGGAGAAGGATCCAGATGCAGAAGAGCCGATTCTGCCCTCCTCCTGCATCCTTGCCCTGAATAAGTGGCAGTTGGACTGGGAAATAGCAAAGAAGACCAGGAGGAATCCCCCCTACTACTGCAGTGCCAGTGGGTAAGATGTTTGTTCCCGCTGCTCTTCAAGAGGAAGTGATTCTATGGGCACATATCTCCTCGTCGGCAGGACACCCCAGAGCCAAAAGAACAACATACATCATCAGCCGTCAATATTGCTGGCCCCACCTTGTCTCTGACGTGGAAGCAGCCATGCGCTCTTCGGCAATTTTGAAAACACTACGACAGCTGCCAACTGGTAAACTGAACCCACTACCAGTCCCTCATCACCCATGGTTGCACGTCGTCATGGATGTTGTTACCGATCTACCCTCATCAGAAGGTTACCCATGTATTCTGGTGGTCATCGATTAATTTAAAATTTTGTGAATTTGTGCCTTTCGCTGCTGTGCCATCTGCTCTCCAAGTTGTAGACACCCTGTTCGAGCAAGTATTCAGAAATTTCAGCCTTCCGAAGGACACCGTGGGCTCTACAACTGTGGGCCTCAGTTCACATCCCCTGTGTGGAGGGCTTTCTTCAGGAAGCTGGGAGCCTCAGTCAGCCTCACCTCGGGATACTACCCTCAGTCCGAAGGGCAGGCACAGAGAACCATCCAAGACCTGGGGAGGTTCCTCTAAGCATACTGCGACCAGCGTCAGAGGGATTAGTCCAAATACCTGCCCTGGGCTGAATACCCCTCGAACCCCTTGAAGAGTATTTCCACTAGACTCAGCCCCTTCCAGTGTGTGCTCGGACGGCAACCTCCACTGTGCCTGTGGGACCAGAGCCAGATGGAAATCCCACCAGTGAATGCCTGGATCAAGGAGGCAGAGAAGGTCTGCGAAAACACCAACATCTAGATTGGCAGGGTACTCTGCCACCAAAAGATCTAGGCGGACGCCCCCAATTACCAGCCGCGGAACCAAGTCTGGCTATCCATGAGGGACCTGGTCCTGCGCCTTCCCCTGACACATCCGCAATACAGTGTATGCAGATGTGCCTCTGGCTATTGGAGCCTTTTGTGAAACAGTTATACTGTGAGCGCCATAACTCATGGCACAGCAAAACCAGTGACACATTTTTATTCAGTTCTGTGCTCCGAAGTTTGAAAGGATAAAATGACAACGAGGTTGAAATGCAGACTGTCAGTTATAATTACAACCCCAATTCCATAATAGTTAGGACAAAGTGTAAATTGTGAATAAAATCAAAACTCAATGACTTTCAAATCACACCAGCCAGTATTTTATTCACAATAGAACAGAGATAACATAGTAAATGTTGAAACTGAGAAATTTTACAGTTTTATCCACAAAATGAGCTCATTTCAAATTTGATGGCTGCTACGGGTCTCAAAAAAGTTGGGACAGGGGCCTGTTTACCAAGGTGTAATAATAATAATTAATTAATTAGAGACCTTCAAAGCCTTTGCAATTTGACGTTGAGGAGCATTGTTTTCAAAGTATTCCACAATGTTTTATGCAAGCTTTCACAGTTTGGAGAGCCTCTGGCCAGCTTTACTTCTGAGAGACTCAGCCTCTCTAAGACATCCCTTTTATAGCCAATCATGTTACACTCCTGATGCCAGTTAACTTACTTGCTAAACTTC
Source organism: Gymnothorax reevesii (assembly GCA_029721435.1). Lineage (NCBI taxonomy): Eukaryota > Metazoa > Chordata > Actinopteri > Anguilliformes > Muraenidae > Gymnothorax > Gymnothorax reevesii. Next base: position 99,774,456 of record CM056582.1, on the reverse strand, counting down.
TTTCAGCTGATTCTCTTCCAAAAGTATATTAATTGCTTTCTCAGCCCATTTTTTTGCCTGTGTCCCAACTTTTTTGAGACCTGTTGCAGCAAGGAAATATGAAATAAGCTCATTTTGTGGATAAAAATGTAAAATGTCTCAGTTTTAACATTTGAAATAAATGGTATCTATGTTCTGTAGTAAATAACATATTGACTCAGGTGATCTGAAAGTCATTGCATTTTGATTTTATTCACAATTTACACTTAGTCCCAACTATTTCGGAATTGGGGTTGTACCTCCATCAACGAAGTTTGGCAGAGGATATGCATTCACCAATGTCTGTTGTTTGTTTTAGTGTTTGTCCAGACAACGTCGCTTTAATTATTCAATCAATTGCAATTATATTTTATGAAAGTGTGGGCCTTGAGCCAAGGAACAATTAATGAAATTTTGGAAAGGATTCATAGTAAAGGAACTAGATGCTTTCTAGTTGGAAGCTGTTTTAATCCATATTCAATCAAACATTTACACTGTTAAAAACTGACTGAATTTGACAGTTAAATTATCACATTTTTCCTGGTTATTTTAACTGTAAGTAGAGTCATCCATGCATTTAACTGTGGTTTACACTTAACATTGACCGAACTCTGTTGTAAACATTTGTAAAATTACACTTAAATTAACTGGCAAAAAGGTGCAAGTTTATAACAGTCTTGAAATGTCAGCAGCTGCTGGCTGTCAGTTTTGTTATTTAAGGCCAACTGCAGTGTAAATCAGATCATGCGTTTGGTTCTGTTTTGTGTTTACCGACAGAAGTAGACCTGAAACATTAAATAACTTTGCGTCTTCAGTCTGTGAAAAGAAATGGCAGCATTACAAAGTTTTGGCATGGTGTGTAACAAGACACTGAGTTAAAACCTTGGCATCATGTTTATAAAATCAATGCCACATCATATCCATAATGCTAACCATCCTCAATTTTTTGTTTGGTAGGGGATCTGTAGATGCGGCTTAAAGGTTGGGCAGTGGAACTTCATGACCATTCAGGTGTCTCTTGTAAAATCCTGCATGTCAGTTCAATAAACACTGACCCCACAGCCTTTGGGGACCTGGCCAGGGGCCACTGTTATGTTAAACTTCCTACTTTTATGATGAATTCCACTGAGGCCCAGAATATTTTAGCCCACACCTGCTGGTCTCATTCTGGCATCTGAGACTTGAGCGCATCAAAAAACAGTGATCACAAACATATACAACATCAACAAAAAAGCATATTGGGGACAAAAAAGTAAACATTTTTGCACAGTCCTCTTCGTCTCTGGGCTTTTAACCACATTGACAAAGTAGTCAGAATTGAAAAGAGCAGTCCAAGAATGTACAGCAAAGACGATGAAAGATCTCGATAATTTTTTTTTTACTGTAAAGTTTACATGATCTTTCACACCTCTTTGATGTTTTTTACAGTAAAATGTAATAATAATAATTAAAAATAATAATAATAATATGCTCTGAGAAGTCACCCAAAGTGTTTCTATCCTGATGAGTTCCATCAAATATTAATCAAAAGGGTTTTTTTGTAGTGTAAAAATAAAATGATATGAAATCTCCATCTGTTGAAGACAAAAATATGATTTATTGGGTTTGTATTTTATACCATAATATTTGTCCATTTTCACAAAGGGTGGACATAATATTGAGTTGACTGTAAATCAGGATGGCAAAAGTCCCAATTCTTTTGTCATATTTGAGTTCATTAAGTCACATGACCAATGAGAGCTCAATTAAAAAAAAGACAAACAAAATAGTTAAAGGGTTGTACAAATAAAATGCTCTATTGGACCATTTGGTTGTCTAGGATTCGCCAATGTTTCATGGAGCTATGAATATTATTGAAGATTAGTTGTATTACATGAAAAATATGTGGCCCATCAGCCAGGGATATTAATTTAAGAAAAGTAAAACTGCTCCCCTACCTGTAAAATCACACCATAACCACACCAAATCAGCCAAATGCTACTTAAAGACAACATTCCCTCTGCTAAGTCACAGTAATGAACATAAGACTTCATCTAGCTATGTTTCAACTCCGTTTAATCATGCTTAATTAAATATCACCCAAAAAAAAAAAATAATGTTGCCCGAGATTTAATTATCTACTGAAATTTACATAATTCTAATATAAGACCATATGACCACAGTTGACACAGTTTCATTCATTGAATACTTTTAGGAGGCAGTGTAGCCAAGTAACTGGCACCTGCAGAGTTGCTGGATGGAGCCCTCGGTGGGAATACTGTGATATTGACCTCCATCTGTTGAGAAGGAGTTGGGTCCTCATACATGCGAAAAATATGCTCATTCCCTGACTACAAGCCCTGCCTTAATCCAAAAACTGCTCAAATAGTCTTACCCCTGTTCTTTCTCTTGCCCTCCCAACTTACCACAGTTCTTTCCAACAGCTCTTCAGGGTCATCCTTGCTGAAGATGTTCCCAACGGAGGATCCCTGGGCTTAAAAGAAAGTATTAAGTTTTACTCACAGACTATCTTGGCCTGTGGAGCAGTGAAAGTGAAGTTTTTGCCATGATACTGAGGTTCGCTGAAATACTTCCACCCTCTTTAAAATTACGGAGCACAGACCCTAAAATACCCGCAGGAAGCTGCACCGGATGCCATGCCTTTTCTGCATTTCAGTGCCAGGCTCAGCTCGAGAGATAAACGGAGCTGCAGGTACAAGAGCCGCTCGTGTGGTTTCTTAGCTTTCGTTATATGTTCATGAAGGGAAGATTATTTGCCAAAGTGTCCGCTATTTTTGAATTAAATTTTTTTTTCTCAATGATATAATCAGATAAGTGTGACATACCCCTGCATTTTATCACTGTGCCGCAATTTTCTTCCTGCATGTGGCAGGAAAATCGTGGGGAGTGCAGACGCATGTGAGCATGTGTTTGTGATTAATAAATGTAGCTGGTGTTTTCTTCTGGAGTTATGTGCAGATAAATATGTTACTGTTCGTGTGTGTTGTCAGTTCAACAGCATGCTGGTAATTTCAAGTCTGGGATCTTGCAGTGAAACTACAATTAATTGCACTTCATAGCACCATATCAGGTTACTATATTGCATTTTTAATTGATTCCTGATGCAAAGCTTTACAGGATTGGACAGCTACACTATTAAAATCTGCAGGTCTCCGGGGCACAAGTGTAGTATAACTCAAGCTGGCCAGACCTTGGAGTTACCGCTATGGATTCAGCACCTCATGCAGTCACAGCCTCGTCTCACAGTAGATACCTATGGTGCTAGATCAGGCACAAAGTTAATTTACTCAAAAAAAAAATAAATAAATATATATATATATATGTGTGTGTGTGTGTGTGTGTGTAACTGCAAAAAACGCATGAATGAATGAATGAATAAATACACAGAACCTTGGCTCGAAGGGCCTTTGCCATGGAGGTGATTGAGAACTCAAATTAATGAGGCTTTTGTGATGAAGTAGACAGGCAGAAGGCAGATGATGGTTCACATCAGCTGGCATATTTTATCTAGCTTTTTTTGTTGCTTAAACTCATATCAGCATTTTTTTTTTTTTTTGTAAATTATTGAAAAAATAAATCAGAAATAAATCCTTTCTCGGAAATAATTTGTATAAATCTCCTGGTGCTTTAGGCGACAGTTTCGCATTTGATATCAAGGCTTTGTTGGGCATCATCTGCTGCTGGGCGGAGACCTGATCACTTTCTGTGATGCAGAATTGGAAATATATGGCCAAAATGCAAACGACATTTGCTGATTTGTTACTTTGTCCGATTGAAGAGTCCCTGAAATACTCTTATAAGGCAGCAGTGAGTGTGATTGGTCGGGGGAGGGAGGGAAAGAGTTTGTCACTCAGAGAGGGGTGCAGTCTATGTACAAGGGCTCAGTGTCACTCAGAGCTCAGAGCTGCAGGTGTTCACATCCACTCAGTGCTGAGGAAGGGTCTGTATGTTTGAGCTGATGAAGATGGAGGGATGTCTGTTCTTCTTCTCTCTCTCCTCCCTGCTCCTGCTCTCCACAGCCAGTGAGTTGTGCCTTCTTTCTTGTCTCCAATTTCTTCACAGCCAATTAAGGACTGTGGATTAGATGGTCAGCATTTCAAAATGCAGGGTTACAGACAGCTTCTAAACACTGGAGATTACTGTAGCAGCATGGTAACAGACAGCCTCAGAACACCAGTGATTTCTGAAGCAACATGGTTTCTGAACATCAGAGATTGCTGAATGAACATGGTTGCAGACAGCTTCTAAACACTGATGATTACTGATGCAACATGTTTACATAAAGCTTCTAAACATCTGTGATTACTGATTTAAAATGGTTTCCGGCAGCTTCTAAACACTGTAATATAAGGGTTAGGTAGCCTCTGTGAGGCTGAGATTATGGTAACAGGGCTAAAGGCAGCCTGCAACACCATAGACTGTCATAACGGGGTTCTAGAGAGCCTTCAAATGGAAGAAATTACAGTAGTTATGGGGTTATGAGGCTTGGAGGTAACCTCTAACACCAGCGTAACAGGGAGATAAGCAGCCTTTAAATGTCAGATTACCGCTATAACAAGGCTACAGACAGAAAGTGAATTGTTATATTTATTGAAATACAGCATATCAACTAGCTGCACACAACCGAGTAAGAAAATTCCAATTAATTGCGTCAAATAAGTTGGCGCAAAATCACAGAATTTGATTAGAAGTTACTTAAAACAGTTGTGTGCAACTGTTTGACATAAAATTCCAAAACTAATCTCGCTTTTCACACTTTTTAGTGTATTAAGAGTCTCTAAACATAAGATAATTATTGTTGTATCAGGATTATAGGCAGCCTTTATAAAGCAAGGATTTCTTCAGAATTATGACTGTTCATCATTCATGAAGCCCTCATTGCACAGATTTTATTTTGTAATTTAGCAAATCCCAAATTTCAGAATTATTCCTCAAGGATAAAGCCATTTATATGTATTTTAATTCATAGGTACGTATCTCTTTCAGGTGTGGATTTTAAAAACATTTGCATGTCTGAATAAATGGCACATTATTTTAAAAAGTTATATTTTAAAATGCTATTTTAAAGTAGGGAGCAATATCATCAATAAAGAAAAACAATGCTGCATATAATGAACAATAAACCATTAAGTTAAAATAAGTGGGAAACTGGAAGTATGTCCGTCGCTACAATTATTCTCAGTTTTCTTCATTAAGTAGTGTACGTTTGTACTTCTTTCATGAAAAACATAGGTATTGATAGTATCGACTCTTCTGCTGTCGTACTTTGTGTGGACATCCCTGATAGTGATGGCAAATCCTGAAAAAATTAAAACAGTTCCACTCTACTGTAAAGCAACTTCATATTAATTTAATTGATTTAACTGGTCAAAAATCTGAGAATTTGTTTACAAGTAACTTAAAACAGTTGTCTCAAATGGTTTTATTTTATAGAATGAATGTCTTCTCCTTCAATTTTTGATGGTTAGAGTTCATGTTTGAGGGTTTCTGACAGTTCCTCCATGCATAGATTTTTTTGATCTAGCACTGATATCCCTTGGTTTCAGAGACATGTCGTCAGTGGTAGCAGTAACCTCAACTAATAAGCCAGGATTACTCTCAACCTGTCAAACTGTTCCCTTATACTTAGCCTGATTAGGCAGCAGTCACACCATGCCGTATAGCGTTAACAGACATCTGACGGATAGAAAATTTGCAAAAGAAAATGGTGAATGTTATCTCCATTACTGTTCAAGGCTTAAAATGCACACAACCTTCCGCCGGATTTAACAGACAAGGAACACATTCGCCGAATGAGAAACAAGAAACGCAAATGAACGGAGAAGAACGGATTGATAAGTTTGCTCTCCGTGGGACATACATGAACATTACCTGGCGAGGTGTGACTGCTGCTTTTACAATTTATGAAATGCACTAAATATGCAAGACCAACAAGTAGTCTATGGTGATTCAGGTGTGATAATAGTCATAATATTTAACTAGAAAAAAATCTTGAAAAATTTTGTTGAATAGTTCAAAAGAATACATTGACATTTTTATTTCTTATAGAAACTGAACTATAATTTCCATTTGGGTTATAATAGAGAGGAATACTTTCAAAACCTATTCTTGATATGTGTATTTGTCTGCCTTTGGTTAGCTCATGCAAAAATTTACTTTGCGACATTTAGGTCATTGTTTTTCAAGATTCAAGATTCAAGAAACTTTTTTGCAAACTCCATTATTTGTACACAATAATAACTGTAGACAAAAGCGCACAAAGTCCAAAAATGTATCCAGTGACGTAACCCTGACCCTATCCCCAGGTATACAAAATCATCAAATTAACTGGCTTTGCTAGCACTATGACTGGGTTCAAAAACTAAATAACTAAAACACAGTATTTTAATCCATTTACATAACATTCTGCTTTCAGGCTTTCGTCAAATATGGGTACAATTTTACCCAACGACCACTGAAAGGAACATTGTAGGATTTCTGTGAAATAGCAATAGAAAAAGTATCCCAGCAAACAAATATGCACATCAGAGAAGTTTCTGGAGAATTCACAGTTTATAATGCAACAAAGAATGATACTATCTAAACATAAATTTGTGAGTCATTCCACTGACTAGCATCAGTTATTGAGTGAATCAGTGGGTTCATTGCGCACAAACCTCCGCCAGTGGATTTTGATTCACAAGCACTTGTAATCAGCTAAAGAATCCAGATCTATATCTGGACTGATCTGGAAATTTTATCACCTCTTCCCATTCATACAGTCCAACTTTTCATGAAATTTCATGGCAATCCGTTGTAGAATTTTTTTAGTAATCCTGCAGACAATCATACACATAAACACACACTCACAAGTGATCACAGTACTGCCCTACAGAGCTAACAATCTATAAGGGACAGCTTCAGAGCTGCCTGCCATTGCTTACCTTCAACGGCAGTGACAGACTTGCCCTCTCCGGTCCAGACGATATGTTTTTTAAGGAATTAAAGTACAGAGGCCTGGATGGCGATTACAGTACATCGATACTGGTTGAAATTTGTCACTTATGTGTGGATGTATATGTTTGTGGTCATTTTCCCGCTGAAAGATTCACCTAGACTACATTGAAGTCTTAGCCTTCAATCACAGATTGCCAGTCCAGATCCCCTGGCAAAATGTCCCACTCCTAGAGCTACTTGATGGTGTTCAATATGCTGCAGAGTAGTCTCGCTGGACCACTGCAAACCACAGAATATTGCTAGAAAATAGAACAATTATTATAGCTGAGCCGTTTATCGCAGACAGACATGGCGTGATACTTTGGATGCAATGCTCACAGTTTTAGCTTGATAGCACATTGGCTGAAAACTATCCCATCTTGAAAGTGAGCCTTTTCAACGCACTGATTTGAATTATGTATATTTTGGACCTCTGGTATACTTTGGACCATTCCATTCTTGATATTTCCACTGCACAGTGTCTTGAAGAATGAAACATAATGTGCATGATTACTGCCATGAGCTACGATCCGATGGCGCCAAACAATTCGGCTTCATCTTCTTAGTCTGCTATTTCAATTTCCAGTGCACTGCCACGCAGCAATCAAGCCATGACTTAGCACAGATAGATTTTAAAATAGGACAATAGTACACTAAAAAATACTAAATTCCTCACTAAAAGCAGCAACTGACTGAGATTCGTTCCCGTCCTGCCAAACTTATGCTTTATTTGCAATATTTACACATTTACAGACTTACATCTCCACAAATTGACATCAGGCGTTTTCTGGAAATATAAACATTACTTACATAAAAACAGGACGGTAAGTACACTGTGCACTGAGATAAAAAATAAATATTATTTTCTGATGTGAACTCAGCATACAGATTATTAACTCAGATTTTTGTTAACTTAATGCAGCTTTTACAGATGGGTTCCGGAATTTCCTCCTCTGAGTGTATATTAAATTTTATTTTATGGAGGTTTGCTCTTGAAAAACTGTTTCTTTGCTCAGGAAGCCTATCTGTGTTTTATTGAGGTTGAACATTAAATAAATAATTTAAACTCGCTGCTTTTGTCATTCTCATCTTAATGTTATCTTGCGCCTAATATTCATAAGAAGTCTGGCTCAAAAATATCACCTGCTGTAAAGATACTATGATATTATTATTATTATTATTATTATTATTATCGTCCCATTTTTTAACCAGTAGGCTGCCTTGTATTAGCATATTTTTTAACTCAATGAAATTGAGAAATTCTGTGATAGATTTTTTACCTTTTTGGCGGCATGTTAATTGTATTTGTAATACTATGCACCACTAATAAAATTGTTCCAATGAAAACTAACGTACTAAAAAGAAGCGTTAAGTGCTGTATGTTGAAAGCAAGACAGGTGTAAAAATTACAAATATTTCAGAGCATGGCTTCTCGTCAGTGCTGACCACATACTGAAACATTTATTTTTGCGAAGACATGTAAAGATTTTATCCCACTCCACTTTGCAACTCTTTTCACTAATCATGATTATATATATAAAATGTTCGGTAGGCCTATATGTTCTGACTCTGAACAGATGTTGTGTGAACGCGAGGACTGCGCTCCACCTCACCGAGACAAAAAATAAATATATATATACTGTATATATACAGCGCTCTCCATAATTATTGGCACCCCTGGTTAAGATGTGTTCTTTAGCTTCTAATACATTCAATTTTTTTCTAAATAATATAGGACCACAATGAAAAAAGAGGAAAATCCAACCTTTAATTCAAGTGCATTTATTCAGTGGGAAAAAAATCCCATGTTAAGAAATAATTCTTTTACATCAAATCATGTGTGCCACAATTATTAGCACCCCTGATGATAATACTTTGTACAACCCCCTTTTGCCAACAAAACAGAACCTAATCTTCTTTTATAATGTTTCACAAGATGGGAGAATACAGAAAGAGGGATCTTTGACCATTCCTCTTTGCACAATTTCTCCAAATCATCCAGCGACCTGGGTGCTCTCCTCTGCACTCTCCTCTTCAGCTCACTCCGCAGGTTTTCAATGGGGTTGAGATCTGGGGACTGAGATGGCCATGGGAGGAGCTTGATTCTGTGTCTGGTGAACCATTTCTGAGTGGATTCGGCCGCATGTTTAGGGTCATTATCTTGCTGAAAGACCCTCTGACGACCCATCTTCAGCTTGCGGGCAGAGGCCACCAGATTTTGTTTTAAAATGTCCTGGTATTTCAAAGTGTTGATGATGCCATGCACCCTAACAAGGTTCCCAGGGCCTCTGGAAGAGAAACAGGCCCACAGCATCACTGATCATCCCCCATACTTCACAGTGGGCATGAGGTGCTTTTCTGCATACTCATCTTTTGTGTTCACCCAACCCACTTAGAGTGTTTGTTGCCAAAAAGCTCTATCTTGGTCTCGTCTGAGCAAAGCACACAGACCCAGTTGAACTCCTGACGTTTGTGTTTATGATTGAGTGAGAAAAGGTTTTTTCCATGCATGCCCCCCAAACAGCTTGTTGGCATGTAGATAGCGCCTGAAGGTTGTTTTGGACACTTTGTAACCCCAAGATGCTACCATTTGTCGCAATTCTTTAACAGTGAGCTTTGGAGACATTTTTATATCTCTTACCATCCCCCTCACTGTGCGTGGTGGCAAAATAACCTTGCGTCCTCGTCCCGGCTTGTTTACCACTGTTCCAGTTGTTTTAAACTTCTTAATGATTCCTCTGACAGTAGATATGGGCAGGTGCAGGCGAGTGGCTATTTTCTTGTAGCCATTGCCTGACTTGTGAAGATCGACACACACATTTGCCTCTCTTGAATGGTGTGTTCCTTTGTCTTTCCCATGCTGAGGAGTGGAAAAGAGAATTGGCCTCTGTGTCACATCATATTTATACCCCAGGGAAACAGGAAGTGATGAATTACTAATAAAATGTTCCTAGATACTCTGATCAACTTTGTAAACTATTGTAGAAATGACAGAAATACCTCAATTACATTTATTTCCCAGGAATTGTTAGGGGCGCCAATAATTGTGGAACAGGTGGTTTTATGAAATACAATTATTTCGTAGTCCAGGATTTTTTTTCCCTTAAAAATCACTTGAGTTGAAGGTTACATTTTTCAACAATTTTCAGTGTGAGAGTATGCTTCAGCAATAAAAATTTAATTTATTTTAAGGCTTTTAACACATCTTAACCAGGGGTGCCAAAAATCATAGAGGGCCTGTAACTTATCTTACAATGAGTTTATACATTTGCGGGTGCAATGGTTTGACATTAGTGGTTTTATATACAGTATACACAAACTGGTCTTACCGCGACGACTTTTATGAGGAATTCGCATGGCAGGATCGCCAGTGGTAACAATGTTGCTAATAGCGAGGTAACCCAGATACTGTCCTGTGAAACCTACAATTGTAAGGGTTTTAAGCAGAATGCTGACTATGTCCTATCTCGGCTAAATGGATGTGATATCCTGTGTCTAAACAAAACTTGGCTTCGGCCTCATGAATTGTGCCTAATTTCAGAGGTGCTTGCTGGTGATGAAAATAAAGACAGGTATGAAATCTTCTCCAAGCGTAGTATGCCTGAAACCCTCTCGGCTGCCGACTCCAAAGGTCGACCATATGGAGGAGTTTCAGTGATATGTAAGCTTAAAAAAGGCTTAATCTACAATGAAATTGATGTTGAGAGTAACTGAATTGTAGCAGTTGGTATCAAGGACAGCAAAGGTAATTTTGTCCAAATAGTTGTCTCCGTGTATATGCCATATTTTGATAATGACTTTAAGCAGACATCTTGTTACTTGGAGACAGTTCATAAGCTGCAATGTTTGGTAGATTGCTATAGTTCTGTGGGCTAGTAGCGCCCTGCGATGGATTGGCAACCTGTTCAGGGTGGGTCCCTGCCTTTGCCCATAGTTAGCTGGGATAGGCTCCAGCTCGACCCGTGACCCTAGTGAGGAATAAGCGGGTATAGAAAATGGATGGATGGATGGGCTAGTAGCAGCAGATTTTCTTGTAAAACAACCCTGTAATTTCACTTACTTTTGTGTGAAAAAAGATATATGGACGTGGATTGATCACATATTTGTGCCAAATCATATGCAAGAGTTAATAAGAAATTGCCAAATAATCCCTCTGGATGATAAGAATCTCAGCGATCACCTTCCTGTTAGGATTGAGTTTAACGTGAAATGCTGTATCAATACAAATAGTGGAACTAATTAGTCTGCCAGGGCTAAGGCCCATGGCACTAGTAGGCTGTTATCAGATTGGAAAAACAGTCACAATGTGCAATGCTATAATCAGTTGGTAACGGAAAAGCTAAGGTCACTTTCTCTTGGGCACCCTATTTCGTATTGAGAACAAGCAAGCATGATGGTGAATAATGTATTGTCTGATTTGACTAATCTAAGCTGCCGGATAGCTCACAGTTAAGGCACTGCTCTGCAGTGCAGAGGTGACCATCACGTTGTAGGTTCGAGCCCCGGTCGTACCCATCAGCAGGGGTCGGCAGCTTTTTCAGAGTAGTGCACAATTGGCCATCGCGCTACAGGGTTTCAAATTGGGAAGGGACTGCCGAATTTGGGATGCATAATCAGCTTTGTTCGTTGCTCCAGCGCCTCCTGCTGGCCAGACAGGAGCTCGTCAGGGAGACTCTGGGTTGGTTCATGTCCGGGTATCCTCCGCCCTCGTTCTGAACTTGCGAGGATTAGACCGATGAGTGTATAAGAATCAGTGGCAGACAGGCACGTGCTTCGGAGGAGAGCCGTGAACTGTCTCACTATCCTGAGTTGGCAGCAAGGGGTCGCACACGAGCAAGTGTTGTACATAGTTCAGCCATTGGGCATTCCAGATTCGGGTGGGATTGGAGATGCCGAATTTAAAAAAAAAAAAAAAAAAAAAAGATTTGACTAATCTCCGCATGGGGCAGCTGAGGAATCGGGAAGTGTTAGGAAAACCCAATTCAAGCCAAAACCCTACTGGTGCCCCAAAGCTGCGTGTTCTCCGCAGAAGAAAAGCACTCTGGTGGCGATTATGGGCTGAAAATGGCCGTCCAAAAGTTGGCGTAGTGTTTGGCTGTTATAAACATATTAAGAAAACATTCAGCAAGATAACACGGCAGTGTGTACTGAACATTTTTGACAGGCCTGCAGCTAACTTGAATCAACTTTTTGACAAAGGCAATATTAATATTTTCTGGAACCCTCAATAGAAAACAGAGGGCTAGTAAATGTAATACATCTGTAACGCCCACCTCTTTTGCTAAGCATCTGAGCGGTCTCATGGCTGAGAATGACAATTTAACGGTGCAACAGGAACAAATTGCTGCTCATGTTGATTTTCTGTATAATGCCAATATTGGTACGTGTGGCCAGGCCACAATAGGGCTTGACCAGGTTGACAATATGATGAAACAACTGAGGCGTAACTGACAGAGTCACTGCTGAACATGTGCTCTATGCGAACAGTGTTCTCCTAAGACAGGGTTTCCCAAACCTCTCCTGCAGTACCCCTTGTCCTGCCTGCTTTAGATCTCTCCCTCCTCCAGCACAGGTGATTCAAATGATCAGGTCATAATTAACCCCAGAAGCTGCTTGATAATGAGATCATTTGAATCACATTGTTCCAGTGCTAAAAAAGCCTTACCTAAAGCCGAATGTAACTATAGGCCAATCACCCTGAGTTCGGTGTTCTCTAAAATGCTTGAAACTCTACTCACTCCCAATGATAATATTCATCCTAGCCAATTCGGTTTTCGAGAAGGTCGAGGCAACGCTATGGTTACGGCTCATATGTTTGATTTATTTAATTATTTTTGTCGAGTGGAACTCCCGTTTATGTTTGCAGTTTAGACGCTGAGAAGTGTTTCGATTCTATATGGCACTATGGCTTGTTTTACAAAATCCCAGTCAGCAACAGGTTACTGATATTCTTAGTATTTTTGGAATAAGGCTGTTGTGAAGTTTAAAGGTGCTTTTAGTGAAGAGTTTAAGATCAATAGGGGTATAAGACGACCTACTGATATGCAGGGATGGTCTGCGGCTGCACGACCACATGTATAACTCCTGTGCTAATGCTGATGACACTACATTGTACTGTGCCACAGTTCCCGGCCTTCAGAGGCTCATTGATCAATGTTTTGACTATTCCAAAAATGGCAATTTCTTTTTGGCCTAAAGAAAACCTTATGTATGGAAATTGGAAATCCCAAATTCCAATCCTGGCCATCGTGGAAGCTGGGTGGACAACTAATTAAAAATGTTGACAGCATGACCATATTGGGCAGCACATTTTGTTGTAACCTAATGAGTGATCAACACACAGACACCCGGATTTTGCGATGCAGATGCGCAGTTTTTGGCCTTGGTAATATTGGTATGCGTCATCCTGGTCTCTCAACGAAATGTAAAACTTATCTATGGAAAACAGTGGGTGTTCCGGCACTGTCTTTTGGCCTTGAATGCCTAAACGTGAGCCAAGCAGATTTAAAAAGACTTAAAAGTATGCAAGGGACTATGGTAAAAGGTTTTAGCGGGATCAGTAAGCGTTCCCACCACTCGTAACTGCCCTTGGTATTGTGAAAGTTGGCAGCATAGTTGACAGAAACACGCAGTCTTTATTTAAAAGAATGTCCAAGGTCGAGTCTCCGGGACGCGACTTATATTTGTCATTATTATCTAAACACCTTTAGTCTGTGGTTCTCATGTAAAGGGCTCTCTGGTTGACAGCATAGGCAGCACCGGTCTTTCACCAATTAGGGTTGTGTTGGGGGGGCGGGCCGGGGGGCTGTTGGCCGCCGCGGGGGCGCAGATGGCGCTGAGGATGCACTGCGTGATCTGCCCCATCGTGACGACTATGGCTCTCGAGGCTCCCTGCGCCATCGTCTGACATGCCTCCTATTGGCCACTCGCAGTATTTCCTGACCCTGATAGGTACCATATTATGTTTATCTAATTTTGTTATATTTTATCCATCTGTTTTAAATTACTTGTACTCGAATCTGTTGTAATGTCCCCGAATATGGGGTTTTATCAGTAAATAAATAAATAAATTAATACAGAGCGATTTTCAGCCAAGTGTGCAATTTAGGGGTAAAAAATGTCTTATCGCATTTAACCTATTTATTTCAAAATAAACACCCAAGAAGCAATTTAATATGTTGTAGAACACTTTTTTTCTAGTTTAAAAAAATTGTTTGGTCATGTTTGAGAGGAAAAAAACTAAAAATAGCAGGATTTTTATCATTTATTATACCAAATCATTTTTATCAATTGAAAATTGTGCCTAGCTTATAATGTTCGCTGTAAGTTTTTATTTCAAAAATATTTTCATTACCATGTTAAACCATGTTTGTGTTTGCTTGGCAACTGAAATAATACCATTCGATGGTTGACTTAAACAAAAGGAGTGAAAAACTTTGGTGGAGTGAATGTCCAGGTCAGCTGCAGCGCCTTGGCACTACTTTTTTTTAAACACCAGGATGTAAGGAATCCACTTTGGCTGCATTTTAGAATTTTAATAAGCTGTGGGAGGAAGAGACAGCCCTGTAAGTTTTTCCAAATTGCGTGTCTCACAAACTGCACATCTTTCTAGTTGCCACAAAATAATGCAGGATTCCTGGTATAAACTGAAAGAGTGACCTCTAATAGAGTAACTACTTCAGTTTGCCACAATTTAGGCATGTTGGTGTGTGGACAAGTGCCAACAGGACCATGAAAAACGTCTGGACGCGTCTTTCTTGTTACCATAGTTTACCTTTATTGTTACTATCATTGATTAACAAAAAGGACAAATTGGTGACCACACTGAGTTTAAAGTGCTTGAAAGTTTGAAAAAAAAAAGATACTGAAACAAGACCTGTGTCATTTTGTAGGTCTTAGCGAGCAGATAAAGAAAATGCAAAAATAAAAAAAATCTGTTGGGAATTTTTGGAGAAAATCCATTTTTTATGTGGCAGTCATCTTGAATCGCAAAATCCTATGAAAGGGGTTAATAATAGCAAGCCATCATGTTTTTTTTTTCAACAGTTTGACTTATTACACTGTAAAACCTGATAAGTTATTTGAACTTAAAAAATTAGTTGAAACTGATTACATCGAAAATTTTAAGTTATACCAAAATATTTTTTACTTTAAAGTTTTTAGTAGCAGTTACTTAGCTTTTTAAAGTAGCATCAACTCTGTTTTATAAAGTAAAGGTAACAAATAATTTTTAAGTACCTTTTACATGGTTTTTTTGTCTTATCTGTACAAATAAGAACTGAGCACTGCAAACTCAAATATTTTGTTGAGATATACCATAAATTATTTATATTCCTTGTAATTGATTATTTTAACATCACATTGATTATTTCTTTTAAGTTTAATTAAGCTGTGTAAACTTCCCTGTAATAAAAAATATTGAGTTATTCCAACTCAAAACAGTATGTTTAGTACTCAAAACATTTTGTGAAACTGATTACATAATTTTTTTTAAGTTCCTTTAACTAAAAACCCCTTGATGCACAAATTTAAGGTGAGCATTAAAAACTTGTCAACACAGTATTACTTGAATGCAAGTCACTTTAATGACAAGAAAACATTCAAACATTGATGATAAAAAAAACTGTATGGCAAATTTAGCACTTCGACTTTAACAAATGGGCTAAGAATTATTTCAAGCATCATTGCTTTGAGCAGATAACATTCTACTGCCCACATTTTCACCAATTAAGACAAACAAAAAAAAATTGATATTGAGGTATTTGGCTAAGCATCAACAGCATGTAAAATATCAGATATTAAGACCTTTAAAGACATTATACATCTAGAAATGACATTTTAAAGATATGGTAACCTAAGCATAGTTGGAATATTCTAACTTGAATGCAAGTCACTTTATTAAATGACTAGAAAACATTAGTCAAACATTGACTGTAAAAAAAAAAAAAAAACACAACACAAAATTTATGACTTCATGGACTTATTTCAAGCACAATTGCTTTGAGCAGATAACATTTAAATTATCCCCTGCCCAAGTTTTTACCAATTAAGACAAACAAAAAAATGTCATCTTAAGGTGTTTGGCTAAGCATCAACAGCATGTAAAATATCAGATTGATATTAAGACCTTTTAAGACAAAGGAAGTGATTGTAGGAAATCACCAATCTGCATCTGTGCTGATAATGAGCTTAAACACTTGAGCTCATACTCCTAAAACAACAGATACCACATTAGGGCATGAGGAGGAGCAATGCAGACTGTAAACAATGCACAGTGAGAAACAGTTACTTTCACGCAACCAATTATATAAAACATCCTATGAACCAATACAGTATGGTGAAATAAACATTTAAAACATTTTAAGTACTGTAGCGCTAAATACTAAAGTATCGATCCTCAGTATCAGGAAGTACCTCGATATTAAAAACTTGTACCTGTGTATCCATAAGAAAAAGGTTTACCTCACATCCCTGCACGACAAACACTCAAATATTTCAAACATCAACGTATTTGAAGTTAAACTAGACCAGGATTTTTTTTTCCAGAACACAAAAAAAAAAAACATTGCTTAAACTGCACCAAAAAAGACATAAGTGCAAATGTGCAAAAAGAAAGTCTTTCAGTGTTGAGTCAATGTGTGTGCCCTTTTTTATACAAATTGTCACTCTGGCGACAAAAGGTCATTTTTAAGGCTTAACACCCTTGGCCTCAACTTTCCATCCTCCAGGCCCATCAAGACTTTTTGGATGAAGTCAAATGTATTGGCCAGGTCTTTTGGGTAACTGAGATGCAGTGCATAAATGAGTGCAAAAAGCATCAAAAATGCATCAGCCAATGTGGGGCAATCAACAACTACGTTACCCTCAAGCACAATTGCAACCTTATCAGGGCACAAGACCATGGCGTCTGCTGAACTGGCATTGATGAGGAGGAGCCCGACTGGTACATTGCCAATCTGCGGCTCATCTGGCTGCGCCACCTAAAGACAACAGAGAACTGTTACATGCCAACTGTGTAAACTATGGTCTTTCTCACAGACTGACAGTGTACACATGGCAGACTTAAAAAAGCAAACAATTTAATTAGTTTGTACGTGTTTAATAAAAAATGAATGAATATGTGTACGCATACAGTAGATTGTATTTTTAATGTCATTGTACATTAATATTTTAAAAAAGAAAAATAATACAGATAAACAAATTACTTAATAATGAAGTTACATTTCTAATTCTCATAAAAATGCTAACTGAGTTTTTTTTCATTTAAAATCAATGCACAAGTAATGAATTCATATTTCCTGAGAGCAATACAATGTACAAGATAAATTTTGTTTTTGTATCCAGTTAATATATTTATGCAAGTTTGATAAAACATAGTTTGCATCAGAAAAGAGAGAGGCTGAATAATTACTAATCAGGTGGGATTTAATAAGTATGTAAAACCCCGATTCTGAAATAGTTGGGACAAAGTGTAAATTGTGAATAAAATCCAACGCAATGACTTTCAAATCACACCAACCAGTATTTTATTCACAGAACAACAGAGATAACATAGCAAATGTTCTTGAAACTGAGAAATTTTACAATTTTATCCACAAAACAAGATAATTTAAAATTTGATAGCTGCTACAGGTTTCAAAAAAGTTGGGACAGAGGCCTGTTTACCATGGTGTAGCATCCTCTCTTCTTTTAAACACTGAGTGGAGGCGAAAGAGCATTGAGGAGACACATTTCTTGAGTTTAGCCTTTGGAATTTTATCCCAGTCATTAAATACATCCTTCCAGCTGCTGGAGAGATTTTGTTCTCCTTTGACGGACTTTTCGTTTAATTATGAGCCAAATGTTTTCAATGGCCAGTTCAGCACACGGACTCTTCTACTACGAAGCCATGCTGTTGTAATAGCTGCAGTATGTGGTTTTGCATTGTTCTGCTGAAATAAACAAAAGCCTTCCCGCAGCACGGTGGCATAGTGGCTGCACTGTTGCCTCACAGCAAGAAGGTTGTGGGCCTTTCTGTGTGGAGTTTGCAAGTTCTCCCCATGTTCGTGTAGGTTTTCTGCGGGTACTCCGGTTTCCCCCACCCACAAAAACATGCATCATAGGAACACTCCACCCAGTTCCCATGACCAAGTAACTGGCTTTAAAACTGGAGTTGGTCCCCAGGCGCTGTTCTGTGGCTGCCTTCTGCTCCTAACTATAGGATGGGATAAATGCGGAGGACAAATTACCCCACGGGGTTCAATAAAATAGATGTCAAATAGATGTTAATAGATGTCATCCAAAGGAGCATATGTTGCTCTAAAACCTTAATATACCTTTCAGCATTCATTGTGCTTTTTAAAACATGCAAGTGTCCCATACCGTGATTTTTGGCCCCTCAGACGCCACTGCATCACTCACTGGAGTCTGAGGGGCCAATAATCACGGACATCCAGTAAAGGTCTTCGGCCTTGTCCCTTACACACAGATTTTTCCAGTTTCTCTTCTCTGAATCGCTTGTTGATGTTATACACTGTTGATGAAGAGACCTTCAAAGCCTTTGCACTTTGACGTTGAGGAACATTGTTTTTAAAGTATTGCACAATTTTTTTACATAACCTTCACAGGTTGGAGAGCCTCTGGCCATCTTTACTTCCGAGAGACTCAGCCTCTCTAAGACATCCCTTTTATAGCCAATCATGTTACAGACCTGATGCCAGTTAACTTAATTACTTGCTAAATGTTCTTTCAGCTGATTCTATTATATCTTAATAGCTTTTTCAGCCCTTTTTTGCCTGTGTCCCAACTTTGAGACCTGTTGCAGCCAGCAAATTTGAAATAAGCTCATTTAGTGGATAAAAATGTAAAATGTCTCAGTGTCAAATGTATTTTTCACCTTGTGTGTGTCAACTTGGTTCACAGTCTTCATCTGCAGAATGGTTTCTATTGTCCTATTTTGCATTATTTCTCTCACAATTCAGTATTTTACATGCACGAGTGAGCCCATGAAGAGGAGGCACAAAATGATTAAAGCAAAAATGGCACTCAATGACACTGGCCCCTCTTACAAGCTTTAAAAACAATTGTAAAAATAGCTCCACATTTCCCTTCCTTAAATTATAATAATTTAATTGTAATATAACAGCATCCACCATTTTAGCATCCAAATAATATGCATTACACGTTCAACAATTACAATTTAAAAAAAAATATACATAACTTACATCCCACTGCTTCAGAAACGCTGAGTCATCCTCATGCAGGTATGTAGGCAGAGCACGGAGGACAACAGCACGTCGGACATTCACATCAAGTTGTTCCTTAGGAGTGACAAAACATTCCTTTAACTTTAAATTCTACACAGGGAAGGCACAAAAGCACGGTAATGCGTAGAAAACTGTCACATGACAATGTCTACAGTAAAACACTGAGGTAGATGACATTTTCCCCCCCAACAGTCTTTCATCAAAAAAGACTGTCAGCTATTAAAAATGGCAATGTCATTTAGCCCTGAGTTCACCAAAACACAGTTTTATTATTGTTATTATTATTATTATTATTTCACACAAAAAAGCCAGGAGGAGACCCTGTGGCAGACCCAGGACACACTGAAGAGATCATGTCTCTCAGCTGGTTTGGGAAGGCCTTGGTTTCCTTCTGGAGGAGCTGGTGGAAGTGGCCAGGGAGAGGAGAGTCTGGGTTTCTTAGCTGCTCCTACAACCCGGATAATCGGTAGATGATGATATGGTACAAAAAAAGCATAATCAACTGACCTGGAGGTCGTAAGATCTGAAGAGCGGACCCAGGACTTCAGCAATCTTTCCTGTGTGTGCAGCTTTCTTCCTGAACAAACTCTGAATATGAGGGACATGTCGGTCAAACTCTGCATAGAAGTGATTCTTCAAGTTTATGTTTGTAATTCTGAGAAACTCAGAACAATCTGCAAAAATTAAAAGTTTATGTTTAAGTTAAAGTACACATATAACAGTAAAGAAAAGGGAAATTAAGATAAAAACAAAATGAGACATGATAAACTACAGAACTTGATTATGGCAAAACCTTTCATTTTTTTTAGCCACTTGTCAGATTTGGGGAAAGACATGGAGATCATATGGCAAGTTTGATGTGTCAGTAAACCTGTCTGACATAACAGATACACTGCTCAAACAGGAGTAACGAAAAAAATCCTCACCTGGGACTCTAATTTCAGGGCAGGCCAGCATTCCAGGATCTCTCCCAAGGGTAAGTCATCATTGATAATCTCTTGGTGTCGCAGGGCAAAGGTGGACTGCACCAACTTTTCAATCAGAGGGAGGTTCTTCTCAGTCTTCATAACTTCATCCACAATTTGGAGTCTCTGTTGATCAAGGCTTGCACTATCTTCTCCTCTTGGATAGTTGGGGAGAAAATTAATTTCTGCCCTTTTTGGTCTCTTGATGTTTGTGTGGGGAGCTTGTTTGTCTGGGTCATTTCTACTTCTCTTCCCTGAATTCACAGCAACCTCGTGAACTCCTGCCCGACTCAACTTACTGCGAAAGTTACCCATTTTAAATTTCAAGCTATTTTTCCATCCATACCATCCTGTCTGAGAGCCAGGCTCTTTTAGACAAGGATAGCGACTGACAAGCGCTTCTGCAACCACTGAAATCTCCTTATCATTTGGATATGCTTTGTAGCTATGCATTTTGGCAGCAAGGGTCTCAAGAATGTCATGCTTTTGTCCCCTAGATAACTTAAGGGTTTTCCCAGTCCTCTCATTTGCAACATTCCCTTCAGCAAGTATGACCTCCACCTCATAGGAAAAAGTTGGCACTGGAAAAACCTCTGGCCATTTCTGAGCCCTGGACGGAGTCATGGCATGTGGCAATATTACTGTATCGTCTGATGCGATTGAGCTGGCATCACTCTCAGATCTCACTAGTTTTAGTACAGCCTTCTGTGGAAGCTCCTCAATGTCCACAAGGGAACATAACTGCCCATCAAATTCAGGATCTTCGTAAGATAAGCAAAAATCATAATCTATCTTAAACTTCTCTTTTATCATAGTCTTAAGCTCATCCACTGATTCTGGACGTGAAGACAAACTCATCTTCCTGACCACGTCCATGGAGGTATGTACATGAAGGAGGACATTTTGAGCAGCCATTCCCTATAAATACGAAGAAAAGACATGGAATGCTCCTAATTAGTTCATTCTATGTGTCGATACATAATCAGTATGCGTGTCATTCAGAGCTGAGCAATTTTAATCCTACTTTCAGTTCTACAACCCCAATTCTGAAATAGTTGGGACATAGTGTAAATTGTGAAAAAAATCAAAATGCTATGACTTTCAGATCACATGAGCCAATAAGCGAATTACAATAGAACAGAAATAACATAGCAAATGTTGAAGTTGAGACATTTTACATTTGTATCCATAAAATGAGCTTAATTCAAATTTTCTGGCTGCAACTGGCCTCAAAAAAGTTGGGATAGTCAAAATAGGGCTGAAAAAGCAAATAATATATAAGAGAATCAGCTGAAAGAACATTTAGCAAGTAATTAAGTTAACTGGCATCAGGTGAGTAACATGATTGGCTAAATAAGAGATGTCTTACAGAGGCTGAGTCTCTCAGAAGTAAAGATGGCCAGAGGCTCTCCAACCTGTGAAGGCTTATGTAAAAAAAATTGTGGAATATTTTAAAAACAATGTTCCTCAACGTCAAATTGAAAAGACTTTGAAGGTCTCATCATCGACAGTGCCTAACTTCATCAAAAGATTCAGAGAAACTGGAAAAATCTCTCTGCGTAAGGGACAAGGCTGAAGACCTTTACTGGATGCCCGTGATCTTCAGGCCCTCAGACGCCACTGCATCACTCACTGGCATGATTCTGTCATTGACATTACTAAATGGGCCAAGGAATACTTTAAGAAACCACTGTCTGTAAACACAGTCTGCCGTGCCATCCACAGATGCCACCTAAAACTCTGTCATACAAAAAGGAAGCCATTGTTGAGCATGATCCAGAAGCCCCGCCATGTTCTGAGGGCCAAGGCTCATTTAAAATGGACTGTAGGCGCATAATTAAACCAAAAGTCCATCGAAGGAGACCCAAACCTCTCCAGCAGCAGGAAGCCTGTATTAAACAAGAGTGGGATCAAATTCCAATGGCTAAACTGAAGAAACTTGTCTCCTCAATGCTCAGACGCCTCCACTCTGTTAAAAAAAAGAGGGGATGCTACACCATGGTAAACAGGCCCCTGCTCCAACTTTTTTGAGACCCGTAGCAACCATCAAATTTTAAATGAGCTCATTTTGTGAATAAAATTGTAAAATTTCTCAGTTTCAACATTTGCAATATTCTCTGCTCTATTGTGATTAAAATACTGGCTGGTGTGATTTCAAAGTCATTGCGTTTTGATATTTACAATTTACACTTTGTCCCAACTATTTCGGAATTCAAATTGTTAACTAACCTCAATGCTTACTGTTTTTTTTTTTTTTAAATCACCATTACTTCAGTCATTAAAGGCTTATAGAGGTGGAAAATATCAATGATGGTAACAATATTAATTTTCTCCGCCTCCCATGAGTTTTCATGAGGTCAGGTATCATTTTAATCCTGCACATCTCTGATCAAAAAAAATCTTTTCTGTGTCAACATTAAGTGCCCTTCTATGTTGTAAGCTGAGAGACTTACTGTGTCATTAAGTTCTGACAACTGGTGGACAGAGAAGTTATCAGTCGATGTCAGCTCAAATGACCTCAAATGCTCCCTGTACCAGCTCTCGTACTGTCTGCAAAGAAAGGAGACAGAGTTATTCACAAGCAGTGTTTGCTCGATCCTGCTGAACTTCGGAAGTCCTCCTGCCTGGCCTGCAGAAACAAACATTCCATTTGCATACTCTGTGCCATCTACAGATACCTTTGATGTACTGTATATGGTTTGGCTGTCTGTCTTTGTCTTTATGAAGTCTTTTGCCACTTGAGACAACGTGGCAACCTGGACAGAAGTGACACTTGAGGCTTGCATATGCGGTTTGAAAAACAATGGTGCACTAAAATAATACGCCATCATGTGCTGATGTCTGGTGGCAAGAGTTTTCAAGACATTCTTGAAATTGTTTGTGTCATGAATCACTCTTTTGAAAAAGCGATGTTTCCCCTCAAACCTCATTGTCCAAAGGTGAACAAGAGGCCCAAAGCGCCTTGTCATTTCTGGGTAGTGTTCAACGTAATGATGTTTCGGTCTGAGCTTGAAGTCTGGAAACACTGCTTGAAGACCCTGCCGATGATCACTGATCTTAGTCTGCATGTACTGAATGGACTCCTCAGTGAAAGATGGAGACAACACAAGCTGCACTATTTCTTTAAGGTCCATCAATATGTCCCATGTTTCATCTCCTTCAGGGACCTTACTTCCAACCATTAGTGGTAACAGCCTCAGCAGAGTCGAATTTTCATGCCCATTCCCGCCAATGTTAAGTTTGACAGCAAAATTCTTTGGTATTTGTTGAGGTTTATCAAGCCTATCAGTGTGCTGATATGGAAATGTGCGTATTTTTGTGTTTAGATATTCCAGTGTGAAATACTTTAGGCGAATCATCTCACGGATGCACAAGGACAACTCAACTGGCACAATACCCTCAAACAAGTCGTGGAGTATATCAGGAGGGAAACCAGTAATGGGATGAAAATGCTGCAGCACTGCGCTGAGTGCACACACGCCAGTAACACCCATGTGATTTGCCTTTTCTTCTTCCACAACATTCTGCACATGAAAATCATGGGATGCCGTAGTTCTCATGCTAAACTTCCCTTCAGAAACTTCAGTGGACTGTATCTGGTCCAAAGAACAGCAACAGAATCTGCAGACATATTGTCCTCGGAAACCCTGCACAAAGCCTGCAAGACCATGGGCAGCCAAGTTATCAGCTGCAACACACAGCACTGTTCCCTTGATACACTGACCAACACTTTCAATGAAAATGCCATCCTGCTCAAGTGTGCGCAAGTCTTTCAGCAAAGGTGAAAGAACAATTTGATACCCACACTTATGCAAATCAGGTACTTTACACAGCAGAGCTAGTTGTATGACATGCAGACTGGATCTGTACTTACTGGGTACATTGGCAAGCAACCAGTAAACTGCACAAAGCTTGTGGATCTTTCTAGCTGTGCCTAAAGGATTAGCTAGTTCAATGTCATCCACATACAAAATCAGGGACAATTTCAGATCCCCTGCTTCAGACAATAACGGATTTTCTTTGAAATGTGTTCCATCTTCATGAGACAAGTAACTTTCAGGTGGTGACGGTTTTGTCTCGTGAATTTTGTCAAGAAGATCAGTATTTTTAAACATTGTTTGAATCATCTGTAGAATCGGAACATACACTGCTGTGTGTCCACTGGAATCAATATTATACTGCACTGGCATTACCAAAGGATAGTTACTCCTGACAAATGTTTTCCTCCGTTTAGCAGTGGACAGTTCTGCACCTTCTGAAGTAGCACTGACAAAAACATTACTTTTCATGACAGCCTCCACTAGCTCATGGAGAAGGGCATCACTGATAGACTGATCATGCTCTTGAAAAATCTTGACGACAGCCTCTCTCACCAGAGGTTTGGACAATGAGAATATTTGCGACAAGTTTTGAATTATGTCCTGTATAGCCATCTCTGACACATGAAGAACACTATACATTTTCAAGAACAAAGAAGCTAAATTATTTTTCAACTGATCATGCAATTCACCAGTGTCATCTCTAGATCCAGAGGGATTACAATCGGGAGCAGCCAGCTCAGGAGAATCTGGAGAGGGACCACACCCATCAGATTCATCCAGACTCTGCACTGGTTGACTCTCATTTTCTGTAAATACAACTCCAGTTTTGTAGTAAGATATACCACAGTCAGGATGAGATCTACTTTTGTGGGCATTAAAGGAGGAGTACACATTTGTCCTGTAGTGACAATTTTGAAATGGGCACTCCACCATCTCATGCTGTTTTAAATGTGTCCTTAAATGACTGAGAAGACTTTTCTCATTAAATGGTTGCTTGAATTCACACAGAGGACATACAAATGACATGCAAGTAGCCACATTTTCACTTGGCACAACTGAGTTTGTATGTACCCTAGTCAAATGAATTTTCAATGCATTTACTGACTGAAATGTGCAGATACAGTCATCATAGAGACAAGGCAATGGGCTTGTTGAGGTTAAATTGCAGTGATGCAAACGATAGTGTTCTAGCAATTGTGTCCTTTTATCACAGACAATAGAACAAAGCTTACATTTCCAAGCCATTATAAGACTCAGCAGTGGCACATTAACAAGTCTAACACAAAGTTAAGAATTATTAGACAGTGTACAAGTTTATGGTTTTCACTGTTGTGCAGCACATCACAATTCTCAGTGCAGCAAAATAAATATCTGTGAAAGTTTCTTTGACTTCACTTACCAGCTTGAAGATTCAGTCTGTCATCTAGCTGCATCTGTTTAAGCCTGAAGATAAAGAAAAGTGGAAAATTAGCTGGGCTGTAAAATTTGCAGTTACACTTTTAAGTTTATTTTCAGTTAAGCATAAACCAAAATCTGATTTACAGGGCAGGTGAGTGAATTCCCAAGTATTTACACAGTCTTTCAAATGAGCACATTAATAAATTTGACCTTTATGTGGAGAGTAGAGAACTTGCACTGTGTTTGGACAAAACAAAGGGCTTAATTACACAATTATAAAACAAAATACAAACAAAGGGCTACAGCTAAACTAAGGGCTCAGCAGAATAACTACAGAACACAATCTAGAATTTCAAACCTAAAAGTCACTATCCAAAACCTTAAAATACACTTGTTTGGAAAATAGGTGACTGGTTCCACACATGGCTGATGAAGGACATATATTCTCATAAAAATGTTGTAAAACCTCAGTGAAAATCCTTATCCTGGCCTGCACTGAAATGCCCGGAAGTGCACAACAAAAGGAACAAAAAGGCAGCTGCAGCCACCAGTAAAATTAACTTTGCCTGCAAAATTTTTAAGCAATGTAAATATTTTGGCTAGAAAAGTAATGCAAGATATCTAAGAAATTACTTCTACGCCTAATATTTAAAAAATTCACCTTTAATTTGGCAAACAGGCTAAGCAGGAAGGTGATTAAAATACAAGACCTTGTCCTGTTAACACACTTCAGTCACTTATAGATATATTTCAGAGACACTTGTTGCAAGTTAAGTGACTTAATAAGCACAACGCGACTGTAAGGCTGCTGTGGCACGTTAATTTACATGCAGCAGGCAAAGGAGGAAAAAAGCGGTCGCGGGGACCGTTGTAATCTCAAAATTTGAGGTTACAAGACATTTTTTCTTTTGCAATTATTCTTCAAAATGAAACGCGTGAAACTAAAAAATATCGATTCACCGACGGTTAGGCCTACTTTTTCAGCGTTTAGCATGCAATAGAGCAAACGGCATTGCAGCTATAACACTTAGCTAACTGAAACTAGATTCAACCTGTAAACGCACAAAATAACTGCGGGCATAATATCTGCATTTAATGCAGGAAAATACAAAACAACATCCCAAAAAATGATAAAAGAAGAGTTAACTTACCAGATAAGCGCGCTCAACGACAACATCAGAGTTATGGCGGTCAGTGCTGCCAGCGCAGTGGAGAGAGAAAACTCTGAAAAATCCCTCATAGCACAGCACGAGTCACTTTGAAATTATCGTTCCGGTCCCACAAATGACAAATATATTATTTCTGCGTTTAAGTTATTCTGCAATTGAGACAATTTTCCTCGTTTCTTCAGACAGTTTCTGTCTCTGACTCAATGCGACAGGCAAAAATACGGCGGAGTCAATCTCAGGGTGGTTTGGTGAGGTTGAAATTTTTCCCTGTCCATGAGAATGAAGTAACCCACACTGCGCATGCTCAACCACTCAGACTCCTCTCGCGCAAGAGCTGTGTATTTCCCGCAAATATAAGTAAACGATGAATGAAGAGAAGGCTATAATATTCAGAAAGTTTTGAAAGGAAACACTTTCCGATGAACTACTGGCGATTTAAAGTGACGGAAAAAACTGAAAATTATGCTCTAACGTCCAAGGTATGCGCAGTTGCAACCTTGACCTTGACCTTTTGGGGGGGTGTTGTTGAGAGCATGGTCACGTGACTATGACGTCATTCTGATGAACGGATGATTGTCAAATGATTTGAGTACTATTGCAAAAAATAATCAAAGTTTTTAAATACTGAATACTTAAAACTAAAAATGCGTTGTAATAACTAAAAGAATTAGAGGTGAAAAAACTTTTTTGAATTTTTGAGTCAACACAGCTAAAATTTTTTAACAAGCTTTTACTATTCGGTTTTACAGTGTAGATAATCATACTACAGGGTCAGATTGGTGAAAATACAAAATGGTTACCATGGTAACCAAATTTATTGTCAAAAATATGAAATTATTAAATCCCTGAATATAACCCAACATGTTGCTCAAAATGTTGATCAGCTTTAGTCCAATAGTCCAAAACTCTCCTTTTGTAGTAGGAACAATTGGCAGCTGATGACATCGGGCTCTAATTTCGTAGACCAGGCGCAGGCGCGGCGCAGGCGCGGCGCATGGGGGTTGAGCCGCGCCAACGGGGTGTGTCCAGGCGTATGCGGCAATTTCGTGCTCGGCGTAGCCTGGCGCAAGTACTCCTCTGTCCCGCCTCTGTCCCTCCTTCCAGTGCAAGTTGGCAAAGAAGGCGACAGAGCCTAGTCAAACTCAAATCTTGCTCACTGGCAAGAGAAACGATGGATAGCGTGTTCCTATTATTACAAACTGTTGCTGCTTTAAATTTTGGGATTAACATGCATGGACAACAATGCAAGATACGATACACATTTATTTTCAATATGTGATCTTAACTCAGTACGACATCATAGCAATCAGGCTGTATTCCTTTCCCCCACTAAGGACGATAAAACCTAAGAGACAATAATAGTAGCCTAGTATTAAGCCGCTTGCACACTGGACGCAAAACGAATTTTTCGCTCGACAAATTGCGTCTTGTGTCCAAAAGTCTGAGAGGTTTTAATAAATCTCCGTGTCCGACAGTCTATTATTGTTTTTAATTTCTTCAAATATACTGACTCTTTTAGATATTAAACGTGAATGTTTTGATAAGAGGGCTCAGTTCTTCAAGATGAGTACCGAGAATTTCAATCAATGTTTCTGTTTAAGCTGCTCAATGACAATGAAGTGAGTCAATACTGGCGCGAGACAATGTACAATGCCTCCGTGTCTGACAGGCAAAAAAAGAGGACGATTAGAACAGATTGATAACAAAATAAAGGATAAAAAGAAACATTTGAACAACAGAGCATCCAATGAACACTGCGATTTATTTATTGGCGGGTCATCTTTGTTGGATATCCCATTTGTTGGTGATATATTTTTATTCTTTATTTCGTTGTAAATCTGTTCTCATATCAATAGCCTACTTTTACTTTTTGCTGGCTGGTGGACATAGAGTATTTTTGTATTTCGTGTCGGACAGTCTTGATCGCGCATGCGATAATTTCTTCACACTGTCAATGGTCATGGAGTTGATTTGCTCTCTGATTGCAAGCACTATTTTATCTCTGCTGTGGAAATAAAGCGTGAATCTGTTCGATCCATCTGACTAATTTTCAAAAGAAAGACCGAATAAAGACTGCTGTCTATCTTCAACGGAAGAAAACAGACGAATAGGCTAAAAAGACCAAGAAAAGTTGATAGATATCAATTTGCATTTTGTGAAGGTCGAACACAAACATAGCCAAGTTTGCACGTCTAATAATTCCTGGAATACTCGGAAAAATTAGATCTTTTATGAGTTTTGGACACGGAGCTATATTAATACCCTGTCCGACTATTGCGTCTTTGCATTGACTTTGTCTGTAATCAGTCGTGCGAAAAAATTCGTTTCGTAGTGTCTTTTAATTATGCGCAATTGTTTCGCTTTATATACCTGTCTGTTTTGAAAAATTGTTTTACGCTTTCTGAAAACTCTTTTCTTGATCTCGTTAAGCCAAGAATGAATCACCTATCCGGTATTGAATCGCATTATATCAAGCGAAAATATTTCGTTCTCCTTTTACTTATACTCTCAGGCGACGTGCAGCCTAACCCAGGACCTACTTTTAATTGTGTTACTCAGCCAGATGTATTCAAAACTAGATCTGGTCTCGGTATTATTCACGTAAATGTTCGAAGCTTGCTTTCAAAAATGGATCGAGTCAGAATTTTGGTCAATTCAACTGACACTGATATTTTTGTTATATCTGAAACATGGCTTAATAAATCTATCTCAAATACGGATATTTTCATAATGGGTTACAACGTTTTTCGCTGCGATCGCCCCAGGAAGGGCGGTGGCATCGTTATTTATGTAAAAAACAAATTCCACTGCAACACTGTAACCGCTGTATCTATTAGCAGGCAGTTTGAGCTACTTGCCCTGAAGCTTGAGTTCATGCCGGGTCAGTTCTTGACTGTAATTGGTTGTTATAGACCACCATCAGCCTGTAAAGAAGCCCTGAGTTCTTTAACTCAACACTTATCTAGATTTAGTTCGAATGAGCTGCTTCTTGTCGGAGATCTTAATATTGATTGGCTGTCCTCGGCTTCAGACAGCTTTAAATCTATCTGTGATTCTTTTAATCTGACTCAATTAATTGATGGTCCAACTCGTCCTAATATTAAATGTCCTGAGAGATCATCCTTGCTTGATTTAATTCTTACGAACGCACCACATAAATTCTCAGACATGGGAATTTTTGCAAATGATATGAGTGACCACTGTGTCGTAGCAGCAGTTAGAAAGGCTAAACTCCCAAAGTCTAAGCCACGAGTCATTCTTAAAAGAGATCTGAAACATTTTTGTGAACAAGCCTTTTTTCGTGACCTGTCTCATTATGATTGGGATAAAATTTCACTTTTTGATGATGTGGAACTGGCCTGGAAGTTCTTTTATGATGGTTTCTCAAGTATTGTAAATAAACATGCCCCGCTCCGCCAGTTCAGAGTGAAAGGTCGAAATAATTTATGGTTTTCTCCTGAGCTGAATAGTCTCCTTAAAGAAAGGGATGTTGCCTGGGCCAGGGCAAGAAAATCTAAAACGGAAATAAACTGGCTCCGTTTTAGACAGCTTCGTAATAAGTGTACATTTTTTATAAAGAAGGCTAAATCTGATTATTATCTCTCTGAAACTACAAAAACATTAAATGATCCGAAAAAGTTTTGGAAAATAATTAAACAAACGTCTGGCCTTGTACCCTCTGGTGAACTTCCTACTTACATTGTTCAAAATTCCTGTACTGTGACCGACAAGTCAGCCATACTTAATTGTTTCAATGAGCATTTTATTTCTTCTGGTTTTTTGTTTGAATCTTTGTTTCCTGAAAAAATAAACTCTGTTGTACAAATAGACAATGTTTCCAAAAGCTCATATAGCCCTACTGATTGCACATATAAGCTTATGCCTATATCTGTTGCTGAGGTCCATAGAGAATTAAGGCACCTGGACCCTAGGAAATCTGCAGGCCCTGATAAGCTGGACCCTAATTTTCTTAAGTTAGCTGCTGATTTCATTGCTGAACCTCTGTCTTTGATTTTTAATCTTAGTTTTATTAGCAGTGAGATCCCAAAAGTCTGGAAATCTGCCTTTGTTCTTCCTCTTTTGAAAGGGGGGCAACCCTTTTACTTAAATAACTATAGACCGATCTCCAAACTTTGTGTCCTAGCTAAAGTATTTGAAAAGCTTGTGAGCAATCAATTAAAGGAATTTTTAGATTCTAAAGGCATATTATAGCATTTTAGTCAACATACTTCAACAAATTGGATTGTCTAAGCGAGCAGTAGCTTGGTTCTCCAACTATTTATCTGCTAGAACGCAGTGTGTTCAAATAGCTGGGTCCACCTCTTCTTTCTTAACAGTATCCAAAGGGGTGCCGCAAGGTTCTGTTTTAGGACCTATTCTGTTTACCCTTTATGTTAATAACCTATGTGAAAATCTTTCAAATGCAAATTATCATTTTTATGCTGATGATACCGTTATTTATTGCAGTTCATCATCTGTCATACAGGTCATTAACTTTCTACAGTCTGCATTTGATATTGTCCCGACTGCAGTCCCGACTGCAGAAACTGAAATTGGTATTGAATACAGAAAAAACTAAACTCATGCTTTTTTCTAACAGTAGTGAAATACCAACAAATCTTCCAAGCATAATCACTGCTCAAGGAAGAGTAATTGAACTTGTTTCAAGTTACAAGTATTTAGGCATTCTTATTGATCGTCAGCTAACTTTTAAGTCCCATATTGCAAATCTAGTCATTAAGCTTAAGGTAAAGCTTGGCTTTTACTTTAGAAATAAATCCTGCTTCTCCTTTCCAGCTAGGAAATATCTTGTGTCAGCTACTTTCCTGCCTTTGCTAGATTATGGTGACTTATTATATATGAATGCTTCTGCTCAATGTTTACGGTCCCTGGATACTGTCTATCACTGTGCCCTGCGGTTTGTTACTGGTCTTTAATATCTCACCCATCATTGTACTTTGTATTCTGAGGCTGAGTGGCCATCACTGTATGTACGTAGGCGTACCCATTGGTTGAATTTTATTTATAAAACACTCCTTTGGCTGAACCCTTCTTACCTGTCCACTTATCTTTTTCGAATTGAAGGCCATTACAACCTCCGTTCTCAAGATATTTTGCGTTTGACTGTTCCACGTGCTCGCACGGAGCTTGGGAAAAAAGCTTTTAAATATGCTGCCCCCTCTGCCTGGAACATCCTTCAAAAGGACTTGAGATTGTCAGAACTGATTTCTATTAATGCTTTTGGTTCAATTTTAAAGGATTTAGAATGTGAAAGCATGAGAAACTGTATATGTGCCTAATTTACTTATTTATGTATTTATTCTTATTTTTAAATGTTTTGATACCTGTGTCACTGTCCTTGTATGAAACTTATATGTGTCCTTTTTATTTTTGCTGCCTTCTTGGCCAGGTCACTCTTGAAAAAGAGTTTTTAAATCTCAATGAGTCTTACCTGGTTAAATAAAGGTTTAATAAAAAAAAAAAAAAAATAGATTGCCAATTAAGCTTAGACAGCCCTGAATCAGCACAGCACAGAAGGAAGGGGGAAATACCAAAGCCAACCAGAGCTCTGAAATGTGCGAAAACGAAGACGGGGCGGAACGCAGACAAGCGGTGGAGTGGCTGGGCAGACCTGGCAAAAGATGGAAAAGTAAAAACATGAACAATAGACATGAGCTATGAAATGCGGAGACAAAGACTGTTAAAACCATGACATGAGTAAGGACTATGAATGATGAAACCTGGCACAAAAAAACTGTGAAAACCCCAAAAATACTGCCCTGGCCAAAGGCCCAGGACCCTGGAACACAACAGTACTGGCAAAAATAGATCTCAATCTTTAGTACTGGATATAGCAGACAATTGATGTACAAAACCCAAAACCAGTGAAGTTGGCACGTTATGTAAATCGTAGATAAAAACAGAATACAATGATTTGCAAATCCTTTTCAACTTATATTCAATTGAATACACTGCAAAGACAAGATGTTTCATGTTCAAACTGAGAAACTTTTTTTTTCCCAAATAATCATTAACTTAGAATTTAAAGGCAGCATTGCTAAAAAGTTGGCACGGGGGCCTTTTTACGTTTACTCAGTAAACGTTTGGGAACTGAGGAGACCAATTTTTGAAGCTTTTCAGGTGGAACTCTTTCCCATTCTTGCTTGATGTACAGCTTAAGTTGTCATATTTTAGGCTTCATAATGCGCCACACATTTTCAATGGGAGACAGGTCTGGACTACAGGCAGGCCAGTTTAGTACCAGCACTCTTTTACTACGGAGCCATGCTGTTGTAACACGTGCAGAATGTGGCTTGGCATTGTCTTGCTGAAATAAGCAGGGGCGTCCATGAAAAAGACGTTGTTTGGATGGTAACATATGTTGCTCCAAAACCTGTATGTACCTTTCAGCATTAATGGTGCCTTCACATATGTGTAAGTTGCCCATGCCTTGGGCACTAATACAACCCCATACCATCACAGATGCTGGCTTTTGAACTTTGCACCTATAACAGTCCGGAAGGTTCTTTTCCTTTTTGGTCCGGAGGACACAACGTCCTCAGTTTCCAAAAACAATTTGAAATGTGGACTCGTCAGACCACAGAACACTTTTCCACTTTGCATCAGTCCATCTTAGATGAGCTTGGGCCCAGCGAAGACAGCAGCGTTTCTGGGTGCTGTTGATAAATGGCTTTCGTTTTGCATTGTAGAGTTTTAACTTGCACTAGCAGATGTAGCGACGAACTGTAGTTACTGACAGTGGTATTCTGAAGTGTTCCTGAGCTCATGTGGTGATGTCCTTTACACACTGATGTCAGTTTTTGATGCAGTACCGCCTGAGGGATCGAAGGTCACGGGCATTCAATATTGGTTTTCGGCCTTGTCGCTTACGTGCAGTGATTTCTCCAGATTCTCTGAATCTTTTGACGATATTACGGACCGTAGATGATGAAATCCCTAAATTTCTTGCAATAGCTTGTTGAGGAATGTTGTTTTTAAACTGTTCGACAATCAGCTCACGCATTTGTTCACTAAGTGGTGACCCTTGCCCCA
The DNA here is from genome assembly GCA_029721435.1 of Gymnothorax reevesii. Taxonomy (NCBI): domain Eukaryota; kingdom Metazoa; phylum Chordata; class Actinopteri; order Anguilliformes; family Muraenidae; genus Gymnothorax; species Gymnothorax reevesii. The sequence continues at coordinate 99,740,812 of CM056582.1, read as the reverse complement.
TCCTTGTTTGTGAATGACTGAGCATTTCAGGGAAGCTGCTTTTATACCCAATCATGGCACCCACCTGTTCCCAATTAGCCCGTTCACCTGTGGGATGTTCCAAATAAGTGTTTGATGTGCATTCCTCAACTCTCTCAGTCTTTTTTGCCACTTGTGCCAGCTTTTTTGAAACATGTTGCAGGCATCAAATTCCAAATGAGCTAATATTTGCAAAAAATTACAAAGTTTACCTGTTCGAACATTAAGTAACTTGTCTTTGCAGTGTATTCAATTGAATATAGGTTGAAAAGGATTTGTAAATCATTGTATTCTGTTTTTATTTACGATTTACACAACGTGCCAACTTCACTGGTTTTGGGTTAGTATATGATACACTACAACATGTACAATAGCATGCCAGTGGTAAGTGGCCTGTCTGAAGAAATATAATTTAAATACACAATGCGCTTTCACTGATGATCACGATCTTCCAGTGTTTTTCAAAATCATTCTTTTTCGGGATCATTGAGCGATCTTTCCGTTCAGCTTGCATGTTTTTCTTGCCAGCCTTGTGGCACCATGAGAAAAACTATTTTGTCCAGTAATCAGGGAAAGTAGTGAAAACAAATTTGTTGAAAGCAACTGCTATCACTTCTATCCAGTAGCAGTTCATCAACTGGCAACAGGGGAAGCTCAACCACTCCCTGAAAAGTATTGATTGGTCATGACCTGTTTTCGAAACACCATCAAGTATTTCAAAGAGACCAGTTTGCTGAAAACAGGTGGGAATAAAGGTGCAAAATGTTTATTGCCTCTGATGTTTGTTATGATGATACTAATAGTATCAGAAGTGAAGAGATCAAAGTGTCAAGATCCGATATTTCCAAACACCTGGGTTAAAATGGTCTGATTGGTCGTGTTGCTGCCATGAGCTGGCAACATTAAAAATAGACTAGAGTTTGTCAAGAAATTCAAGGGCTGGACACCAATGGGCTAAGAACAAGTTCTTAGGACAGATAAATCTAAGCTCAATATTTTCTCACCCAACTGCAGAATGTATGTGCACTGTAAAGTTGTTGAAAATTTGACTCAAAAATGACTAACTCCTTCAGTAAAACATGGACGTGGTAATATCATGGATTGGGGTTCAATCTACTTTAAAGGACCTGGTGATCTCATAAAAATCAACAGAAACATAGACCAAAAGAAGTATCACATTATCCTTTTGAGGCACGCACTGCCATCTGGTCGGGGATTTTATTTTCAACGAGACAATGACCCTAAACACACTTCCAAGATGTGCAAAAATTATCTCAGTTGGAAAGAAACATCTGGATCTTAATCTGATTGAGCAGATCTGTTGTAACATTGAAAGAATGTCTTTGGAATGAACTTCAAACCATATGGATTAGTTCCGCAAGTGAAGAAATGATATATAATAAGATCATTTGAAACATCTTTATGAAATTCCATTGCTTCCAATGATCTGATTATCATTTAGACAATTCAAACGATCATTAAACACATGCATTGCTTAACCCACGAGTTAACACAAGCGTGAGAAGTCCAGAGTCATAATCGGTTTCCAATTACTAGTGGTGAAATACACCGTTACGCTTGTAAAACTGATAAACCTCCATGCACAAGGACTTCAATTCCGTGCGAGAATCTCTTACACATGCGTTGATTCAATAATTGCTGACTACAGCAGGGAATGTAAATATGCCACTGAAACTCATGCTGAATGCATGAGAGCTGGCAGGTATGCGTTATTAATGAAAACTGACCACACCTGATAATGTTGAGTTTTCGGAGATTCTGTAACGGCAATTTAAATGAATGATTGAAAACAGGCTATGACCGATCATTGTTTTTAAAGTATGGGTTTGAGCTTCCCCTATTGCCCGTTCACCAGCCACCACTGTTAACCAAATATAAAATATAAATATAAATTATGGAAATTTTATGAAAAAGTAGACATAAATAAATTCAGTCTTTTTCAGGTTTACTGGACAGGGCCTTGTTCCTTAATAACAATCGATCATAGAGCTGTGAGAGGATTTGCGAAGTTCGCTCTCCCGAAAGTCCTTTGTTCCTCGTTCTTTAAACCTTCCCCAAAGCAGCACTTATAGTGGGAGTGTGCGCACAGCTGTTACATGCGTCTTGACTTCGCTGTGGGGCTGCCCACTTGAATGGTACTGAGAAGTTAGATGAGATGATTTTAGGCTGTAGTGACCAATTTAACTGTTAGCTTATGTGAATTATGTGATAAATTGAAAATAGATAAAATACTAAGAATAAACTTATCATATTACACAATAGAAGCATTAAGTGAACTTGGTGTACTTTGATTGATTTGTCAATTGTTCGAGCAGATGTTGCCCGCAAGGCAAGCCCAAAATAAGAACCTACTTTGATTCTTGCATGATTCTTTTAATGTAGTATTTTAATTCGTTAAAGTACGTATGTGGGCCACAGTCTGTATTTATTGATTTATTTCATTTACTTTTACTTATTTTTACATAATATTACTTGCTTATTCTTGTATGACTATGGGCCGAGGCCTTTGTTATTTGTTTGAGTAAGTAAAGTCTATTTATGAAAGTTTACATAATTTTTATGTCTATAATTGTTGTTTGTTTTGTTAGGTCGCTGAATTATTGAAAGAACATCATTCAAGTTCCATGAGTCACCCCTTCATTCACTCACAGCATCAGTGGTCATGATAAAGGTTATGGTGACAGATAGCCGAGTGTTAGATATGCAAGCATGATGCACATTTAACTATTGCTGTTGCCATTTCTCCCTGATTAGGACTTGGTTCTGGGATACTCTTTAACATGGGCTCCTGCACGACTATTGCACAGGCAGTCGTCATTTTGTGATTCATAATTCACCTTTGCACAAGAAATTACTTTCATTTTAACCAGGCTTTCCTCTTAGACTGATAACTATCCTGTGCCCGACTATGGATAATCAGATCTTACACTCGTGCAGGACACAGGATATGCACCCTGTAGTCACTCACCTACACACACAATGCCTTCGTAAGTGCATTTAATTGTATTATTGCAAGCTGTACCTGGCGGAGGCAAGTCAAAATCTACACAGCTTGGCAGCAATCCTATGTGCAGCTTTCTGTGTTTTACAGTAGAAAGAAGGTTAAGCATAATTTTTTTATGGAGTCAGATCATTTTATAATCTTCTAATTACTCTCCAAACAAAACAACAGCCTCGAAAGCTGGCTCTTCATCCGGATGAAATGGGCATTTTGTTGGATGAAGTGGGGACAAACAAAGTCACTTTACTCATAGACTGAAAGGTAGCCATACTAATAAAAAAAGCCACCATCTGGGGAGACATTGCAAAGACAATAACCACAACAAGGGCTGAGAAACGTGCTGTTTAGTATACAGCAAGAAACCCTGATCGCTGACATTTTCTTGGGGACAGAGGGTACCCACTTCGGTCTTACCTCTTCACCCCGATGGCAAATCCCACAACCGCTAGTGAGCTGGCATTCAACGAGGCTCCCCGAGAGGCCAGGAACATGGTGGAGCAGACTATGGGGAGATGAAAGTTGCACTTCAGCTGCATGCACAAGTTCAGTAGTGGCCTACACTTCTCTCCATCAAAGTGCTATGCTGTCACCATGTGTCAATTGTTCTTCACAACATGGCTGTGTGGGGGAGAGCCCCCTTACATGACCAGGAGGAGGAGGAGGCAGCAACAGACTGGCAGGCAACAATCAACTAAGAGATGCGTAGTATACGGCTATTTATTGCAGAGAGCGCGAACACACCAGTGCCATCTGCTCATTCAGTTTTGTGGCTAGTCTCACTGGCATTGCACAATGTCACTTGTGCAGCATGTTTTTCGCAAATAAAAGTTTATCATCAGGTTTTTAGAAAAGAGCCATCTCTCCTTCAAATGCGCTCTCTCTCTCTCTCTCTCTCTGTCTCTCTCTCTCTCTCAGGTATAGTGGAGGTGAGGTTGGTGAATGGCGGTAAACCCTGTGAAGGGAGAGTGGAGGTTTACCACAAGGAACAGTGGGGAACAGTGTGTGATGATGGCTGGGGCGAAATACAAGCAGGAGTGGTGTGCAGAGAGTTGGGCTGTGGAGATGTTGTAAAACACACCGTTAAATTTGGAAGAGGATCTGGAAAAATATGGATGGATGAGGTGGCATGCGGGGGATCAGAATCCACACTGAAGGATTGTGGATCACAAGAATGGGGTAAAGGAGACTGCGAGCATGACGAGGATATTGGAGTGACCTGCTCAGGTTAGACCCTGTGTTACTCAGCTCAGTGCTCTGGATGTTTTTTTACCAACACAGCACACGTTGTTCACCAATGGACTTAATCTTTGCATTGTATAGTTTGCTGAACTAATACAGACTTAACACAGTCACTGCAGAATACTGTATTTCTTATACATCAGCTTCAAGTCCTCAGGTCCTGAAGTTTTTCATTGCAAGTTACACGTGATTGTCATATACTTTACTAGATCGTGATTGGCTCATTCCACACTATCATTTTCATGAGACTGGCTCATCTCACTCCTCACCCTACATGTACTTGTCTCATTTATCAAAACTATTTTCAAACATCTGTCTTACTTATCACCTCTGGAATAAGTTCTCAGTCTTCACTATTGATTCTGTTTTTATTATCTGTTTAGCTCAAGCTCCTCGAGGAGTCAGACTGGTGGATGGGGCTGACCTGTGCTCTGGGAGAGTAGAGATGCATCATGGGATCTCTTGGGGCACAGTGTGTGATACTGACTTTGACCAGCAGGATGCAGAGGTTGTGTGCCGGCAACTGGGCTGTGGAGCCCCTAAAGAGTGGGGGGCAGCTGTGTTTGGCCAGGGCGAGGGTCAGACGTGGACAGAAGACATTCAGTGTCGAGGCACCGAGCCTCAGATTCACTCCTGTCCCACAGCACCCTCTCAGAGTCAGTCCTGCTCACACAGAAACGATGTGGGACTGAAGTGCTCTGGTAAGAGTCTGTTCTACACTGTGAGAGTTTCAGTGGTATTAGGTAAACATAAGGCATATTTCCTAATTTGACTTTGTATATTTTCCAAGATCATTATTCATTATACGGTGAGATGATGTGCATCAGTTCCTGTGACACTCGATCAGTATGATGCTAATTAAACTTAAAAGGGTGGTGCTAGCGAACAGCGAAATGCGAGGACGTGTTTGCGCAGAGCTCCCGACCACAACTAACCTTTTTTTAAAAACAAAAATATATATATTGTTATAAAGCAACCTTAAACGGACTATGTTTGTTCCTGACAACTGAATAACACCAGTGTGTCATATTGAAAGCTCCTTCGTCTTATAATTTGCGATTAAATGATACAATGCCTAAAGGGAAATGTGACAAAAAAGAGGCCTCGGCTAAAGCCTCGGACTTAGTTGAAACCACGTCCGTAAAGGAGGAATCCTCAGATGAGGAGATTGCGGACCTATCTGCTGTTATGGCTGCTATTGCAAGCAGCGAAAGCAGGATTTTGGCACGGATAGACTGTAGGACAGCTGATTTGAACACTAAAATAGATGCACTCCGGGAGGACGTGGCGAAACAGGAGACGCGTTTGAGTGAGTTGGAGTCCGGCCTGAATGTATACTCGGATAGGACGGCTACTACTGCAAACAAGGTCGCCATGCTAAAAGCGAAGGTCATCTCACTCCACCTGAAAGTGGAAGTAATCGATGGGGAACAGCGGCGTTCAGGATAAAAGAAGGTTTCGAATCGTGTGAGGGACAACGGCCCACTGCAAGTCTTGCTAAATTATTGCAGGAGCTGTTGGACCTTAGGTTCACCCCAAGTCTGGATGTAGCATATCGCGGCACCCGACGTGCTAATGAGGGGGGCTCTCCCAGAGTCATCGTGATTAGATTCCACTACCTATGAGAATGGGTGAGGTCTTCCGTACAGCGGCTCCCCTGGAGCCTCTGACCCTGCACAACAAGAGAGTGAGCATATTTCCAGACTCTACTGTGGCGGTGGCGAAGAAGAGAGGGGCCTTACCAAAGCTAAGCGATTACTCCGGAGCTGTCAGAATGTCAAGTTTGGTGTCTGGTTCCCCGTGGTGCTCTGTATCACCGACTCGACTGGTCAGGAGAGCCGGTTTGAAGACCCTGCGACAGCAGTGGTATATATTAAAAAGAATTTGAAGCCCAAGGACACTGTAAGTTGATTTAATTAATTGGATAAAGGAGATTAGATGTTAATAAGGAACTGGTGAGTGCAGATGTGAAAGGCCTGAGTATCAGGCCCTTTGTTATCTTGCCTTTTGCTTATTTGCCTATTTCTTCTCTTTTCTACAATACCCCCAACAAGGCGGCTCCGAGGTAATCCTGACATTTTACATCCTATGGACTTTTAGTCCAAGATTCTATTCTTTCCCTGTTTTTTTTCTATGCATGATTGTAGTCTATACTGGGTATATGTGTATGCATACTATTTGAATACGGCACCTTCATATTGTGTAAAAGATAAATGCTATAATCATTATTGTTGCTGGAATTTGCACCACATGAATATAATACGAACATCTTGCGTTTTTTTTTTCTTTAGTTATTTATCTACTTATTTTTGTGATATTTTAAATTTGAAACTCTCAGGGAACTTTGCCACTCTAACCTATCATGATCACTGGAACCTAACGTCTGCTAAAAGTGGCTTTTTCTCTCTCTTCTTTTAAAAACTTTTTTTCCAAGTATGTTGAATGGGTGTCTATAATGCTAAGAGCTGTTTAATTTTTATTTTTATGACATTTACAGGTATAGCGGAGCAATGTTTGTTAATATGAAGCATCTGGAAAATTATTTAAAGATGAGGGGCAGGTCATATTGGGGTATGACATCTGGTGCATCTGGTCATGCACCTCTCTTAATGAATACTGGCGGCAGATATTCTATGTGTTTTCAAAAATTTGTGATCAGACTATAGTACCTGACCATTATATACCTATCTTTGGTGTACTACCCCCTGGCCACAAAGTCTGAAATTTACAATTACAATTACAATTTTTGCTTCTGCGCAGACTTATACTTTCTAACTGGAAATCAAATTTAACCCCGTCATTTCTGCAGTGGTTGAGGGATGTATTATCTTTTCTGCCATTGGAGAAACTGCGATACAGGATATGTAATGCCCGTAAAAACTTTATCCTGACCTGGAGTTACTTTGTAGAATTTATAGAAGGTTTTTCCTTTCAATTATATACTTTAACATTAGTTGTATTAAATAGTTATAATTATTTTATAATATGCTCAAAATATTAATTACTCAGTATATGATGAGAGGACTGTCTGACTATTTCTGTAATTGTTGTGCTTCTTTGTTTATTGAAATTAATTTTTGTTTAAGAGCCTTGAGGGGGTGGGGGGAGGGTGGTGGGGGAGGATACATGTATTTTTGTGCCTATGTCTGTATGTTGTATGTTTATTAATGGAAAAAATTGTAAAATAAAGTAAAACAAAAACCTAAAAGGTGCAGTGAAAACAATAGATAGCTTGGAATCTGTTAACACCGTGACAGTGAAAAGTCAGATTGAGAACTGAAAATAACTGATAAAAAGCAGCCCTAAGTTTCATATTGCAAATCAATCATGAAAAAATAAAAAGATGTAAAATGAGCATACACAAATATTGCAAAGAAGACATAAGTCCTACAACAAACTAATCAAATATGAATTGACACATTTCGTAAATTTTTCCATGTTCAGAGTTGGAGGAAATATTCTGGCGGGAATTGAGTTCCACAGCCGAGAAGTCTGAGGTATATATGAAGGCTAATGACGGCTCGTGTTGGATATGGGTAAGGTGATAGTGTAGCAGTGCGCGGCTGCAGAGGATTGTGTTAAATATGGAGAACTTAAATATTTCATGAAAACATTTTAATCACAATTTTAAAAGCTACCACAGTTCAAATTTAGGCTCCCCTATGCTATTTTTAGTGGTATACTGCATGCAGCACCTGAACTGTATTACATACTTTTGATTATTGAAATTTGCGAATAATTCACGGTTTACATGTGTGCCAATTCCGGCGGATCGTGTTCCAACAGATTCAGCCGAGGCCGTCATCAGAAAAGAGCTTCGCTTCATAAAACGCAACTGAGGAAAGGTTTTTTCTTTGCCTACCCGGCAAAGTACTGCATCGCCCAGGACGAGGCACAGTACCTGGGGTACTCCATTGGCTGGGGTCTGCTCAAACTTCAGGAGAAGAAAGTGCCCATAGTGTGAAGGGAATGGCCTCGGCCCGTGACAAAGTGCCAGGTTCATGCCTTCCTGGGCTTGGCGGGGTTCTACCGTCTCTTCATTCTGTACTTTGCCTCCACAGCCGCGCCTCTGTCAGACCTGAGTAAGAAGGAGCAGCCGGCGGACCTCCTGTGGGGGCCGTGGGAGGAGTCAGCATTTGTGACTCTGATGACAGCCCTCTGCTCTCAGCCAGTGCTGCACACTGCTGACTTCAACCTGCTTTATACTCCAAACAGATGCATCAAAGTGCTGTCATTAAGCAGTCTTGTCCCAGGAGTTCCAGGGTGAGGGACACCCCATCATCTACCTCAGCTGGAAATTAAGCCTCAGGAAGAAGAAGTTTGCAGCAGTGGAACAGGAGACGCTGGCCATTACGTGGGCTCTCGAGTCCCTGCGGTACTACCTGCTGAGCCGCCCCCTTACCCTGACGATGGATCACGGCCCACTACAGCGGATGAGTAAAGGGAAAAATCGCAACGCACCGGTCACACGCTGGTTCTTCTCATTGCAGGCATTCTAGTTCCAGGTGGTGCACTGGCCACGACACCTCAACCACAACGCGGACGGCCTACCCTGCGCTCCGGGGCCATGTGCTGGAAAGAGGGAAGGAAATTGTAAGGGGGGGGCGGTGGCAACCAAAGCAAAGGACACACCCACCATCCAGATTACACCCCCAAAAGACTTCAATTCTCCTCCTCCAGCAGCACCATGGACAGCTTGTCGAACAGACTGCAGTTCAGCACCCCTGTTTGCCACTCTACGCTGGACAGCTCCCTCCAGTTGTTGCCAGGCAAATAAGAAGGGCTCTCCGAGCGCATTCCACACAAGGCCATGCACCTGATCTCCGTCTGCATTAGTTAACAACACAATATAAACCTGGCCAGGCACATGCGCAGAATTGGTTGGCCAAGAGTGCATTTTGCAAGTGTGTTATTCGCTGTTCTTTCTCTGATTTTCCTACCAGAGTCCAAAGGGAAAGAGACTGGGGATCCTGAGTTTATGCTCCCTCCTGAAACCCATTTGATAGCAGCTAATTCCCCAAAGGGTCTTAAGGCTCAAGAAGTCTTTTGTCTTTTGGTTTATTCCTATAAATAAAATTACCACCCAGGGGGCGGGATTCTCTCCGATCTGTTGCCTTGTCTGTGCCTGCTTTACTGGTGGTTCGTCACTATATATGTACAGTGCTGTGAAAAAGCATTTTCCCCAACCTGATTTCTTTTTTTTTTCATATTTTCAATCTTAAATGTTTCAGATCATCAAACAAATTTTTAGCCTGCTTTGTTATGATGCTGCCTCGTTCTGTTCATGTTTTGCAATGTCTTGATCCATGCCATGTTTTGTTCCTGTTTATTCCTGCATATTCTCCCATAGTCCATTCCCTCAGTTATATTCCGGTCCATGTTTCGTCTCATACCATGCATTGCACTTTGTCTCCCTCTGTCTGGTCTTTTGTCATGTGATTGCTCAGTACCCCAGTATTAAGTGCCACATTTTCAGGTGATTTCATGGTTTCTGAGATTTCAACCATTCCTTCTAATCTCGTTTACTTCGTTCACCTTGATTTTCTATTTTACTAAAAATACTAACAGTATGTAACTGTTGTTTTAGTTAAACTTACTAACCATCACTAACATTGTTTATAGTTCTAACTTACTTACAAGAACTAGAGATTGTATAGCTGCACATTACTAATTGACTAACGAGCTCTCAGCACTCGCTCTGCTCTTGTCTCCGCCCCTTGCCTTCACTCAATTTACTTTGCTGTGTTTCAGCAGATCTGCACCTGGCTAATCACTGTCCTGCCTCTCACTCTGTGCACGGTAGAACTCCCTAACCGGAGCCGTATGTTTGTCAGTTGGCTGTCTCTGTGATCCCTGTCCGTGTTTTGGCTTTTGCCAATTTCTTGTAATCAGGAGCTTCCTCATGTTCATTCCTTTGTAATTAGTCTGATCCTACTCACCTGTTTCCTATCATAGCAGGTGACTTCCCCAACGTGTATTTAAGCAGTCATTTCATTCACAGCTCTTGTCAGAACGTTTTCCCTGTGCTGTGATTGTTGATGCCTTGTACTCTTAGTGTTATACTTCTGACTGGAACGTCCCCGATTCAGATTTTGGCTTTACCTTTGATATTCCTATGCCTGTGTACCGTACCTGCTTTGCCCGACCCTGAGTTTTGTGTTTGCTGCCCTGTGTACGATTTGGATTACGCCCCTGGGATTCTGATTTTGGATTGTGAACTCTGTACCATTGCCTTCTGCCCTGTCGGGGTTCACCCCTCAGCTTTGATAAAATACTATTTTCCTGGATCACCTGGGTTTTGGGATTGGTTCCTGAATGCTTCCACACACGCTTGGCCAAAAGGCCCTAGGGGCTTATGCTTTGCTCAGGGTCTTGAGTGGTGGTCTGTCATGCGAGCGTGCACAAACTTTTGGCTTGTCTGCACTCTAGCGTCTTCAGTTTTTGACTGATCCTTTTCACATTTCACGTGTGTGTGTGTAAATATATGGTCATAAAGTCGAGACCAAGTTCAATTTTGAGCCGAACTGGACCGATATTTTCGCCAATGGGGGCGTTGCATTTTGGCCATGTTTGGCTAAGCGGGCGCAGTGGCTTTGCCACAATTTTTAAATTAGACAAAGATAACCCGAGTAAATACAAATGATGTTTTTAAATGATTTTACTTTAAGGGAAAAAAGATATCCAAAGTAATTGCCACCTAAATCCAATATCTGGTTGTTCAACCCTCGGAGACAACAGTTGCAATCTTTGTGTGATATTAAAATTTGTTTGATAATCTGACAAATATGCAAAAATTAGGAAGGAGGCAAATACTTTTTCACAGCACTGTGTGTGTATATATATATACACACACACACACACACACAGGCTACCTCATTAAGTAAACCTTGCTAGTAGACCTTTAGTTTTTGGCATAAAAATGTATAAGGAAAAAAGGCCTGGTTTGCATCAGGGAAAATAGTTATAAAATCAATCAAATAACATTTTGGAATGGGAATATGTATTTTCACTTTTTAAAAAAATTGCATGAAGAATGGAAATATTCAAAGTTCATCAATTGTGTAGAAAAAAAATTATATTCTTGCATTTCTCTAAATATATTAATTTTAAAAAGTCAAGCAAACCAGCCAATAAGCAAGGATAAGAGCTTCCAAAAATTAGTTGATCCTAATAAGTAGCTTTCAGGAACAACATTCTGCACTACTTCAAAAGCTGGAGCAGTCTGGATAACTGTTGGCAAAATAACAAATTCTACGGAACGATAGCAAGGGCTAAAGGCAAAATTTTTAATTTTGTTTGAAGTCAAAACCGTTCGCCAATTATGAAAATAAGCAAGCCATTTGTCTTTTATATCCAGTTGAGCTATCCAGGTAGGGCTGAGGTATGTTATATAAGGCTAATCGTGCTAAATTTATTAGTCTCACCACTAACCACTGTCAGGTTTCCTTTTCCTCACCTCGAAATGATTTTTTTTTTCTCTTTTGAGACTTTGGTTATTTCTTCCCCATTGGATTATCAATAGTGTGTGGAATCCACTTCAATAAACTTGCGCTTATCTACCTTCTCTCCTACAACAGTGGGCACAAGATGGTGCATTTTCAATTGACGGTATTAAAGCAACACTATGTAGTATTTGCTGGATTCGCTCGCATTGTCCCCCTACAGTTGATAAACGGTATTGTCTGTAACAACTGTCGTAAAATCTGTCTACACATGCATTTGTTGACAAGCCAATGACACCAGCAAACTTTCTGGAGCAGGACATGTAATGTGTGATCCGATCAACCATGTCTTCAGACCAGGTAAGGGAGACTTAAAAATCGGCCTAACTCACGTAGATGGCGAAGTCCACACTACAACTACAACAACAATCATAATGGCAAACGACATTGTTGCAGTCACTTTCGGAGCGGTTTTATGCACGGAAGAAAAACTGACTGCCAATCAATATCCGTCAGAATTTACAGGGCGTTGCGTTCATTCAACATGGCAGATGACATCGCAGAGAAAAAAGGTCTCTGACACAGCTGGAACGCACAACATCAATGTCTACACAACAATATCGTTCATCAGAAATGAGAAATATGAGAAAGTTGGCTTGTCTTCATTGTACAATAGAAGAATGGAGCATTGGTACATCTTCCTGTATAAGGCTATCCTGCATGAACTGCCATTGTATCTATGTTCTCTGCTGACTCCAAAAAATCTAAACAGTTTAAATCTGCGTTCCTATGGACACATCATGTTTGCCATCCCTCGAACTCGCTCTGTTTTTGGAAATCAAGCTTTCTCTGTTTTTGCTCCCACCTCTTGGTCCGGGCTACAGAATGATCTTAAACTGGATCATCGAATAAGTTAGCATGTTTTTAAAACCAGAATTAAGGCTTATTTAACCAGTGCATGTACATGCTTTACTGCTAAAACCGGTTCATGTGTTTTTCGCCTCGTCAGTGTCTGTTGTTTTCTGTGTGAAACTTTCATGCTGCTGTCTGGGCCAGGACTCCCTTGGAAAACAGACTTGTACCTCAACGGGATTTATTCCTGGTAAAATAAAGGTTAAATTAAAAAAAATCAGTGTTAATGCTCAAATCGTTATGGTTATTATAATATTATATATTATCTCTCTCAGTGTGGACGGCCCTTTACACCATTTTATACATGCACTTTGAATGTCAGAAACAGAACCTAACAAAGTCGTCCTGCACAGAACTGATTAGCTTGTGCAATAAAACAAGAGGGCAGCAGAGAGTTGACAGAAAATCCATGGAACGACATGAGCACATGCCAACTCAGATCATTACCTTATCCTTCTGAAAAAAAAAAACATGACAAATCTTCAACCTTTAGTACTCTATACGGGAGTGAAGTACAGGTTTATGATCAAATATTTCGATTAGCGACTAGTGTAACAATGTTTGCCAGCTAGCGATAGCATGACAGCTAGCTAGATAAATTGCTGTAGACGATTATTTGGCCGAGCGGGACTAGATGATTTCAATGACAGCCTGACAAAATGCAAGTTCAAACGCACTAGAACTAGATCTAGAATGAAGGATTAAGGTAACAATTTGTACTTACTTGTCCAAAATGCTGTGTAGCACATCGTAAAATGGTAGCTCGGAATCCGTATTAAGTGTTCCTTTCAATCACAGACACACTGTCAAGAATTTTTGATGTAAGTTCTTTTTCATGTCGCCGTCATTCTGTCATCTCAAAATCTGTTTCTTTGTAAATAAAAGATGTAAATGGCATCATTGACTGCGTCCTTATCGTATATCGCGTCAGTATTTGGATGGTTGAGATGCTGAACAGCACAGATCTAATCATCCATTACGCCACTGACCATCTGTGAAAATAATACCGTTCAGTGCGCACGGCAGCACTCACCGCTGCCCTGTTAAATACGACTCGCATGAGCCATTGTTCATAAGCCCGGCGGTTGTTCATGAGTAAACAATGGCTCTGAGAGCTGATTGGTTAAATGTCTTCTTGGACAACTCCTTTGCCATCTTCGGTTTCCTCGCCGCTTCAGCCATTACAACCGCTTCCACCTCTGCTTCGTTCTACATTTGCTCGGCGGTCTTCAGAGACGTGTGGGAGGAGATTGTGTGTGACGTATGCCGTAAAGCAATAAGTAAGTTTTGTAGTTCTTGTTGGGCCGAGGTTCCTACCCGAAACCTGAAGTTACATAGTGCCAGTGAAGGTGATGCAGGTGCGATCGAGCCATGACAAAGGTGTCATTCAACCTATTGTGAGTTGATGTAGCACCAGAATGGTCTTGGAAATACAGTTTGAGAGTGAAAAAAACTACATTGTGTTGCTTTAAGGAGGTCCACATTAGAGGTTTATCATTGCTGCGGGAGCTCCTTTAAAGCTTGGGTTCCTCATTTGCTTGTCCCTCAGAATCAGCTCTGAACACAGTCGCAGAAGCTAAGCTGAAGAAAGGTGTTAAGTTTGTCTGAAATTTTATTTGCTTAACTCACGGCCACTCTTGTTAAGTTACTCATTGAGAAAATCTGGAAATTTTTTTCAGAATTAATTTCATTACTCAGATATAAAGTAGAGAACAAATGGCATTCCATATTGATTCCTCAAAGAACGAAACAAGTATTTTCAATTATGGAACAATTCCGTAAAATAGGGAACAGGTGGTAGCCGTAGTTTGTGTGTGTGTGCGTGTGTATGTGTGAGAGAGTGTGTATGTGCATGTGTATGTGTGAGAGAGTGTGTGTATGTGTGTTTTGTCATTTTTGTGTTAGTTTCTATCTTGAGTTTCCTCTCTTAGCTGAGCCGTGGTCAGACCCTAACCCTGCCGTCTTGTGTTTAGCGTACACAGAGTCCAGGCTGGTTGACGGCCGAGACCGCTGCTCCGGTCGAGTGGAGCTACAGTACGTGGACACATGGGGGACAGTGCGTGATGCATGCTGGGATAGCCGAGCCTCCAATGTCCTGTGTCGGCAGTTGAAGTGTGGGACTGCAGTGGCGGTGCCAGGACAAGCCTGGTTTGGAAAGGGGAGTTTGGAAACCAGGGGTGACGTGTTTGACTGCCATGGGAACGAGACGAGCATCTCACAGTGTACCATTTCATCATGGAGTAGAACTGTGTTCTCAGACACAGAGGTTGCTGGAGTCATCTGCTCTGGTAAGGAGTCCACTTCCATATAGAGTACGAATGTAGTGTACTCAGTATATAGTATACATTGAATACAAAATCAATGCACCATTTTTCAATCATGCACAGCACTAGAGAAAGAGAGAGAAAGAAAGAGACTTTGACTTTTAAAAACCCTACATTGATGTTCAATTAAACATAGGGCTTTACATTATTAAAGAAAATGTGTACCATGGCACATAACCCACATTCTCAAGCAAACTAATTCAATCGCTAAAACACCACAAAAACAATAAAAGCCCACAGAAAAATGCAACCAAGCAGAAATGAACATAATAAAGAATACAGTCTTTATCACTCATTCCTTGATCAGAACGTTATAAACAGTTTCCCAACACAGATTTTGCACAGAATTTCCTTAATTCATTAGAACTTCATTAGAATGCATTAGAACTTCCACTTACTTTCAAATTATACCAAATTACTGGTAAGTTCGTTGAAAGCAAATTCTGTTGAGCGGAGACATAATCAACACTTGCAACACGGTCCAGTGCCACTTGTGGCTGCATTTATTCCTTATGGCTCTTCAGTATAGCAAGCTTTGCTTGATCAAATATAAAATTGATCAAAGTGCAACTGTATTTATTTCTTGGAATTTCACATTCCACTTACAAAAACCACATTGGAAAATTGGAAGCTTGGCCATGCTGTCCAGCTCTCCACAATCACAAATCTTTTTTCTAATCGGGGACAATCTGCAAAGGAATGGACACAGTTTACTGTTGCCGTGCAAAATGGGGATCTTTCATCTACTGCGCCACAAAACAATTTACTGCACTGTGAATGATAATATTATGGAGCAACAATATTACGGGGAATCCTCCACTGAAGATCACCAATCAGCTGAGGCAGGGGATTTTTATACATCGATTTCACTTAAGCCCACCGTCACCAGATTGGAGGCTCGCCCATGGTATCATTCTCAGCTGTATTAGTTCCCTACAGAGAAGTTTCACGCAGACCGTGCACAAAGCCTTTTTTGGCAGTCATCTAAAAATCAGTCTCCCTTAACCCTTCCCACCTTAGTCAATCATCATCCTCCTCGGTTTGGGCGTTCTGCATTTAACCTTGGGAAAGTACCTCATCACCAGTGAAGGGCCTAACATCCAATGCGTTTGTAAGGACAGAGAGAAAATGAGCAGATGTAGTTTCTTCATAGTCATCCAAAAAGAAGTTAATCGTGTGCAGAGAGACAGATACTGCACACGTCTTGTCATCCCCCCCCCCCTGTCCCTCCATCTATGGTGTTGCAAATCAATCAAGGGTTTAACCTTTATAACCCCTAATCCTGCAAAGTTCCTCACCATACTTTCTGAGGATAAATGCTGTTTTGGAAACCGTGGATTCCTTTACAAACCTGCCATCCCCCTCTTCAGCCCTAGTTACCCTGAAACCCAGATCATTTATACTAATTCAGTTTTTGGCTATCCATTAAGAGTAGATGGCAATCTAGTCCCAACCCACCCATTGTTTAAAGCACTGAGAAGGCAAAATGCATTCATGTTGCATGGACTCCAAAATATAGCAGTTTCTGCAATTTGGAGTCTAAAGGCTGCCATTCTACTGCAAATACTTATTAAATCTTGCCCACCCTCACACAGTGGCAAGTGTAATATTCCAGGTTTCCATCAGTGATGGCGACTACAGAAGAAGTGGTGAATCCTTCTCTGCATCTCCTCCAACAAACCAGATGGACAACGAACAACCTGAACAATAAGCAAGTGCTACAGTGCAAAGGCTGCAAGATTATTTGCAACCAGCCCCCTACTTCTGTCGGAGAGCTGAGACCAGAGCCACTCCTACCACTGAAGAGCCACTCCTACCACTGAAGCCTGCCTTTTACTTTTGCCTCCACCCCTTCCCACTGTTTCAACATATAACTGTCAGCCCCAAAATACACTCCCGACATCTTAAGCCCTTGTGGTTCCATTTTGAATTCCTAGGGAATACAAGCGGATCCACTGATTGCCATAGCCCCACCTGGAAATTCTCACATATTTCCATATTAATGCGGGCTGAAGCTGCCCGTTCATAAAGCTATAAAGTGTCTGTCAATCCCTCCACATCCACAGCGCTCCTCAGTGTCACAGTCACATAATCCGCATATCAGGTCAGTTTCACTGGCGGTGCTTCCAGTGCACTGGGGCTCATCACTGTACTCAGCTGTTGTCTCTAGGTGCAGAGCACGGGCTCCAAGGCCAGGGAATAGAGTAGCCCAGAGAGGAGGCAGCCTTTTCTGATCCCTTGGTGGGACACACGTTGTTTATCTTCGCCATACTATGTACCACCATGTACAGGAGCTGCACATATGACCTAAAGATCCATCCAAAGCCAAATGCCTTCAAAGTCATCGACAGAAACCGGCAATCCACGCGGACACTGGCCTTCTCTTCGTTCAGAAAAAACAGCCCAATGTCCATGTCAATATTTTTGATTATAATAGTAATTTTATGAGATTGATTACTAATTTGCAGCTTTCCTGCTGAATCAAATGGTTATCCTGCAAGAAGGATTATTAGGACGAAACATCTGTATTATCCATCCTCGCTATTTACATATCATAGAGGCATATTCCTTTACATATCTTGGTGCCTCATGTGATGAACTTCTTTTTACTGAAGTTTAATAAATAATTAATTACTAATTTTATTAGTTATTAATTCCATTTGATAGCCATTTTAACCCTAGAACACTATCGCCGGGTGATTTTCACCCGAGCAAACGTGTTTACGTGATTTTCATTATGTTGCGTTTGTCTGAGTGTTATGGGTCCCTGGGCAGCTTCAGCATTGTCTTTGACATCTTTGAAGGCATGGGTGTTTTGTTTACCTCAGGGAACTTCTTTCATTTTGTTAGACATGGCACCGTTGAAAATAAAAGAACACGACTCTAATTTGTCATGTATTGTCATATTTTGATGACAAGTACTTTTTATTGGGTATTTTACTATATGGGGAAAAATCACCCAGCGTTAGTGATGGTGTTACTAATTTTAGCAATTGTGTTCTAGGGTTAATACACTTTTAAACTGTTATATTTATATTTATCAGTTTGAACATGAAATATCTTTCTTTGTAGTGTACTCAATTGAATATAGGTTGAAAAGTATTTGCAAATGTTTGCATTCTGTTTTTATTCACGTTTTACCCAATGTCCCACTTTCACTGGAATTGGGTTCGTATAAGAGTCCTTCACTTCTGCTCATTCTTTGTCAGAACGTTGATCAACATTTCCTGTGCCAAGCTACCTGTAGGCCAGTGATCTGTTTGTGATATAATGATTCTCTTCCGTCCGATTTCGATACCTGTCTGTACCTGCCCGGATTTGTTTGCATCCTGTTACTGACCCCTTACCGTACAGCCATGATCCTTGTCTTTTTGCTGCCTGGCTTTTGACCTCGGATTTCAAACCATCAACTCCCTTTGGTTTGAGATTTTGTGCTGGGCTCTGTGCCTTTTTGGTTTTTGACCTTCTGCCTGTTTTTGAACCCTGTTTTAGGATTACCTATCTGTACTGTACCATTGTTATCACCTGGTTTGGACTGGGACTGTCAATAATGGCTATGATTTTTGCATTCTGGACTACTTTTAAATGCTTCCTTTCTCCAGACGTTAGTCTCATTAATTCCTGGTCCTTACTTTCCTCTCCACTGGATAATTTCAAACGATGGACATGTTGGCCCCCTTGGTTTGTGTCGAAGACCAAAAAATTAGGTCATGGGAGAATCCATCTGGTTTACCGTACAGACCAGCAGATACTGCCTAATTCCACGAGACGTCTCATGTATCTCTCGTGGATTTCTCACGATAATCTCCCCTTTATGTCGTGTATCATTATCGACCTCGTACTCTGCCAAAACAAGCGTCGCAGTAGACGGGCCGCCGAACCTACACACGTATGCCTATAGAGTCTGCCAATAGAGTTCGAATTAGGCCTATGCACAGTTGTTACTGAGAATTACTTTTTGTTTTCGGATTTATTGGATATAACACGTTGCTGCGTTGTGGGGAATCGCTAATCACTAATCCATGAAAATCGAGGGTGGTCTGAAGAAGAGTAGGCCTATACGATATCCAGCAGCGGATGAAGAATCACTTTGAAAATCTCAGTATACATGTACCACTGGTCTGAATGAAACATAATGTGTTATATCATGTAGATTGTAATTTTGCGTTTATTTCTGCCTGTTTACTGTTTCATCATTTCATCAGATCATGTGGAAGAGGGACATAACTCATATCATGTTTGCTGTTTAATAGCCTTCCGTTTGACGATGTTGGTTTACTCTTAAACATTTACAAAGTAAATGCACCGACAAATTTTTTTCTGTGCACGTCTCATTGTGTCATAAATAAAGCAACAAATCAATCGATTCATATGTCAAATTATATTTAAAGCGACGCCTTGTTGCAGTATCCTGAAAACGACAGAGCTCACATTCCATGTCTTTTTTCCTTCAATTAGAATTGGTTCAGTGTACAGTAATTATTAGTTTGATATTTGTTTGGCGTAGCTATAGATTTCGCCTCTTTATATACAGTTTGATGGATTTAGTTTGGATGGATATCCCTCCTTCTGTGATCAGACAATTTCTTATGTGCGACGGCGTTTCTTGATATTCATACAGCGACATTATAGGCTACTCGCTTCTAAATAAGGGGACATACGATGTATCTACTGTACGGACTTACTTACGAACTGTAGCTTACTTACCGAATGATAATTTGGCTCATCACGTATGAATTTAAAGGACTGATGAACGGCCCTCAAACTGCGGATTAAAAAAACAACTCCTTTTCTATTTTGACATCTGGAACTCCCGGCCTTTGTGGCGTCTTTCACAGGTGGCATGAAACACTTGAGGTCAAAGGGACATCTACTCATTAATCAAGCATAGGATTATAAAAATAACGTCACGCAAGGTTGGATTGTTAACTGAAGAATTTGGTTTACCTATCTGTATTTGTGAAAATATAGCTATCCTTAAACACACCCCACGTCCTAATCGATCGGTTCAAAACTCTAAACTTAACAGAGCCGATAAACATCAAAATTGGATAAATAAAATAATCCCAGACTAATCTTTTTTTGACCAGCTTAATAATCTGATCACCGTTACACTCAAAATATGAATTTATTACTTTTAGCAAAATGTTTAACAAATTAATTTGTTCCATGAAAGATTACAAAATAATTTGTTAAAATCAATCCAACAAAATGAATTTGTTCAGGAAGTAACAATTAGTTCGTTATATTAACAAAGTAAAATTTTTGCTGTATTGACAAAATATTGTGTTAGACTAACAATTAAGTAAAAAATGTGTTTTGCTAACATGATCGGACCTTAAATGATTTTGTTAGGATTTTTGTTCAATCTGCACAAACCGATTATGCAGCTGATGTAAATAAAATAATTTAAAATTATAAAAAAATAATTTAAGCGCGCACTTTTATTACTTCAAATTGAAGTGGTAATGCAAGAAGTGAACAGCGAGGCGAGTTTTTAACCAAAGCTAATAAGTTGTTGACAAATCAATCAGCCATTAAAGGACAAAAACAGGCATCAGAGGCAGTCTCCTCATGTTTAATGACCTGTTTTGAGGAAGATAAAATATGGTGGGACACGAATATCATCTGCAAACACAAATATCGAGTATGGGACACAAAAATAAAGAGAATAACATTGCCAGTGTATGTCGCTCAATATTAAAACTTAAGAACGACGACATATAGTATTCAGAGAAAAGATGGCATAGGTTAAAACTCGGCATCCCGTTGTCTTCCTGCTCATTTCAAGATCTTTCGCAGTCAGACAAAACTGAAATTGGTGCACGGGATCGATTCTCGCCAATGAAAAGTGACAACAGAAAATTTGCTGGGGCCGTGCGGAATAGTTACAAATCTATTTTGCTAAGACGACTGGACAAATTGTATTTTGTTAAGATTTTTGGTATAATAACAAATCGTATTCTGTTGCATGAACAAATTAATTTGTTACAAAGGCGTAGCAAATTTGTTTTTCTTAAATTTTAACAAAATAATATTTTGAGTGCATTACCAATGCATTAAAAAATCAAAAGCCTAAATCACACTGTCCAGGAGTCATATTTTATACGCGCTTGAGACAGTAAACTTCAAAACTGGATATTAGACATTTGAAATCTCGTTCTCTAACAATGCTGCTTACCGACACCAGTTTCATGCGAGACTTATCACAATACACATGTATACTTGTCACCGGCTTAGGCCTATTTCTTTTCCTATGCAGGATATATGTGTCTCGTACATTTATCGCTGAGTTGCGATATTCTCGTGTATTTCTCCCGATAATCTTGTGTAGAAATGGCACTGTCTGCAGGCCTGTACCGTGGTTGGGCGTATCGGGCCAGGATTAGAGCCACCTGACCCTTTCCTCTAGAGTGTCGTGCAGGAGCAGCTTCTTGTCAGCACCTGCATCCACTTCTTGTGAAAGCATTATTTTTTTGCTCTTATGCTGCAAGAACTGGAAAAGTGCAGACCACTTCTCTCTGTCCCCATAAACATTTGCATTAACGGATCCAATCCAAAATTCTGTAAGACATTGGAAAAAAAATCACCAACACAAGAAAGTTCAAAAAAGCACTGTTAAAACCCTTACCGAGTACTGTTGCTTTGTTTTATCTGAACATTACCTGAACACTTGTGATGGACTTTTAAATATTATTACTGGTGCTTGCCAAACTTTGCAAATCTAGCTTTTCTGAATGCCATGGTAAGGTGAGCACAAAAAATGTAACACTTTCATGAATGGAGGTCACTGCAGTGCACAGCTGTTTAAAAGTGGTTTCTCTCTATATATGCCTGCAATTTTGGGCTCTGCTGCATATAGTCCACTCTAGTGGAAGCTATTGCATCATCCCATACAAAAAATACCATTGTCAGGTCATTGCAATGGGAAAAAGTAGTCATTTATAGAATAAAGATAGAAAATGTTTTTTCAAACCTTGTTTTACATCCCAAAGGATGTAAAAAACCACTTAGTAAAAAAAAATCCTGACTGACTTCATGCATGAGAGGGTGAAAACAGGAATTTGCGCGTGTGCTGATGTCTACTGAACATTGGTCTTTAGTGCTTTCCTAGAAGTTGTAAAAGCTTTGCACTGAATAAATCTTATTTTTCGGCTACATGGTTTCCACAGTGAGCGGACGATTCTCCCCCTAAATATTCCCCCAATTCATCATGAAAAAGAGTAGCGGTGGTATCAGCACCAGATACGTCTTCACTGGGGTCGGGTCTGAAACCTGTCCCCTTGACGGAGCTAACCTTGGATAAGGCCGTCATGTTTCTATGGTGAAACTCTGAACATATGAGTTCTGACGCCCCGTATCAGCGCTCACCCTGGTCCATGCCAGGCACTGTTCCGTAGGGTAATGAGGAGCAGTGTCTCAGACTGACTGCGGACAAGAGCAGGGAGGCCACATGCTGCCTGTCTACCACGCTCACCCCTGTCTTTCTTCATGGTTATAACCTTATGGACATGGTCTGAAAGCTCTCTGGATCAAGCTGTCTGGGTTGTTTCGCCACCAGTTGATGGCATGTCAGATTTCACTGTGCCCTTTAATTTATTGCTTTCAGTCTCTATTTTCTTCACAAGCAGGTAGCCATCACCCACAGGTTCTGAAACACTTGTAGCCATATTCAGTGGAAATGTCTGCCTCAGATGCCTCGAATAGCCACAGCTAAACCATCTCATTGTTTCAGAACTAATCTTTAATGCATAGCGCTTTGCATTCCCCCAGGATTAACACTGAAATATTTCAATTGTCATCAAGATTTTTTAAAATCATAAAAGTTTATCCACAAAATTATGTGACATTTCTTATTTCAGGAGTTTTATAACTAAAGCACAAATTTGGACAGAGGGTGGAACATTCAACAATAGTTTTTTTTTTTTTAATGGAATCCACCAAGGTAAAACAATAATGAAAGATTTTTTAACCCAAAGTCCGCTTTCAACCAATTTATTTATTGTTTCTACTTCACTAAGAAACACAATGGCCTTCTTCGTCCACATAACAGATTTAAAATTGTTTGCTAACCTCTTTCTCAATGGAGATGAGAACCTGATCCACAGAGAAACCATCAGGCCTGCATTTCAGGCCATGATCAGAGGAAATACTCGGGAAGGCACAGGAGCTGAGATTTAACAATGCAGACGAAGTTCCGTCTGAAGATCTCTTCACTCTCGCCCACAGAAACACACACGGAAGGAGGCGGGGACTCGGAAGGCAACCTCAGAAGTAAAAAGAAACACATGGGATAAATGGACATAATGATGAGAACTGGGATGACAATAATTACTCTAGACAAGACGATGAGACAATAAATCAAACTAGACAGTTTAGATCAAGGTAATCTAAACGTGACGAGTATGAAAACACCAGGAGAGAAGCGAAGGAAAGCACAGTGTAAACGTAGTTAATCAGGGGAAGCTTGGGAAGAAATTACAAAAGGTAGAAACGCTCGCACACTCACTCAGTAATCAGTTAATTAGGGTCAATAATATGTGACAAATATATTCAATCACCCCCAATAAGTGCTGGTTGGTATGGGTTTGAAACGAACCTATCAGAGAACACATTCAGAGACGCAGGCATGCTTAGGTCTGAAAAATGACATCACAGGAGTTTGGGCATGAGTGAATCAATCCTCAGACGGCAGAATGAAAGCTGAAAAGAAACCAAGAGTGAGACACGGGAGAAAAGGCACAAGCACTAAAATAAAAGTAATAAGCAGAATGACAAAACAGCACATGAGGCAGAACCAAAGACAACCAAATTTTTGTAGAGCTCGAGCTTCTACTCACAACCTGTCTCCTCCACCACCACTCACACCCTCCACAACCGACAGTCCCTTCAGAGAGAGAGAAAGAGAGAACATCAAATATGACCGCAGGGGGGCAGGTATACAGTAGACAACCCTTCTTCAAAATGCCACACACTCCAAAAGCCTCAATGGTATCAATTTACAATGTGTAAACCCCTCTTTTGTTTTGGTTTAAAGACAATCACTTTAATCAACTCAGCTCTTACCTCAATGAAAGAGAGGTCAAAAATCTGTAATCTAGTTCAAGTACACGTTCATAACACATTAGTGTATCATCTGTAATCTTTTGCGGAAATAAATTATTAACAGACGGGGAGTGAAATTGACAATCTTGTGCTAAAATACTATGGTCATACAATGCAGGAGTGAAGTCTGTAATATTTTGCAAGTATGGTGGCAAACAGGTGTGCAGTCTGGAATCTTGTGTAAATCCATGTTAGTTACATGCCAGAGTGCTGTCTCTTATCCTGTAACACACCTGGGTCCTCAGATTCGGTTCTCGCGGCTCTGAATGGGACGGTACGGCTGGTTGGAGGGAGCGAGTGTATGGGCCCGGTGGAGGTGTATTACCAGGGCAACTGGAGCAGAGTGGTGGGAACCTGGAGCTCCAGCGAGGCCTCGGTAGCCTGCAGGCAGCTGGGCTGTGGCTCTGTGGTGCAGGTGAAGAGGTCCTCTCCCCCCGGGTCGGGGGGCAGTGATGTGTGTGTGTCGGGGATTCAGTGCAGCGGGGAAGAGCCTCACCTGGGGAACTGCAGTGCTCCTCACAAACTCACCTGTGGCTCTGAAGAGCAGGTGACCATCAACTGCTCCAGTGAGTAACGTTACAGGTCACTGATGTACTCTAATGTCCACAGGGCCCAGCTGCTGGTGTCGCATCAGGTGATACTGTACACTCAGTGTAAAGGCATTTTCATCTGAACTATTAACATGGAGGGAAAGCATTTACTGAAGAGGAAGAATTGATTACACTAATTTTAACACATTGCTGTTGCTTGCATACTATTTCTGAATCTCTTTCCTTTCTCTCTCTCTCTTGCATTCTTTCCTTCTTAGGAGTTTTTTTAAATGTTTGTTTTGGAGCTATGTCCCAATAAATCATGGTTATTCATCTCCCTTCATACTATCTCTCTGTTCTCCCTCTCTCCCTCTGTCTCTACCTCCACCCTTCTTCTCCTCTCATCCACCTCTGTGGCTTCCTCCCCCCCTCCCTCTCTCTCTCCCCCTCTCTCTCTCTCTCTCTCTCTCTCAGACTCAGACAGCAGGTCCCTGAGGCTGGTGGGTGGAGGTGGGGACTGTGCGGGACGGTTGGAGGTGTTCCACAGGGGGTCCTGGGGCACAGTTTGTGATGACTCCTGGGACCTGGCCGATGCTCAGGTGGTGTGCAGGCAGCTCCAGTGTGGGACGGCCCTCAGGGCCCCTGTCCCCTCATTCTTTGGGCCTGGAAAAGGACATGTCTGGCTGGCGGAGGTGGGCTGTGTGGGGAACGAGTCATCCCTGTGGGACTGTCCCAAAGCTGTATGGGATCGTGGTTACTTTGGACACAAGGAGGACGTGGGGGTGGTGTGTTCAGGTCTGGGGCTTGAATGTTTTTGCTTTTATACTGACACTCAAAAGCAGGGAAAACACAAGACCCAGTTAATTTGAAAATTTACCACTTTCATAAAAATAATAGCATGAGTAATGAGATCCAACCCAGTAAAGCAGACTTATGATAAATACAGCTGTAATACACAACCCAAAACTTCATTTAATACATTGATATTTTCATCCTCTCTCTGTTCTACCAGGTTAGAGTTCAAGGTTGTGTTTATCAGGTAATTTGTTTCTGAGAGATTTGTAACATTTTTTTTTGTAGAATTCAAGGAGATGAGACTGAGTGAAGGCTGTTCAGGTAATTTGGAGGTTTTCTACAACGGCACCTGGGGAAATGTGTGCTCCAATGGAATGAACAGAGAGACAGCCTCTCTCATCTGTCAGGAGCTGAACTGTGGGAAGAGCGCTTTGGACTCTTCTAAAGTGCAAAGACTCAAATCTGCTCCATACTGGCTGGATCATTTCATTTGTCGATCCCATGACTCCTCCCTATGGCACTGTGAATCAAGCTTGTGGGGCCAGAATGACTGCGGGACTCTAGCAGCTGAGGATGTCGCCTTTCTCGACTGCAAAGGTAAGCCTCACCGTGAAAAACAGTACTTTTTGCATTGAGAAAAGTAGCATAAACCTCACTTCAGTGGATACAATATTCCTCTTATTGAGAACAGTAAAATAAATGTCTCCTGTATGTAGAATATTACTCTCACTGAGAGCAGTAGAATAAATGTGTGCTGCAAATGCAGTGTAACTACCACGGGGAACAACAGAATAAACCTCTCCACTCAAACACAGTATTACTCCCATGAGAACAGCACAGTAAATATTGACTGCAGATTCAGTATGACTCCAAGTGGGAACAAGAGAATAAACCTCCACACTCCACACTCTATTACTCCCAATGAGACCAGAAGAATAAACCTCAGTTATGGTCGTAACCATCATTGAGGACACAGAGGTCCTGACCTCGGTTAATTGTCCCTGAATATTCGTTTTTTCCCCACCTATTTTTCCCCTCACTGTGCCCGTTTATTCAGTAAATCGTGTGTGTGTGTGTGTGTGTGTGTGTGTGTGTGAGAGAGAGATCTCGCATCCTCATAGTGCAGTGTAGGCTGTCACGTCATCGTGCGTTTTAAATACCACAGCTTGCGCTGCGAATACTAACTCATTCGCGAGTCTTGCGAGAGAGATCAACTCTGTCATTGTTGTGAAGGAAGACCACATGCTAGCCTGAGAAAATGCGAAGAACACTGAGGCAGACAAAATTGTTATTTTCGAAGCCGACGGAAAAGCAGGCGGCAAGGCTCTCAAGTTTTGAATGCAGGCTTGAGTGAGATCTTCTCCTTTGACACTGGCAACTTAGTTACTCGTTTTAAATTAAAATATGAATTTAACTCATCATTTAAGGATTATCTGGATTTGGCGTGTACGAGAAGAACAACGGTGTATCTTTGTGCAGATGTGTCCGCCAGTGGTCGTGGAGCTGCAAATTTATACACGCAATTACAATATTCTATCACTAGATGGCAGACCAAGATCAGTTATTGACATTCACAACTGTCAGCAAACTCCAAGAAGTAGTATATAGACCTATTTACTTTTTGCAAACAAAACAGGCTGCTCGCGCAGCTTGGCAACGGAAGTATGGCGTACCGTAGTAGCTTGTCAAGCTATGCGAGGGCATTAGCCATCAAAGATCGCAAATTATACCTAAACAAATTAATTTCGACAAATGGCAACCAATTTCCAGATCTGTATGGAATCAGTGAGTGGGTAGATGACGTTACTTAGTGGCCCAGTATTCCGTGGCCTGATATATACAGAGGCCCTTTAAAAGTTTCTATATTTCTGCATAAATATGACCAAAAACATTATCGGATTTTCACACAAGGACCTCAGAGCAAGGGTTGTTGATGCTCATCAGGCTGGAAAAGGTTACAAAACCACCTCTAAAGAGTTTGGACTCCAGCAGTCCACAGTCAGACAGATTGTGTACAAACGGAGGAAATTCAAGACCGTTATTACCAACATAATAATCGACCAACAAAGATCACTTTAAGAGCAAGGCGTGTAATAGTTGGCGAAGTCAAAAAGGACCTCAGGGTAACTTCTAAGCAACTGAAGGCCTTTCTCACACAGGCTAATGTTAATGTTCATGAGTCCACCATCAGGAGAACACTGAACAACAATGGTGTGCATGGCAGGGTTGCAAGGAGAAAGCCACTGCTCTTCAAAAGAACATTGCTGCTCGTCTGCAGTTTGCTAAAGATCACATGGACAAGCCAGAAGGCTATTGGAAAAATGTTTTGTGGACAGATGAGACCAAAATAGAACTTTTTGTTTTAAATGAGAAGCGTTATGTTTGGAGAAAGGAAAACACTGCATTCCAGCATAAGAACCTCATCCCATCTGTGAAACATGGTGGTGGTGGTGGTAGTATCATGGTTCGGGCCTGTTTTGCTGCATCTGGGCCAGGGCGGCTTGCCATCATTGATGGAACAATGAATTTTGAATTATATCAACAAATTCTAAAGGAAAATGTCAGGACATCTGACCATGAATTGAATCTCAAGAGAAGGTGGGTCATGCAACAAGACAACGACCTTAAGCACACAATTCGTTCTACCAAAGAATGGTTAAAGAAGAATAAAGTTAATGTTTTGGAATGGCTAAGTCAAAGTTCTGACCTTAATCCAATTGAAATGTAGAGGAAGGACCAAGAGCAAGCAGTTCATGTGAGGAAACCCACCTACATCCCACAGTTGAAACTGTTCTGTATGGAGGAATGGGCTAAAATTCATCCAAGCTGATGTGCAGGACTGATCAACAGTCACCGGAAATGTTTACTTGCAGTTATTGCAGCACAAGGGGGTCACACCAGATACTGAAAGCAAAGGTTCACATACTTTTGCCACTCACAGATTTGTAATATTGGATCATTTTCCTCAATAAATAAATGACTAAGTATAATATTTTTGTCTCATTTGAACTGGGTTCTCTTCATCTACTTGTGTGAAAATCTGATGATGTTTTAGGTCAGATTTATGCAGAAATCTAGAAAATTCTAAAGGGTTCACAAACTTTCAAGCGCCACTGTATACCCATTTGATCGAGAAACCTACCGTGTAGCTACACTAGGGAGGTACTACGAGCATACTACGAGCATGAAATCTGCTTCGGTTATTCTCACATATTTCATTTAATGTCTGTAACCGTGAGACGCACATCAAAAAATTGGTTACATTAATTTCAATGGAGCAAAGCCCACTGGCAGCGTGTGACGCGCGTCAGATTTTTACTTTTAGTCATTGCTCAATTTCTTGAGCGTCAACTCAATAGAAACACATTTGTCTTTTAGGTAAGCTATTGAACTATTTTGCCTTGTCATTGTTGGTGGCACACACGGAAACCTCACATGCAGTTGTCGAAAGATTGAGACGTTGAGAAAATTTTTTAAAAAGCATCCTGCCCACACACACACACACCCCTCCCCTCTGTGTTCCCTGATCCTTCCCACCTAGCACGTGATATTTAGTGAAGGCTGTCATGGTGGACATGAAAGTCTCGCAAATGATAAAACCACAACAGCTCCACAGTGCAATATTTATTCCACATAAATGAACAACAAGAACATCTGGTCAAATATAAAATATTTGCCTTTCTCAATCACCGAGATGTTTGCGGTGTGTTTTAGCTGGGGTTCCTGCATCAGTAAGAGAGCGCGCCGTTCACAAACGCCATGATCAACACGTTCACAATAACGTTCATCAATCGGAAATACATATGAATGAGTTCATGAGTTCATTGAATGCATTCAGGCACGACACTGATGATAGCAATGCTAGTTTATAATGCTAAAAATAAGCGACTAATGTTCCGAAGCCGACACAGGGAAAACGGCCGGCAGCATTTACAGTCATAAGCCAGCATTGTCATAGACTTATAAAAAGTTATTTAAGTAACAACTCACACAATAAAAGTCAAAATTTACCTACCTGCTCAACAAAAAGTCTGCTGTATCAGCATCAGTTTTCAAGCCCAAATTGTCCTGGAGCTTCCTCCTGTGGTAAATGGATGACGCGATGTTTACTCGGCTTCGAGTCCTGCGTTGCTCACATTCCTCTTCGTCTCTGCCTTTTCCGCTGCAGACTTACGCTTCCTCCCAACTTTTGCCGGTGGGGCAGCAGGGGCCCTTGCTGCTGTCGCCGACTGTCTTTTCCATTCTTCTCACACTTGTTGCTAAGCTGCTTCTCAGCTACTTGCTTGTTACAGAAAGTTTATAACGGAAGGGGCGGGGACGAGGCGGAACGCGGAGCACGGGGAGTCAGAGCAGGCTCTCGGCGGAGTGTCAACTAGGGCGAGGGGATTGGATGAGTGTAGGAGAGAGACGTTGACCAATGTAAGCCAGATTGGTCAACGTAAGCCTTATTGGTGAACGTCTCTGCAGCCACTCGAGTGAATGGATTTTTTTCGCTCTTCACATTGTGTTGATTGTACTATAGGACCATAACCACCATCTAAATAAGGTTATTTATAATGATCAAACTTTCAAATCGTATACTACTGTGTTAAGAGAGACTGCCTGTTTGCTTCTTTAACCCCTTGTTTTAACCAGGGAAGTCCCGATGAGATTGAAATCTCTTTTTCAAGTGAGCCCAGGGGGGGAGGGAGAGGCCAATTTGCACAGCCAATTGGATCAGGGGATGATTAAGTGGCAGGTAGAAAGAGCCAGGTTGGGACTTTAGCCATGACACCGGAAACCCCCTAATCTTATCGAAGCGTACCATAGGATCTTTAATGACCACAGTGAGTCAGGACCTCGATGTAACGTCTCATCCGAAAGACGGATGAGGACGCATCTCCTTCAGTACAGTGTTACCGTCACTCCACTGGGGCATTATTCCACCAGCGGGAAGACTGCCACCTACTGGCCCACCAACACCTCTTCCAAAAGCAATTTGGCTTTCCTTATTGGTCTCCCATCTAAATACTGACCAAGCCCACACCTGCTTAGCTTCAGCCACACAGCTGGAGCAGATCGAATAGTGGTATGGCTGCAGGCCAATTTGAATACCAATACCATACCAATTTGAAAACTGCATCTTTCATTCACCTGAAAATTGATTAAAGAATAGAAAGAGAGAACAAACAGTGGTTGCTTTGCTTCTTTGTATGCGTACTATGAAAAATACTTTGTACTTGTACTTTTGATACTTAAGTAATTTTTTTAACATAATACTTTTGGTATTTAAAGACCCTGATAAGAAAAATCAGAGATTTGTTTCAAAATATAAAATAAATGTTAGAAAAGAATTGTTAACAACATGCAAAAAGAGTCATTTCTATATGTTGCTCATTTTCGTAGTAAGAGTTTTATCTCGATTCATCGGTTTCACTCCGCTTTCATGGTTTGTGGTTTTTTCGGTGGGGTTAAAGAGGGGACCACACTACGCACTGCTGCCCCGACTTGCATAACTCCTCCCTTTTGCTGTAATATTATAAATGCTTCAGACATGATGGAATCGGTGGTTATCCTGCACGTTTTGAAGTCAGAATACCGTCGATATTTTCTTTTCTTTAGCTTGCTGGCCATGCCCTCATCTCGGAAGTGTATTTTTCCCGGTTGAATGAGTTGAAGTTAATGGTGCAACATAATCAATTTATGGGGTTAAACATTAGCAAGCTAGGTATGCAGCTAGCTAGGCATCTTAATTAAACAAGCTCAGCAAAGATCTAGCATGCAAACAACATTCTGTCATTCCCCAGCATACTGTAAACACGCAACTGGCAAATTTGTCAGGCCAACTAGATGTGAAGTTAGCATTAAACAGCGGAGCAACATAATTTGCCATATTCTCATACTTCACCATTATGAGCCATTTTGACAGAGAGCGAACACACACTTCGCTGGCCAGAGTAGCTAGGTAGTGGCAAAGTAGACAATTCATTAGACCCCGGTTAACATATTAGGTCAATCAACGACGTAACGTTGACAATGGAGTTAACATTAGTTTTCTGGATACTGACGTTCACGGCATCAGTGCCCTTATGAAAAAGATGTTTATTCAAGTGTACTATTAGTATACTTCTTCTAAACTAAAAATAAGAGAGTAAACTTTCAGTTTACTTTTGATATACTTATCAGAGATATACTTAGCAAAGTAATACTTAGGTATACTTAGCTTATACTGAAAAGTACACAGAAAAGTCTAAGTATATTTGGCTAATACTTGTACCTAAACTTTTGATTATCATACTTTTCTTGAATATATCTCAAAAGTATTAACATATTCATGCCTAATGTTCAAGAATACTGGCTTGCAGTTAAACTACTATCAAAAAAATAAGCAGATTAAAATATTTTTACCATACTTTTTGGCTTCTTTGAAGTATACTGCACTATATTTTCACTTAGTTTTTACTATCTCATGGACTTGCATATTCCACATGTACGTTTGCAGTAACAAGTCAACTTTGGGGCAGCATAGCAGAGTAAACAGCACATGGGCGGAGCTGAACTTGATTTTTAATCAATGTTATTAACCCACACAGAAATAGATAGACATTCGTCTGATTTTATTTGAGAACAAATTTGACAAGTATTGCAATATTGACTGAGTTGATACATACTCGTACAAAAAAAAGTATACTTCAAGTTTAAGCAACATAAACTGAAAGTACCCATCTAGTTTACATCTAAGTTTTATTTTGTACTGCAAGTACACTACAAGTGAACTTTTAAGTATACTGTGACTTAACTAGTTGTATACTTCTAGCATACTTTTCAATTTCTGAAAGTATACATTCAAGTATACTGCAAGTAAACTTACAAATAAACTGCTAGTTTTTTAGTTGTATACTTCTTGTAAACTTTTCAGTTCATGAAAGTAATGTTGGGTTTTACGAAATGAACCAATGGCGACAACCAGTAAAATACAAAAAGTAGGCTTTATTTCTGAAGAGGGAAACCCCCCAACAGAGCTGGCAACAGTACAGAGTCCACAATCCAAAAACAGAGTCCAATGGGCAAAATCCAGAGTCATACACAGGGCACCAATCACAAAATCGTTGTCGGACAAAAAGAGGTTGAAAAAGCAAGAATGCGGTACAGTACAGGGAATCAGCAGAACTCGAAGCCTAGGACGGTCCAGTCAGAAAGATAAATCACAATGAATCAAGGCGAGAAAAGCGTGGCACAGGAAACAAAGAAGATAACGATCTGACAAAGGAAGTGAAACAAACAGACCTCTTAAATACATATCCGGGGTGAACACATGATCAGGGAAGGCAGGTGCAATCAATGGAACCACAATCAGGGATTGACACATGAGGAATAAACTAATAACATGAATTAGGCCATAGCCAAAACGCAGATGGGGTTTACAAGACAAACCTATGGACAGAGAAACAACTCCAGTCACAGAGTACTAAAGTGCATAGTTTAAAGAAAGGAAAGCACAAAGTATTTGTGGAGACCCACAGAAAATCACAGCCGAGATAATTAGGGAAAGGCAAGGAGGTGGAGACTAGAATAGGGCGACTGCTGAGAGATCGTTAGTCAATTAGTATGTGCAGCTATACAATACCGAGTGCCTGTTAGTAAGTTAGTAGAAATATACAGGGTTAGTGTTGGTTAGTAATTAGCGAAAACAGTAAACTGTTAGTATGTGTTAGTAAGATAGTAAAAGAGAGAGGAAGGAAGAACAAGAGAGAATGAAAGAAGGTTGAAACCCAGAAACCAATAAATCACCCGAATGAGTGGCACGCAAGACAAGGGACCGTGAGCAAAGATACACACATGACAAGACTGGGGAGACAAAGTGCAAAGCATAGAAATAAAACATGGCATGGGAACTATGAAACATGGCAAAGACTATGAAACATGGCAAGGGACTAGGAATAAATCTGAACATGGAAAAAATAATAAAACAAGGAAATCTAAAATTTCCAAAACACAATACAAGAACAAAGAATGGTCAGACATAAGCAGGGGTCAAGGAATACGTGGGTAAACCCAAACATGGCACAAGGCCTGGCACAGAACTTAAACACGGCATGGGGCAGAAACATAGGACAAGGCATGGAACAGGCAGAAAAGCAGAATCACAACAAGTATACTGCTAGTAAACTTAAAGATGAACTATTAGTTCACTAGTTATATACTTCTAGCACAATTTCTAGTTTATAAAAGTATTATTTGCAGTATACTGCAAGTACACGTACAGATATACTGCTAGTTTATTAGTTATATACATCTAGTAAACTTTTCAGTTTATGAAAGTATACTGTGATGTATAGTGCTAGTAAATTTAAAGATGAACTATCAGTTCACTATATACT
Source organism: Gymnothorax reevesii (assembly GCA_029721435.1). Lineage (NCBI taxonomy): Eukaryota > Metazoa > Chordata > Actinopteri > Anguilliformes > Muraenidae > Gymnothorax > Gymnothorax reevesii. Next base: position 99,707,065 of record CM056582.1, on the reverse strand, counting down.
TCTAGCACGATGTCTAATTTATAAAAGTATGCTTTGAAGTATATTGAAAGTAAATTCAGATGTACTACAACTTTACTGTTATATACTTCAAGCCAACTTTTTAGTTCATGAAAGTACACTTTGAAGTATATTGCAAGTAAACTCATAGGTAGACAACAAGGCCGCTAGTTCTATACTTCAAGCCATCTATAGTTTAAATTTTGTTTTATACGTTCAGGGAGCTAAAAGTTTTTTTTTTTTAACTGCAAGTATACTTCAAAGTCTTCTTTAAGCTAACTTAACATCATACTCACAGCATATGATTATTGCAATCTAAAATATATTACTGTTGCTATTCAGTTATTATTTAACCTAAATAGACGAGAGGTTCCCTCATGTACTCTACTAGTAGACAATGCTTAAGTGCATTCTGCTTTAATTTACTGATGAAGGTACATATAAGAATTTACAATGAAACACACATTCAGGATTGAGAACAATATTGATCCCTTTATAAATAAAATTTTCAAACACAATATTGTATTGGATGCCAAAGTATAAGAACAAAGCAATGGCAACTCTTATTGAAATCCCAATTCAAAACAAAAAATACCTCTTACTCTCATATGGAATTATATGAGATTCATTATATTGATTATAATGATGACGAACATTTCTATACTAAACCTATGCGTATTCATGTCAGGGATCCTCGCATATTCATCCTGTCAACATATTATTAGCTATGGAAAGGACCGAACGGATTTCCCTTGTGCTATTTAAGCACAAACACCGGAGATGAAATGAATGTTGTTTAAAATTATTGTAATGATCCACGACAAAATTATTGAAAGTCAAGGTAGTCTTTATATCCTACTTGCTCCCAGCGTCGCGACACTGGGACGGCACAGTTTTTGAATGGGAGAGGCATACTCCCTCCAAATCTAGATTTCAGCTCCCACTTTGCGCTAGCTCACCAGTTCCGAGGCTAACCCACTCTCGCCCAAGCTATGAATATCTACACTGCCTGGAATTGTAAAGATTTTTTTCTTACCGACATGCTATGCAATGCTTGATTATGGTGATTGAGGTATAATTAACCTCTTCATTATGCCAAAAGCATTTCATGTGACACTCATCACTGATCCCGGCATTGTAGTTATTCATAGCTATGGCCGTGCATTTCCCCTTTTTTACTACCAGAGAACAGCAAGGTAAATTTGGTAAATCATGGAGAGTCAGAAAATGTAATTTTATGTGTTTATTCTAGGAGATCTTAATCACTGTAAACTGGAACTGTTCCTTCCCGGATTTGATCAATATGTCAAGTGTGGCACTCGAGACAATAGAGTACTGGACAAGTGTTAGGGGAATATAAGAAGTGCATATAGTGCCAGACCAAAGCCCCGTCTGGCAAACTCTGACCATAACACAGTCCATCTGATACCCACCTACAAGACTGTTTTAAAGAGCAGTAAACCTTCGCCCAAGACAGTTACTCTTCGGTCTAAAGACAGTATAGAGACACTGAAGGGCTCGTTTCTCTGAACAGACTATTTTTCATGGCTTGGGTATTGTAGAGGCCACTGACACGATTACAGAATATATTAAATTCTGTGTGGATTGCATGGCCACCAAGAAGGTTATTACAATCTATCCTAACAATAAGCCATACATCACCGGGTAGTTGAAGGACTGTATCGTAGGTGCAGCAGCTTAAAAAGGGCATTAAAGCTGTAAGTTATTTTTGGTGTGTTATGGCCTCAATTTGTCATGACATTTACAACACAACAGCAAGAGCAAGGGATGACAGACAGTTTTAAAAACTTAAACACATTTAATTAACAAACAAGGACTTTTAACTGAACTACTATCTACACTAAAGACCAAGATTGATTATAGAACAACAAAAATATTTACAGTCCCTTTTTGGTTGGGTCCCTTGGTGATGTCCTGGGTGAGGAAAATGCTCCAACACAGGCAAAAATCCACTAAAAGCTTCATAGGTCTTGAACAGAATGACAGATCTGGTCACATGCATCCTTCTCTTCTTGCAATTTCTCCTACTACTTTTCTGTCTCAATTCTTTTCCTTATATACTCTTTTGCAGACCCCACCCACATTTAGACCTCTTTTTTTTTTTCGGGGACTTGCCCCAGACATGTCTGAAACATGTCCAAACATATCTCCAGTCTGGTCTTAACAAAAAAAAAGGTAAATAGTGGCCTTAAATTGCATTACACCTCCATTCCAAAAGGGAAAAATTTTGACTCAAAGGCAAAATTTTTCTTTTCAATACAAAAATGGTTAAGTAGACACTTGTCTACATATACATATAATACAATATGCTCATAAACACATGGGATATATACACATCCTCAAACACGGGATAAGCAATCAGCAATTACATTGTCTGTACCCTTTACATGCTTAATTTCCAAGTCAAACTCCTGTAAAATCATACTCCAATTCAACCATCTCCGATTCTTGTTTTTCATCTTACTCAAAAATATTAACGGATTGTGGTCTGTGTACACAACCATTGGCTTTTGCCCCGTACAAACATAAACCTCAAAGTGTTGTAAAGAAAGAACCAGCGCCAACAGCTTCTTCTCTATTGTGGAATAGTTCCTTTGGTGGCGATTGAACTTCTTGGAGAAGTATGCCACGGGATGCTCAATGTCATCAGAGTCACTTCTCTGTAGGAGCACAGATCCACAAGCTTGGTCGCTAGCATCGACCGCGATGGAGAACGGTTTATTGAAGTCAGGAGATTTGAGCACGGGGAAGTGACACAGCAGAGACTTCAGACGATCGAAGGCTCTCTGGCATGCATCATCCCAAGTGAACTTTACGCCTTTCTTCAGTTGGTTAGTTAGACTGAGAGCAATCTCAGCAAACTTCTTGCAGAACTTGCGGTAGTACCCGATCATTCCAAGGAAGCGGCGCAAAGCTTTTTTGTTGTCAGGAACTGGAAAGTCCATGATGGCTTGGACTTTAGCATTTATGGGTGCCACCTTACCCTGGCCTATGACGTAGCCAAGATAGGTGACAGTAGCACAACCAAAGTCACTCTTGTTCAGGTTAACAGTCAGGTTAGCCTGGGTAAGGCGCTGGAACAACGTCTCTACATCTTTTAGATGTTCTTCCCAGGAGTCACTCCATGTGATCAGGTCATCGATGTATGCACCTGTGTGTAGCAATCCGGCGATTGTAGACTGTATCATCCTTTGGAACGTGGCTGGGGCATTTTTCATTCCAAAGGGTAGGACTTCATACTGGTACAACCCAGATGGTGTGGCAAAAGCAGAGATGCTCTTGGCCCTCTCAGTTAAAGGCACACACCAATAACCCTTCAATAAATCAATCTTGGTCAGAAACTTTGCTTGCCCTACTCTATCAATACAATCATCAATCCTAGGTATTGGAAACACATCAGTTCTAGTTACAGCATTGACTTTACGATAATCTGTACAGAATCTGGTACTTCCATCAGGTTTTGGAACTAGCACACAGGGTGAACTCCAATCTGAGTTGGAGGGTCTGATAATATCATGTTCTAACATGTACTCAACCTCTTTCTCAGCAATCTTTCTCTTTTCAGGATTCATCCGGTACGGATGCTGTTTTATTGGTTTGGCATCACCAACATCTACATCATGAGAGGCTATAGAAACTCTTTTAGGAACATCAGGAAACAGATCCTCATATTTCTTGATCAACCTCTCAAACTGATCTCTCTGTGAGGGTTCTAAGTGCTGGAGTTTTACGTCAAGATTTTGCAACACTTCAGAATTTGACAATTTAGATGAAAGAACTTCAGCTTTAATTCTAGGTTCATCATCTTGAAACTCCCCCTCATCTTCACAAATCTCGGCCATAGGAGAATCTTAAGTGACAGCTGCAACCCTAGCATTTCTGTCATGATAAGGCTTCAGCATGTTAATGTGACACAATTGTTTTGGTTTTCTCCTATCTGGAGTCTTCACAATATAATTGAGATCATTGAGTTTTGTCAGAATTTCATAAGGATCATGAAATCTAGCCTGCAATGGATTGGACTGCAAGGGAAACAACACAAGGACCTTGTCTCCTGGTTTAAACTCACGGCTTCTAGCCTTATGATCATACCAAGTTTTCATTTTTCCCTGACTTGATTTCAAGTTCTCTTTGGCTAGGTCACATGCTGCACGCAATCTTTCCTTGAACTTGCTAACATAGTCTAACAGACTGATATGTGGCTCTTCCTCTTGCCATTGTTCACTCAACAATAGCAAAGGTCCTCTCACTTCATGGCCAAACACTAGCTCAAATGGACTGAATCCAGAAGACTCCTGCACTGCTTCTCTAGCTGCAAACAACAGCAAATGAACACCTTCATCCCAGTCTTTCTCATGGTCATAACAATAAGTCCTCATCATTGTCTTGAGAGTGGAATGAAACCGCTCTAAGGCACCCTGACTTTCTGGATGGTAGGCACTAGAAAGAATCTGCTTTGCACCAAGTTCATACACAACCTGCTGAAACAAACGAGAAGTGAAATTGCTACCTTAGTCTGACTGAATTTCCCTGGGAAGGCCAAACAACGCAAAGAACTTTATCAAAGCCTTTGAGATTGCAGTTGCCTTGATGTTACGTAGAGGTATGGCTTCAGGGAATCTGGTAGATGCACACATGATTGTCAACAAGTACTGATTTCCAGATCTAGTCTTGGGTAATGGACCAACACAATCAACAAATACGTTAGAGAAGGGCTCTCCAAATGCTGGGATAGGCTGCAACGGAGCTACAGGTGGGTCTAACTGGTGTTTTCCAACTGCTTGACAAGTGTGACAGGTTTTTGCAAAAGTTGGAAACGTCTTTCCGAAGCCCAGGCCAAAAGAAGTGTTTCATGATCTTATCAACAGTCTTGTTAACACCAAGATGACCTCCTAAAGGTAAACTATGAGCCATTGTTAAGATCTCATTCCTGTAGACCTTCGGAACAACAATTTGCCTGACCACTGCCCAATCTGCATTGGCAGGGATATCAGGAGGGCGCCACTTCCGCATCAACACACCATCCTTGAGATAATACCCAACTGGAACTGCGTCTATTTCTTTATCAGGAAGGGCTCTCCTCCTTAGTGCACAAATTTCAGGATCATTAGTTTGCTCCTCAATCAACCGTTTTCTGGACAGAGACAAGTCTCCAGACACATCAGAATCACCATACCCATCTGGCTGGCTGAACAATGAACTGATAAAAGAGTCTGATAAGTTCTCAAACGGAGAAACCATAGTAGGCCAATCAGAGTCATGAGGCGAACCACCTGAGTCCTGACTATTCAATGTGCTGGACGGCACCACAACATCTTCTTCTTTAGCCTTCTTGGCCATAGCACGAGTCACTGCGCAAGAAGGACACAGAGATGGGTCCTCATCCCCATCTTCAGTGCTCGGCTGTGAAGTAAGATGTACAGGGGGAATTACTTTGCCCCCAGCCAGGTCATTGCCTAGCAACAGAGAAACACCCTTTATAGGTAGACTTGACATAAAGTCCCACCTTTACCTGTCCTGTAACTAAATCTGACTTCAAGAATACAGAGCGCAGGGGTACAGATACAGTCCTCCCTTCAATACCTTGCACAAGTATGAAATCCCCTGAAGCGGTCTCATCACGTAACTCCAAAGATTCCATCAATAAAAGTGACTGAGAAGCTCCGGTATCCCTTAGGATATATATGGGGACAGGAGTAGTATGCTCATTCAGAGCCACAAATCCCTCTGACACAAATGGAAGAAATTCCTCCCTCACGAAGTCAGCTGTATCAGGCTTTTTAGCCCCACAAGAAGCAGGCAATTTAGCAGATCGGTTATCTACTACAGGGGTTTCTAACCTTGTTTTCACCAAGGCATTTGGTTTGGTATCCTTTTCTTTTTCTTTCTTAGCTTTAAGGAACCAACAGTTAGTTTTAACATGACCAGATTTCTTGCAATAACTGCAAACTAGACCACTTTTGTCACTGTCAGCTTTCACACTTTGATCAGACCTGTACTGGATTTCTGAGCACCATCACCAGATTTGTCTTTGTCTTTGGGTGAGGAATCTTGGGTATCACCGTAACCCTTTTTCTGAAATTGGAACCATCTCTTGTTACTGCTAGACTGAAATGTGACTTATGTGTGAGAACATATTCATCTGCAAATTTGGCAGCTGACTGCAAATTCAGTGCTTGCTTCTCATTAAGGTAGGTCTTAATATCATCCTTAACACAGTTCGTAAATTCTTCAACTAACACCATCTCTTTTAGTGAGTTGAAATCATCCTTGACCTCCATAGAAGTACACCAGCGCTCAAAACAAACCTTCTTCTCATTAGCAAATTCCTCATAAGTCTGATTTTCAGATTTCTTCAGACCTCTGAATTTCTGTCGGTAAGCCTCTGGAACCAACTCATAAGCTCTCAAAATAACCTTTTTGACAACCTCATAATCAGAGGAATCATCTGCAGACAAAGCCGACTAGGCTTGTTGAGCTTTACCCTTGAGGACAGTTTGCAACATCAGAGGCCAGTGTTCCTTTAGCCACTGGCAACTCTTTGCTACCTTTTCAAAACACTGGAAATAGTTGTCAACATCCTTTTCCGAAAATGGAGGCACCAGTTTTACCTCCTGGCTTGCACAAAATTTATTGTCAGATTCAATTTTAATTTTTAGTACCTCCATTTGGAGCCTTTCTTCTCTATCGAATTTCTCTAATTCAAAATCTCTCTGTCTCTGTCTCTCTCTCTCTGCTCTTTCCTCTTTCTCTCTCTTTTTTCTCTTCTCTAGCTAATTTTTCTAACTCAAATTCTCTTTGTTTTTCTTTTTCCTCCCTTTCAATCTCTAGCATTTTTTTAAAGTTTAATTTCTATATTTGGATTTTCCACTGGAAACTTTTCCAGATCTCCTGGTGCAAACACATTTTCATCAATGTAATATTCAACTATCTCTCTAGCCAGTCTTGCTTTTCGCATAGCTGGTTTTACCTCTGTCAGCTCTAAATGTCTGCAAATTTCTAGCAGTTCTGTCTTTTTAAAAGACTTTTTAAAAACCTCAACGGTTGGTGATGCCAAGAAATCATTCATTGCTGTTGATCTGTCAATATATTTATATAGGAAAATTAAAAAATCAATTTTACAATTTGAAATGTTAGATTTTCAATAAATTACTCACACAATGGTCTATCCCGGACGAGCCCCCAATTTGTTATGGCCCCAATTTGTTATTACATTTACAACACAACAGCAACAGCGACAGCAAGGGATGACAGACACAGTTTTAAAAACTTAAACACATTTAATTAACAAACAAGGACTTTTAACTAAACTACTATCTACACTAAAGACCAAGACTGATTATACAACAACAAAAATATTTACAGTCCCTTTTTGGTTGGGTCCCTTGGCGATGTCCTGGGTGAGGAAAATGCTCTAACACAGGCAAAAATCCACTGAAAGCTTCACAGGTCTTGAACAGAATGACAGGTCTGGTCACATGTATCCTTCATGTATCCATAGCTCCAGTCTGGGCTTAACAAAAAAAAGGTAAAAGGCCATCTAGTGGCCTTTATTCGCATTACAGGTGTCATTCGGTCAAAAATCCATAATAACCTTTCAGCATATTGTTACTCAAAGAGTTTTGAGAGGACATTGGACCTCTGCTCCTTCTCTTGGCTCTGTATTCAAGCTGTAGAAAATCTACAACATGACGGCAGTGTTCAGCCAATCACAGTTCATTTTACGAAACAGTTGTTCCATGAGCTGTTTTGTGTGTTCCTATTGGCTAATCGACAAAAGTCGATGCGCGTTCACGTCCCATCGGTGGTGAACATAGTGGTGGTGAATGGCAATGGCAGTCCCGGCAAGAAAAGTCCCAAAATCCCAGCGCTAACAACAACAGCCTACACTGCAAAATAAACATGTTAGTTTCCCTTAGAATGAAATGTTCAAGCGAGTGAATAGTCTAATAAATTCTATAAAATGTTTAATTCACATGCCTTAATAGGCAACTCTTCACAAAAAAAAAGCCACTGCGGATTTTCCACATTAAATTTTATCACATCGTAAGCAAGTCTTTAAACCTGTGCGTAATGATTGTTTAATTGAAAAAGATTGAAATTCGCTCTTTTTTGTGTTCAACTGGTGCGTATGATTTCTCATCTTAACGAAGACAATTAGCTACATCTGAGAGAGAAGAGTTCAAGTGTTTTTTTTTTCAGGGAAATTGACTGAAAACAGATCAAGACTAAGCAGTTTAAAGACATGTCCACCGCCCGCCACTGAAAACAAGCCAAAAAGAGGAAAACTGACGCAGAGAAGAGACAGACCAAAATGAACAGTGATAATTGCCCTCATTTATCAAACTTGCGTAGGATCTGGTGTACATTCTGGTGTAAATATAAGCGTTCGCCAGGTGTCACATCTGATTTACTAAAAGTGTGTAAGTCACTGATTTCGGTGTAGAACTGGCATTGCGTTGGTAAATCTGGCGACAGTAACCATTGTAATTTACATGACACGCCCCTATAAATTCATGTTCCGGAAGGCATAGTCCTGCCCACTTTACGACATGGACTCTCGAAAGACAGCAATTTTATAATAAACAAAAACTCGTATGTCCACGAAAAAAAAACAGAAAGATTGAAAAATACAAAATTTCATTGATTGGATACATTCTTGGAGGAAAAATAGTCATCCTACCCGAACACAGCTCAACTGCATTCTTACATGCAAAATTAAACTTTTTTTTTTTTTGCTCTCCTGTAAAGTTTATCATTTTGAAGATACGAGGTTTTATCAGCAGGCTGACAACAGATGTAGAAAAACAAAATAATTTTATTTGGAAGTCTTAAGAGTGACATAAAGGGAGCCCAGAGGGCTGCAGTTTGGAAAACTATTGCTGCTGCAGTAAACACCATTGAGGTGGAAAACCAGAGTGCAGGAGAGGTTTGATTTAATCCATTAATAAATCGAAGTGACTATTCGCACTTATTTTTGTGCTGGACGCACTTAAATGACTAAAATTCTTGTTAGACGCACTTCTTATTGTGACCAAGATGCACATTTCTCCACTGCCCACACTTATTTTAAGTGTGTCCAAAGATCAAAATTTTTTCTTGGCCAAACTTACTTTAAGTGGTACTAAGTGGTACTATTGTCTGCCGTCTAGCCTGACAAGCAGGTTGTTTCCAAATAAGAGTAACTAATTTCTCAACACAGGTGCAATTTATTTATTTATTAAATAAATTTATTAAATAAATATGACATCTGTGTAGAGAAATTAATTACACTTATATTTGGAAACAACCTGCTTTTATTCATTTATTTATTAATTCATTTATTTAGTCTATTTATTTATTTTAATAATAAGAACAACAACAGCATGACGTCCGCATTGCTGCATATGGTTCATTACTCATTTTGACAGCTGCACTCGTTCCTGCATGTTGTTCGCTGGTTTCAAATCTGCGTACACCTGGTCAGAGCTGGCGTGAGATTTTTGCGGACCATTCGCTCATGTTCAGATTGATAAATGCCGATTCTTGCGGGAGATTTGGTGTACACTCATTTTTTTGGTGTATGCAAGTTTGATAAAGGGGGGCCATTGTGTTCCTGAAGAGGTTATTGGAAATAAATGTCTTATTAGCAACAAAACAATGTAGTAGTTGGAGCTTGGGGGCTAAATGCGCATTATTGGACCTCAGTATTTCAAAAATCCTGGTTACGGCTGTGACCTCAGTATTGTCATTATTCTCACTGAGAACAATAGAATAAACCCTCCCACTGTGTGTACGTTTTTACTCCCAATGAGAACAATGGAATAAACCACACTACTGCACACACAGCATTACTCGCAATGAGAACAGCAGAATAAACCTCAGTCCTGTCATTGCTCTCACTGAGAACAATAGAATAAACCTTCCTACTGTGTAAACACATTTTTACATGCAATGAGAGCAGTGGAATAAACCTCATTACTGTAGACGCAGTATTTCTTCCTCAGAGAACAACAGAATAAACCTCGCTTCTTCAACCACAGTATTACCAATGAGAAAAGGAGATTAATCCTCGCTAGTGTTACTTCCATTGAGAACAGTAGAATAAACCTCTCTATTTTAGATAAAGTATTACTATCATTGAGAATAGGAGAATAAATGTATTATACAGGTACAGTATAGCTCCCATTGGGAACCATAGAATAAACCTCGCTACTGTTATTGTGCTTGTTAGGAAATGTAAAATAAACCTGTTCTGCCGATAAGGTTTACCTCCCTTTGGGAATAATACAATAATCCTCTCAACCACAGATACAGTACCACTCCCATTTGGAACAACACTTGCTGCGCACACAGTATTACACCCACTCCAAACTCTACAAAAAATACTCTCTAGTCTTATGCTCACTAAGAACATATATATTGATGTTGACTGCAGACACAATATAACTGTCATTGGGAACAGTATAATGAACCTCTTTACTGCAGTCGGTGTATAACTCCCACTGGTAACTGAAGAATCAACCCCTGCAAATCTAGAATCATTTCCATTGGGAACTAAAGCCAAAATCTCCTCCACAGACAGAGTATCAATTCCTTTCAGAAAAACTGGGTAAACCTTTCTACTGCAGATACAGTATTACACTGAGAACAGTTATAAACTTGTCCACAGCAGATCCAGTGTAATTTTCATTGGGAAGTTAGAATAAGACTTATTCCAGGAGAATAAAGCATTAACATTTTTATTACAATTTTTTTACCCTTTGACTGCGAAATTTTGAGGCTGCTATTTTGTCTTGGACATGAGTTATTAATTTTTGCAACATATTTCCCTCACATCAAAGCGGAAGAGGATGGAAGACTACAGCGGAGCAAACTCTCCTGTTCTTCAAAGGAAAATAGAAGACCTTGCACAAGTAAGTTTAATAGAGATAAATCCCAAATCTTCACCGCATGAGATTGGTTACCAACATGTCAACATGTGATTCGAAATCCTCAGTCACAAACAATTTAGTAATAGTCACATTGTTGATGATTTACTGAAATACTTCGATTGTCAGTCAGGAGAGCAGGTAAGTGTTTTCAGTGCCCAGAGTAAAAACCTGGGACCCTCCATAGCTCTAGGGGGTGCACTATGAAGCGAGTTCAGTTTCAGCCAGGTTTTCTTTGTGTGAGCTGGCTCAACAGACACTAAACTCACTATCAGAGATACTATAAGTTACCATAGCAGGTAAAAAGAGAACTGCTTTGGTAACATTGAGAACCCTGGCTTCAAGCGCAATATACCTCACAAAGTTGTCAGTCTTGCCTCGTACTACAGTACACCCCTATGGTGTTTGCTGCTCTGGTAGTCTGAAAGGTAATATTGTGACAAGCAGTCTATAACTAAAGTCGAATGGAAATAAAAACAGCCATTCTAAGTGTTACCATTTCAATTTCAGTAACAAGTTTTCCAGTGTAATAAAATAGTCCAAAGACATTTTATTTCTGTACTTGCGTGTCTCAGGGTAAGACATGAAAGTAAACAAAGCTGAATGTGAAAAATAATTCATTGTACATGTGACAAGTGAATATCATAATAATGAATTCACTTTGGTGCAAGAATTAGTACGTAAAATAATCTGCTTTAATTTATTCACAGGAATGAAAAGTCATCAGTATTGTTTCTGGAAAAGTTTTTGCAGGAACTATGATATTAGCCTGTTATGATTTATATACAGCGCCCTCCATAATTATTGGCACCCCTGGTTAAGATGTGTAAAAAGCCTTAAAATAAATTCAATTTTTATTGCAGAAGCATACTCTCACACTGAAAATTGTAGAAAAAAGTAACCTACAACTCAAGTGAATTTTAAGGGGAAAAAAAATCCCTGACTAAGAAATAAGTATTTTTCATAAAATCACCTGTTCCATAATTATTGGCACCCCTAACAATTCCCAGGAAATAAATGTAATTTAAGTATTTCTGTCATTTCTACTGTTGTTTACAAAGTTGATCAGAGTATCGAGGAACATTTAATTAGTAATTCATCACTTCCTGTTTCCCTGGGGTATAAGTATGATGTGACACAGAGGCAATTTCTCTTGTCCACTCTTCAACATGGGAAAGACAAAGGAACACACCATTTAAGTAAGGCAGATGTGTGTCGACCTTCACAAGTTAGGTAACGGCAACAAGAAAATAGCCACTCGCACCTGCCCAAATCTACTGTCAGAGGAATCATTAAGAAGTTTAAAACAACTGGAACAGTGGTAAACAAGCCTGAACAAAGACACAAGGTTATTATGCCACCACGCACAGTGAGGAGGATGGTCTGAGAAATAAAAAGTTTTCCAAAGCTCACTGTTAAAGAATTGCAACAAATGGTAGCATCTTGGGGTCACAAAGTCTCCAAAAACAACCATCAGGCGCTATCTACATGCTAACAAGCTGTTTGGGAGGCCTGCACTCACAATTATAAACGCAAACGTCTGGAGTTGGCTACTGGGACTGGGTACTGGGACTTCAACTGGGACCATGTGCTTTGATCAGATGAGACCAAGATAGAGCTTTTTGGCAACAAACATTCTAAGTGGGTCTGGCGGAACACAAAAGATGAGTATGCAGAAAAGCTCCTCATGCCCGCTGTGAAGTATGGGGGAGGATCCGTGATACTGTGGGCCTGTTTCTCATCCAGAGGCCCTGGGAACCTTGTTAGGGTTCATGGCATCATGAACGCTTTGAAATACCAGGATATTTTAAATCAAAATCTGGTGGTCTCCGCCCAAAAGCTGAAGATGGGTCGTCACTGGGTCTTTCAGCAAGATAATGACCCTAAACATGTGGCCAAATCTACACAGAAATGGTTCACCAGACACAGAATCAAGCTCCTCCCATAGCCATCTCAGTCCCCAGGCCTCAACCCCATTGAAAACCTGTGGAGTGAGCTGAAGAGGAGAGTGCAGAGGAGAGGACCCAGGTCACTGGATGATTTAGAGAGATGTGCAAAGAGGAATGGTTGAAGATCCCTCTTTCTGTATTCTCCCATCTTGTGAAACATTATAGGAGAAGATTAGGTGCTGTTTTGTTGGCAAAAGGGGGTTGTACAAAGTATTAACATGAGGGGTGCTAATAATTGTGGCATACATGATTTGATGTAAAAGAATTCTTTCTTAATGTGGGATTTTTTTCCCACTGAATAAATGCACTTGAATTAAAGGTTGGATTTTCCTCTTTTTTCATTGTGGTCCTATATTATTTAGAAAAAAAACTGAATTTATTAGAAGCTAAAGAACACATCTTAACCAGGGGTGCCAATAATTATGGAGGGCCCTGTAAGGCACCAAATGCAGCATTGGGGTGAAATCTACATGGGAGTTTTTTTTAACAGGAATACTATAAAAGAAGAGTGAGAGGCTGTAGCTCAGAACTACAGGAAGTTCAGCTAAGTTTATAATGACTGGAGAGGGTAGGGGCGTGCCTGTGCCCAAGCCAACGGCTGTCCTGGGGCAAATTCCAGATAGTGAATCCCCCTTCCAGAAGTAGGACTACTTGATAGTAGAACCTAAGAGTTTAACAGGAACACAGTACTAATCTTGAGACTGGTGAAGGCATGGGAGGTGTTCCTAATAAACTGACTAACAGGAATAAGCAGGAACAAAACACTCATAAGACCAGAGTACAAATCCTAGAGATTCATTTATGGGCTTGGGAGCTTGTTCCTGATAATAAGACCTTGATTAGTAATTATGTTTTTTTTTTTTTATCACTCATTTAACTAAAACTCACAGAAGAGTTTGGCTCGATATTGGAAGGCACAAACTGACTGGAAGGCTTTGTAGGGAATAAATCATGACAATCCAGCAACCATGCTGACATCATAAGGAACTTATATAGTTAAGACATTCACAAGAAGGTGAAGCATACAAATAACACCTGGGAGCAACCGAGGAGACCAAACAACAAATCAATTGAAGGAGACAAAACTGCTGGGACTGGGGAGCAACCAATTAAGCACATATAAGGGTTCTCACAGCCATCATGTTCATGGAGCTGTGTCTATTGGGAATGTTAAATCTCACGAGATCTTCCACAATGTTGGGAGATATGTGTCCAAAAAATGTTACACATGATGAGATTAGTTATAATGTTTCCAGTTGTGTCTGTAGAGCATGTTAAGCATACTGATATCAGCCATAAGATTTGCATAGACACATCCACATGAAATGCTCAGGACTATAAGCCTGATGTTAGCAATATGTCTGTCGCAGGTGCAAAATGTAATGCGATCAGACATGGTGCTGGCAGAGATCTGTCTGTAAGGAGTTATTAAGTGTAAAGACTTTGACCATTATTTTAATGTAGAAGATTGTTAATGTCATGAGATCAGCCATCATGTCAGCAGGGATGTGTCTGTTTGAGAGGTTCAGTGTATGGAGTTGAACCATCATGTTCAAGTAGTTATTTCTGTTGGTGATGGTCAATGTAATGCAATCATTCATGATCTATGCAGAGACACATGGGTGCTGTGAAACGTTAAGTACAATGAGATGAGCCTGAATGTTAGCAATGTAAGCTGGAAAGGTTAAGTGTCATGATGTTATCCAGTATGTTGGTAAAGTTGTGTCCATAGAATGTAGTATATTTAATGGGGTTGTGCAGTTTACCTGTCCCTCCTGCTCTAGATCACTGGCCCCTCCGGTTGGTGGGAGAGGAAGGTGGGTGTTCAGGGAGGCTGGAAGTTTTTCTCAATGGCTCCTGGAAGATGGTGTGTGGAGACTCCTGGGGCATGGAGGAGGCCCAGGTGGTCTGCAGACAGGTGGGCTGTGGATCAGCAGTGGCAGCTCTTAGTAATGCTTCTGCAGGGACTGGGAGCAGCAACTCCTGGCTGACTGAGGTGAAATGCAGGGGCAGTGAGCTGCACTTGTGGGACTGTCAGTATTCTGAGCCTCGGCATAACAGCTGTTCACGGTGGAACCCAGCCGGGGTCACCTGTACAGGTGAGGCTACCTTCCACTTCCCTACTACACCTGTTCAACTACATAATTGTTTGGGATTTGCATTCTACACTTGACAAAGCTTTTCAATTCAATATAGAATACAGCACCAGTATTTCGCACCAATCCTAAAATAAGCAGAAATAGAAAAAGAAACAGCACAGTCTTACATTTATTTTTCTCCCTGAGGTCAGTCTTATAGTTCTGAGAATTGACACAAGTGTTCTTGCTGCTGTGTGGCACTTGTGGTTTGATTCTGCCTGATGCATCAGTCTAATAAATTCCAATGTAGTTTGATTTGAATTCATGTTTTTATTGGGATTACTTATTGGGAACGTATTTTTTGGGATTATTATTTTTCCGAGTATGGATTTTTTTTTACAAAACCCAAAACCAGTGAAGTTGGCACGTTATGTAAATCGTCGATAAAAACAAAATACAAGGATTTGTAAATCCTTTTCAACTTATATTCAATTGAATACACTGCAAAGACAAGATGTTTAATGTTCAAACTGTGAAACCTTTTTTTTTTGCAAATAATCATTAACTTAGAATTAAAAGGCAGCAACACATTGCAAAAAAGTTGGCACAGGGGCCTTTTAACCACTGTGTTACATCGCCTTTCCTTTTAACGACACTCAGTAAACCTTTGGGAACTGAGGAGACCAATTTTTGAAGCTTTTCAGGTGGAACTCTTTCCCATTCTTGCTTGTTGTACAGCTTAAGTTGTTCAACAGTCCGGAGTCTCCGTTGTCGTATTTTACGCTTCATAATGCGCCACACATTTTCGATTGGAGACAGGTCTGGACTACAGGGAGTCCAGTCTAGCAGCCGCACTCTTTTACTACGGAGCCATGCTGTTGTAACACGTGCAGAATGTGGCTTGGCATTGTCTTGCTGAAATAAGCAGGGGCGTCCATGAAAAAGACGTTGCTTGGATGGCAACATATGTAGCTCCAAAACCTGTATGTACCTTTCAGCATTAATGGTGCCTTCACATATGTGTAAGTTGCCCATGCCTTGGGCACTAATTCACCCCCATACCATCACAGATGCTGGCTTTTGAACTTTGCGCCTATAGCAGTCCGGATGGTTCTATATCTCTTTGGTCCGGAGGACACGACGTCCACAGTTTCCAAAAACAATTTGAAATGTGGACTCTTCAGACCACAGAACACTTTTCCACTTTGCATCAGTCCATCTTAGATGAGCTTGGGCCCAGCGAAGCCGGCGGAATTTCTGGATGCTGTTGATAAATGGCTTTTGCTTTGCATTGTAGAGTTTTAACTTGCACTTGCAGATGTAGGGACAAACTGTTGTTACTGACAGTGGTTTTTTGAAGTGTTCCTGAGCCCATGTGGTGACGTCCTTTACACACTGATGTCGGTTTTTGATGCAGTATCGCCTGAGGGATCGAAGGTCACGGGCATTTAATGTTGGTTTCCGGCCTTGTCGCTTTCGTGCAGTGATTTCTCCAGATTTTCTGAACCTTTTGAGGATATTACGGACCGTAGATGATGAAATCCCTAAATTTCTTGCAATAGCTCGTTAAGGAATGTTGTTTTTAAACTGTTCGACAATCAGCTCTCGCATTTGTTCACTAAGTGGTGACCCTCGCCCCATCCTTGTTTGTGAATGACTGAGCATTTCAGGGAAGCTGCTTTTATACCCAATCATGGCATCCACCTGTTCCCAATTAGCCCGTTCACCTGTGGGATGTTCCAAATAAGTGTTTGATGAGCATTCCTCAACTCTCTCAGTCTTTTTTGCCACTTGTGCCAGCTTTTTTGAAACATGTTGCAGGCATCAAATTCCAAATGAGCCAATATTGGCAAAAAATTACAAAGCTTACCTGTTCGAAAATTAAGTAACTTGTCTTTGCAGTGTATTCAACTGAATATAGGTTGAAAAGGATTTGCAAATCATTGTATTCTGGTTTTATTTACGATTTACACAACGTGCCAACTTCACTGGTTTTGGGTTTTGTATATTGTGAATCCAGTTTCCAGTTTCTTGCCTCCTCCAGTCTCTTTATTGCCATTTCTCTGATGTTTCTTTGTCCCTGTTCAAGTTATTTTCCAGCCTTGTGTCCTTCACTCCCTTGGGCTTGACACCCTGGCTTCTGACCCCTGACCTTCCCTAACTTTGCTCTGGCTGGTTCTTTGATTCGGCTGCTTTATAGGTTTTTATTCATGATGCCCTTCGGAGTTTCAACTCTGATCTACGTTTGGCTCCCTTTTTCTGCCTTCTGACAGATAGTAGTGAACCCTCGGTGAGACTTAATTAACCCTTTCCCGAACATCAGCCTGAGGGCCGACTGCTAGGCATAATTGGATTGCTCTGTCAAATATAGTCACAAGTTGGAGAACTATATACAGAATCATTTGAAAGTTTAGGGACTCAGCATTCCAACTACAAAAACCATTTTATGATGCTAATACTATAGTGAAAGTAGTATTAAGAATTGGGTCAAAACAACCCTCAGCCTGACTATGCAGTCCCATAGGTTCAGTTGAATAGCATTGTTCAAATTTGTCAGAACAAGTTAAAATCAGTATTCTAACCTCGTTAGCGGTCCAGAGATTAAAAACCTGTCATAGTTTAAAATCCGCACAACAAATCTTCAACAAACGTCACTAAAGTGACTTTTACACAGAGGTAGTTGCTGCACGTCTTTGTGAATTTAACTGTAATCTGCTTTTTTACTCATGATGCTAAAATGTACATTTTACAGTAGCCCTTTAGGAATACAATAAGGGCACCTGCTGGATATTATGTGATGGCCTAACAGAACAGTTTGTGTTTCAGCCTCTAAGCCCTCACTCCAATATAACAGGAAAATCAAATTCTTTTAATTTACATGGACAGCCAGCGGTTTGATACGTCCGAAAGACATATACGGATGGAAACCAAGGGATTAATTTTTACAAGGAGAAATTGCAAATAATATTTGAACCTGCTGTTCTTTTGGTGTCTCGCTGTGGCTGTATTATTTTCCGAGGCTGATGAGGCTTGGTGACAGTGCCACAGAGGTCGATGTGAACATAAAATCTTTTCCCGTCAGAAAAAAGCTTATATTAAGAGCAATCTACTAAATTGAATGTCACCTCTAAAGGAGATCTGTCATGGTTATGGTTTTTGGTCATGTTTATGTTCAGGTTCTGTGTTCATGATTTTGTCTTTTATTTATTCTTTTTGGTTATTGTAATACTCAGGTTTTTAGTTCATTCCATTTCTCAGTTCCACTAGACTTGTCTCCGCTGTCTTGTGATCTGGTTAGTTTAGTCCGTCTTCCCTGTCTGCGTGCTCACTGACTTCGGGTGATTTAAATGAATTCCGGTGTTTAAAATATTCCTTCAATTCTCATTTTCTTCCTTCGCCCTTCTGTTCTGATTACTAACAAGACTAACATTTGTATTTTTTATCATAGTCTACTAACACAACTAATCCATGTATATAAAATTTGTAACTTATTAACGAACACTCTAGTTTAATATGTAAAGTTGCACCGCTACTAATTTAGACTAATTCCCTCTCAGCATTCGCCCTGTTCTAAACTCCGCCTTTTAGCTGTTTCTGTCCTCTCCTGAGCTTCAGCGAGAATCTCTCACACGTGCTTAATTACTCTCCTGCACTTGTTTTCTGTGCACGTAGAACTCTTGGACCGGAGCTGTTTAAATGTCATAGGCTGTTTGTGTGATTCCCGTTTGTGTTTAGTCTTTCACCAATTTTCGTGGTTAGGGTTTCCCTCATGTGATTCTCCTGTTGTAATTAGTCTCATTCACTACACCTGATTCCTGTATAGCATGTGACCTTCCCTGTGTGTATTTAAGCAGTCATTTCACTCACAGCTCTCGTCAGAATGTTGATCAATACTTCTTTGTGCAGAGCGCCTTGTCTGCCATTGAGTATTATTTCTCTTCAACCGGTTTGTCCGACTTTGATTCTTGCCATTGCCCTTTTTGTATTGTTTTTGTCTTTCTGGATTTCGACCCATTTTTGTATGACCACGAGTTCTGTGTTTGGATGCCCTGTGTATGACCCTTGGCTTTGTTCATCAACTAAGACTTTTTGCCTACCGTTTTGGTACCTTTGCTCATCTGTCTTACTGGTTCTGACCCCTGCCTGTCTAGTCGATACAGTTTTTGGATTTCGTATTGTGGCTTGGCAATTCCTGTGTTTTCTGGCTTTGACTCGGACTCCATTAAAGGCATAAATTTTTTGGATTTCCCTCTCTTGCTTGTGGTTCCTGAACGCACCGTCTCAAGACCATGATAATGTCTGTAGTCAAAGTGGTTCAAGAATAGTAAGCATTTTAGTTTAGGAGGAAAACTGCTCAAGAGAGCAGTGGACTTCAAAGGGTTAACGACCCTGTTTTACACATGCACTATTACTTTATGAATACATTTTCTCAGTATACAAGTGAAACAAATACTACATTCGAACAGCTCTATATTGGAAGATTGACAGAAGTGCAAACAGTTCTGACAGTTGAACATGCATGAATGGAATTTAATGAAAGGTAAAAGGTCTCCTATTTTATGATACAATGCTTCATTTTATGCTATAATATATTCTTCAATACAATGCTGGGGCACCATGGTGGTGCAAGTGGGTGGCATTATCACCTCACAGCAAGAGGGTTATGCGTTTGAATCCATGTAGGGGCCTTTCTGTGTGGAGTTTGCATGTTCTCCCTGTCTTTGCGTGGATTTTATCCCAGACTCCGCTTCCCCTCACAGTGCAAAGACATGCGTGTCAGGCTAATTTCAGACTCTAAATTGCCCTGAGTTGTGAGTGTGTAACTATGTCTGTATGGTGTGCGCACCCTGAGATGGATTGACAAGCTGTTCAGGGTGGGTCCCTGCCTTTCGCCCATAAACAGCTGGGAAAGGCTCCAGCTCCCCTGCGGCCCAAGTGAGAGCAGAAGAAGTGGCATAGATAATGGATTATACAGTGTTATGGTCTGCTTTGCCATGTTGCACTGTGTGATATTGAGTTATTAAAATCAATAAGACACTGTAATGGCCTTTGTCATGATACATAATGGAAAACATTCCTTTTTTAGGTATTTTGACTGTGACAACTAAAGCCCCTCCACCACCAGGTAAGACTCATGTAGTTTTCTGTAAACTGATGCAAGTTTGATGTTTGCAGCTGTAAATTTGAAGATCTTATCTTATTTTATCTTATCTTTGAATTGGCAATCTTGGAGAACTTTCAGGACACTGACAGCATTGGCCTTAATTCATAACATCTCTTTGTTCTTTTCTGAAACCATGGGAATGAACATGAAATTGGTCCCCTCTTTGCTATTGTGTCAATATCCATTTATCTGAAAGGGCTTTCCTTTAGATGTTAAAACATAACCACAAGAATTCGCTACTGCTTCAGCCAGAAAGGCATCATATGATTCTGGGCAGTGATGTTGGCTGATTAGGCCTGATTTCAGGTTTGCTTTCTAGTTCAGGCCTACCAAAGAAAATGACCAAGCTGTCAAAAAAAAAAAAAAACAGTTTGTCAGATGTCTGCCTTTTTCAAATAACCAGCAACACAAAATCAAAAACATGCCACATAACCGGGAGACAAACCAACTGCGCATGCAAACTCAGGCATCTCTCGGATATGCTACAGGCCATGTGATTTATGTGAGTGTGGTTCTGGTGAAAATGTATCAACTTTAAAGTGTTTTGATGCAAAGTTTTACGGGAATGTGGCATGTTTTCTATTTTCTGTTGCTGGTTATTTGAAAAAGGTAGACATCTGAAACTTTTGTTCCAGCTTGGCCATTTTCTTTGGAAGGCCTGTAGTTGATCCCAACAGTTTCAGGACTGTAGGGCAGTCAAATTCTTCCAAACGAGTCATGTATTTGCCTTGCTATGGCCACTAGATTTTCCTTTAATACAACTTACGGACCTTGCTTTAACCAGGAAGCACAGGGCCAGACCTTGGAATTGTTTGCACTTTTGGCCATGAAGTGTAAGCAGCCACTGCGAGGTATGTGCCGTTTTGTCTACTGCAGCTGAAATGCCTCGTCTTCCTTCGTTTTTCAGTTGTGAACCCGAAGCCAGGCAACCCAATAAATGAGCCTCTATCCAGCCTGTCTATCCCCACAGTGGCCTTCATGGTGATGGGGGCGCTGTTGTTCCTGCTACTGGCCATTTTAGGAGCCATGCTGCTCCAGAACAGAGCTCTGAAGAGAGGTAGGTGGGGCCCTGAGTAGCTTCATCTGAAAAGCTTAGCAAGATGAAAACGTTGGGGAATGATTGAACATATATTGTGTGCACATTACTTTGAAGGAAATATATTTTGATTCAGATTTTTAATTTAAAGTTACTATTGACTTGAAATGAAACTGGTGGCTAAAGAACACTGAGACATTGCTGGTGAGACGAGGTAATGGCCTGAAAAACAAAGGCTGGTTTTAGCTTTTCTGGTTGACCTGTGTGACCAAGAAATTAAATTCTCTCAGATGCTTGCAAGCTCCAGTAAATACCAAAAATACTGCTGCTCATTAAGCTTCTGGAGCAAAAAGAGGGAAAGTTTTCCATGCAAGTGCCAAAAAGCAACATAGTCATATTTCGGAGTCTTAATTGGGTGCCAATGGCACTTGTAAGTGGAAGCTGTCTCTAGTGCCTACAACGAATTCTGAAGGCATGTGTGACTGTTCCAGTCGTCAGCTTAATCAATGAACCACACTTTTGAATTAGCACCATAGCATGCTCTGTTAAGACCCAGTGCCAGTGTATATTGATTGACTCTGTTGCATGTTATGACTTCAGCCCAACCAATGATAGGTTGTAGTTTTGCCAAACAAAGAGGGTTAGGATTTAGGGTTTGACTCATCAAGAGCTGTAGCACTTGCAAAATGTGTTGGCACCCACAAAGCTAAGAACATGACCAATGATTAATCTCAGAACTTGTTTTGCTCCAAACATTGGTTGTGTTATTTGTGCGGTGTGTGTTAATAAGACAGGTGTGCTGAGAGAAGAGTTAGGTTCTTTGAATCAATGAATTAGTGAAATATATAAATATATTTGTTCTCTCATGCCTGTGTTTGAGGCAACATTTGTCACTGAAGCAGCAAATGTGTTGCAGATGGGGGATATAAAGCCAGAGTTTGGTCACCTATAGGGTTTTGCAAAATATATATACACTATACACCTTTATAAAGGATGTGAAGGACTTTCTGTGCTCTTTTGGAAACTCGTTGCACCTTTTGCCTCATCCCCTCAAAGACTGTAGTGATGGTGATCGATTGCTGGGTCCAGCACAAGCAAAGAGAAGAAGAGTGAAAAACCCTCCACTGTAAAGAGCCCAGTGGCTCAGGAATTCTCTGTCTCTGCCCTCACAGCCCTGTCTGAGTGGGAGACCCCCTTGAATGAGGCCGTCTACGAGGAGCTCGAGTACAAGCTGGCGAGAGAGGGTACCTACAGCGCCCCCCGGTGGGGTGAGTGAATATGCATATATCCTGTCAAACAACGGAAGACGAAATAGTGGGATTCGTCTCCATTTTATTTTCTGTTTGTGTCATTTTTAGTATCTCAGTTAGTGTTTGGTATTCATTGCGCAGATTTTGAGTAGTTTTGGCATTGGTTTGGACCTTTTGATATAAATATTTTTAATTATTATTATTATTTACAGGTTTACACAACCTGTTTGTTTAATTGGTTCTTCCCCTGTTCCAGCAGTCTTGCAGGTTGTTCCTGTTAACTGATTTATAATCTCATTATTCCCTTTGTGTGGTCAGCTGTATTTGTCACTGGTTGTGCCTCAGTTAGACCTGGATAGTCTGAGGCTAAAGGGTTACTCTAATGGTTTATTCCAAATTCTTCTCTCTCTTCCAGGGAGCAAAATTATTTGTGCCGAAATGATTAGGTCCAGCGGATTCTTCCATCTGTCCTCATCCTCCTCATTATAAACATGCCCTTGTGGCTCATCATCGTTTGTGCAACTGGATTCTCCTCTGCCCAGTTTGTTACAATTATTAAAAACCCAAATTCCAGTAAAGTTGGGACGCTGTGTGAAACATGAATAAAACAGCAAATCTCATAAATCCATATTTTATTCACAATGGAACATCGACTCCATATCAGATGTTAAATGTGAGACATTTTACCATTTTATAAAAATACTACCTCATTTTGAATTTGATGGCAGCAACACCTTCAAAAAAGTTGGGACAGGGCTGTGTTTACCACTGTGTAACATCCCCTCTTCTTTTAACAACAGTCTGTAAACACCATGGAAAATGAGGAGACAAGTTGCTGAGTTCTGGGAGAGGAATGTTGTCCCACTGTTATCAGATGTCGGATTCTTGCTGCTCAACAGTCCTAGGTCCTCTTTGTCAGGTTTTACATTTTATGATGTGGCAAATATTTTTTATTGGTGAAAAAGTCTGGACTGCAGGATGGCCATTTCTGTGAGGTAGCGTTCAGGAACCAGTCGCGAGAATCCAGCAATGCAGTTGAAGTGATCTTTATTAAGCGAGGGGGTAAACCCCCGCAGGGCAGAAGGCAACAGTACAAAGTCCACAATCAAAAAATCACAATCCAATGGGCAGAATCCGAGTCGAAAACCAGGGGAGCAATAACAATATTTGTAGTCGGGCAGAAAAAGGGTTCGATAACAGATGCAGACAAAAATACCAAAACAGAGCCAAAAATCGAAAGTCGAGGACGGTCCAGTCAGAAAAGCAACATTAAGAGTACGAGGCGAAAACAAGAGCAGCACAGGTAAGCCAAGGGAAATGTTCTGATAAGAAACTGCTGAGAAGACTGCTAATATACACACACGGGGGGTCACATGCGATACAGGAATCAGCTGTAGAGAATCAGACTAATTACAAAGGAGCAAACATGAGGGAGAACCTAATCACATGAAATAGGCAAAAGCCAAAACGCGGACAGGGATCACGAGACAATCCTATAGACAGAACATACGGCTCCGGTTAGGGATTTCTCACGTGCACAGATAATGAGAGAAAGGACAGAGAGAGCAGGTGCGGGGGATCCTCTGAAATTCAGCAAAGAAGATTAGGTGAAGGCAAGAGGCAGAGACTAGAACAGGGCGAGAGCTGAGAGCTTGCTAATCAATTAGTAAGGTGCAGCTATACAATCCCTAGTGCTCGTTAGTAAGTTAGTATTATATATAATGTTAGTCTAGGTTAGTAGTTTTAACAAAAACAACAAACTGTTAGTATTGGTTAGTAAAATAGAAAAGCAAGGCGAAGGAAGTAAACGAGATTGGAAGGAATGTTTGGAAACCCAGATACCATGAAATCACCTAAACATGTGACACGCAGTACTAGGGGAACAAACTGTAGCTCAACACAAGACCAGACAGGGGAGACAAAGAGCGATGCAGGGCAAGAGCAAAAACATGGACCGGAACGATAACGGCAATGGAAAAATACAAAACATGGCAATAATAAAAACATGGCATGAACTGAACAGACAAAACAAAAACAAAACATGGCAAGGCAACTGAATCACAATACAAATTACAAAGCATGGTCAGACAAGGCAGAGATCAAAATCCAAACATGACAGAATCATAACAATTTCAGCATCCAGACTCTTCTATTGTGAAGCCATGCTGTAGTGATGGGTGCAGTATGTGGTTTAGTATTGTCTTGTGAAATATGCAAGACCTTCCCGAAGAGAGATGGTTTCTGGATAAGAAAATATGTTGTTGTAAAACCTCTATAAACTTTTCAGAATTGATAATGCCCACCCAGATCTATAAGCTGCCCAAGCAATAGGCACTAATGTGCCTCCATAGCATCAGAGATGCAGGATTTTGAACTGTGCACTGATAACAAGCTGGATGGTCCATCTGCTCTTTAGTCCACATGACACGGTGTCCATGGTTTCCAAAAAAGAATTTAAAATTTTTGATTCATCCAATCACAGAGCAGTGTCCTATATTGCCTGTTTTAAATGAGCTTTGGCCGAGAGAAGACGGCGGCATTTCTGAATCGTGTTCACATATGGCTTCTTCTTTGCATGATACAGCTTTAGCTTGCATTTGTGAACTGCATGGTGAACTGTGCTCACAGACAATGATTTCTAGAAGTATTTCTGAGTCCATGCAGTGAATTCCAGTGCAGAATCATGCCTGTTTTTAATGCAGTGCTGTCTGAGGGCCCGAAGATCACGAGCATCCAGTATTGACCTTCGGACAGGTCACTTGTGCAGAGAGATTCCTCCAGATTTTCTAAATCTTTAGATGATATGCGCTGTAGATGGTGGGACATTCAAAGTCTTCACAATTCTACATTGAGGAACATTTTTCTGAAATTGTTCCGCAATTTTTGAAGGCAATTTTTCACAGATTGGTAAAAGTCTGCCCATCCTTACTTCTGAGAGACTGCCTTTCTAAAATGCCCAGGTGTTAATGTTACTGACCTGTTGCCAAATAACCTATTTAGTTGTAAAATGCTTCTCCAGCTGTTTTTTTATTAGTACCACTTACTTTTCCAGCCTTTTGTTGTCCTTGTCCCAATTTTTTGGGATATGTTGCTGCCATCAAATTCAAAATGAGCTAATAGCTTTCATGAAATGGTAAAATGTCTCACTTTTAACATCTGGTATGTTGTCTGTGCTCTGTTTTGAATAAAATGTGGATTTATGAGATTTTCAAATCATTGTATTCTTTTTAATCACATTTTACATAACGTCCCAACTTCATTGGAATTGGAATTTGTATTAGTACTGTTATGGCCCCAATTTTTATGACATATCGGACAGCTAGGGATGACAGACACAA
Organism: Gymnothorax reevesii; assembly: GCA_029721435.1. NCBI lineage: Eukaryota > Metazoa > Chordata > Actinopteri > Anguilliformes > Muraenidae > Gymnothorax > Gymnothorax reevesii. The sequence continues at coordinate 99,681,322 of CM056582.1, read as the reverse complement.
TTGTACAACTTTTACAGATTTAATAAAAAAAAGCCTGACCAAGATTGAAATATAAAAAAATTAGATATTTGCGGTCCCTTGGTAATTGAGATGGAGTTGCTTTGTTGCGCTGTCCTGGGACAGGAAAATGCTCCAACACAGTGTTGTGACTTGGAAAAATCACAACTAAGAAAACTAGAAAGTACAACTAAAACAAATTTATTCTTTACCAAAAAAAGTTGTACAAAAAAATATCCACTCTTTAATTCTCTAATAACACTCCAATGCAACTTTTTAACTGTTGCCAAAACAAAACTCTGGTCTGCTCTCTTCTATTCTGCTGTCTGCTCTCTCTCTCTGCTGTGCTTAAAATCACAGCCTTTTTATAGTCTAGCAACCTTCCAGAAAGATCCACAGGATTCTAGGGAAATCCCGCCCCCTCCAAGCAGGAAAGTGCCAGAAGCTTCTAGAAATTACGAGTCATTTCTTAATGATTTTACAAATACACGCCACCAGAGGGTGCCAAAATTAACAAAATAAATATAGCTGACCAGCAAGTCAGCAAAACAGCATTTAACAAATCTTTTTCATTTACAAATGAAATATAATGCTGTACAAAAAATTATCATACATAACAACAGGCAAAAATCCACAAAGAGCTTCACAGGTCTTGAAGAGTGACAGGTCTGGTTAAATGTATCCTTCTCCTTGCAATTTCTCCTACTACTTCACTCTCTCAATTTTTCTCCTTATATATTCTTTTTCAGCCCCCTCCCACCTTCCAGACTTTTTTCAATTCTCTGGGACTTTTTCCTCTGAGGCATGCCCAGGACATGCCAAAAAACCTAGCTCCAGACTGGCTTAACAAAAAAAAACTGTCAATACTGCCAACTAGTGGCCCCCCCCCCACATTACAGTACGATTATCCATTGTCTAAATGCGCACTGCTTCTGTAACATTTTGTGTTGACAGTCATGCACATAAAATATTATATAATTTTTGAGTCATGTGGCTTAATGGTTGCAATGTTTGACTGGGATTGAAAAGATCTGTTGTGCTTTTTTTTTGGTTTTTTTTTTTGCCAGCGTAGCAAAAAAAAGATCACTGCTGCTGTTAAATGCGTGCTAATTATAATCATCTGTTTGTCACTTCATTAATCTTTCACCTAAGTGTCACCAAGGTCATCGTGTCACCCAAGGAAATCTAAAACACTGCATGTAAGACTCCCTTAGATCATGGGTGATGTGGGCAAGTCTGGACACACCCCCTCTCTACTGTTCACAGGAAGTAGCTTGTCTGACGACCTGCCTTCTGGCTACGATGATGTGGCGGACGCTGACGAACTTCCCCTCAAAGGTAAGAGGGGAAGAGGTGACCGGTCACATTGGACTGCATCCCTGTGGCTTATTTCTGTTCTGCCTCTATTTCCTACCTCCCTTTCCTTGGAATAAGTTCTGCCCATCAGGGGGAAGTGAGGAAAAGAACCAGAGAATTAAGTGAAGATGGGAAAATGGAATGAATGTGGATCAGGGAAATGTAATGTCCTTGTTGGGATGTCGATCAAACGTCAGGTCTGGGTATGGTCAGGTGATAACAGAGAAATGAAGACTAGGGCCAGATTTAGATTTGAGGGTCAGATTTAATGACCCCAATTGCAAAAAACTGTTTTAGCTGCTCTATGTAAGACCTTCAGCAAAATGCATATAATGTGGTTTGTTTAGATTCGCTGTCCATTTATAGCATGTGTGCATGAAACTGCAGTAACAGAAAAAAGCGAATGGGCTGTTTCTTCAGCTCCTCAGCCATGATCACCTTAGGGCTCTTAGATTATAGGCTCTTCCACACATCTTCTAGTAGGTGGGGAGTACTCCTGTGTGTATTTATATCCCCGAATGCCGAATGGCGTTCCAGGGGATATTATGTTTTTGGTTCGACCGCCGGTGCCACCGCCGCCGCACTACGTGTTAACGCGATAACTTCAGTAATATTTCAATTACAAATTTCAAATTTTGCACATAAGTAATTATCATAAAGAGGAAGAACTGATTCAATTTTGGACTATTTACGATTTCTAGATTGGCCACCAGGGGCCAAAAACTGATTTACGTGTTAACGCGATAACTGCAGTAATATTTCAATTATAAATTCCAAGTTTTGCATGTAAGTAAGTATCATAAGAGGAAGAACTGATTCGATTTTGGACAATTAATAATTTCTAGATTGGCCACCAGGGGCTAAAAACTGAAAAAAATCACTGTTCCGCAATAATTTCAGTAATATTTCAATTACAAATTTCAAGTTTTGCACATAAGTATCATAAAGAGGAAGAACTGCTTCGATTTTGGTTAATTTACGATCTCTAGATTGGCCACCAGGGGCCAAAAACTGATTTACGTGTTAACGCAATAACTGCAGTAATATTTCAATTAGAAATTCCAAGTTTTGCATAGAATTAAGTATCATAAAGAGGAAGAACTGATTCAATTTTTGACAATTTACAATTTCTAGATTGGCCACCAGGGGCCAAAAACTGAAAAATTAAGATTAAGAGATATATACTGAGATTAAGTCATATAAAAGATTAAGTCATATATACTGTCAACAAGATTCTGTTGTGATTCTGCATTTCAGCCATGTCTTTTGTCTAGCTCTATGTTTAAGTTCTGTGCCTGGCTTGCCATGTATGCCTTTTGTGTTTTAGTGACCACTGCCTGCCTCTGACCATCCCTAGGATTATGTATTGTGTTTTGGTTGTTTGATTTCATGTTTTATTATTTTTCTTGTTTTGTTATTATTTACGTCTTTGCCATGTTTCATAGCCTTGCCATGTTTCATAGTCTTGTTTTTGGTTCTAGTCCTGCACTTCGTTTTCCCCTGTCTTGTCTGGTGTAGGTCTTTGCCCACGGTCCCTTGTCTGACGTGCCACTCATTCGGGTGATTTCCTGGTTTCTGGGATTTCAATCTTTCTTCATATCTCGTTTTCTTCCTTCCTCTCTCTTTATGCTATCTAATAACCCTACTAACAGTTTATTGTTTTCGATAATTACTAACCCCGATTAACATTGTATATTCATACTAACTGACTAACTTGCACTCGGGATTGTATAGCTGCACATACTAATAGACTAACGATCTCTCAGCATTCGCCCAATCTGTATCTCCGCCCTCCTTGCCTATCACTAATTATCTCTACTGCAGTTTCCATTTATATCTCAGGCTTTCTCTTTTCTTTAGACTATACACTTTAGTACTCCTTAACCGGAGCTGTTATTCGTTCATAGGAATGTCTCGTTATCCCTGTCTGCGTTTCGGCATTCGCCAAATTCATGTAATTAGTTTTCCTCATGTGTCACTCCCATGTCATTGATTACACCTGTTTACCCTAGTCATGTGTTCACCCCGGATGTGTATATAAGGTGTCTGCACTTTTAGTTCCTTGTCAGATCGTCTTTACTCCTTTGTCTTGTGCTACGTTCCTCGCCTTGCTCACTGTGTTATTTTCTTTCTGACTGGATTGCCCGACACTTGTTTTTTGGTTTGCCCTTTGGATTCTGTTTGTGGATTGTGGACATTGTACTGTTGCCAGCTCTGTTGGGGGGTTTCCCCCTTCAGAAATAAAGCCTCCATTTTGCATTTATCTGGTTTTCGCTCTTGGCTCATTTCGTAAAACCTCACATTACGATCTGACCATGACGGAGCCAGCGTCAGACCAGTCTCTGCAGGAGGCAGTGCACCAGCAGGGCACTCAGTTGGAGCTTCAGGAACGTCAGCTCCGTGCTCTGATGCAGCACATGCAAACCATGAGCCTCCAGATGGCGGACCTCACTCGCTCAGTACAGGAGGCGCAGCAACTACAGTCACCCCAGCCTACCGCCTATACTCCTCCTGCTCCCGCTTCCGCTCCGCCCCTACCCAGCTGCGAGCCACGTCTACCACCGCCGGAGAGGTACGACGGGAACCCGGGAGCATGTCGGGCGTTTCTCACCCAGTGCGAGCTCATCTTCAGCCTGCAGCCTTCGTCCTTCCCCACCGAAAGAGCGCGAGTTGCTTTCATTATCACGCAACTGACGGGAAGAGCTAAGCAGTGGGCTACAGCGGCTTGGGAAGCTGATCTCCCCTGTGTACAGACTTTTCGTCTACTGGGTGAAGAGATGAGGCGGATCTTTGATCGCACCAAGTTGGGTCACGAGGCAGGACGAGAGATCCTGCACATGCGACAAGGTGGGCGTCCCGTAGCCGACTACGCCATTGATTTTCAGACGTTGGCCACCAACAGCAGATGGGGACAGAGAGCTCTGTACGATGCCTTCTTCGTCGGATTATCGGAAGCACTTAAGGATGAGCTAGTGTCGCGGGATTTACCGGAGAACTTGGACGACCTTGTCGACCTGGCTATTTGCGTGGATTCGCGATTGGAGGAGCGCCGACGCCTCGCTTCCCGCAGACGACCATATCCAGCTCCCCAGAGTACTCCGCCTCGATCACCCCCTACTGGCAGCCGCTCCCCTGAGCCTGAACCCATGCAATTGGGACGTACGCGCATTCCTGTGGAGGAGAGGGATCGCCGCCGCCGTGATGGGGCCTGCTTTTACTGTGGCAAGGGAGGACACCTTATCGCTCAGTGCCCTAACAGGGAAAAAGAAAAGAAGAGAAGAGGTCCTCCTGGTGCCCGCATAGCGACAGTAATAGGGGTGACGCCGGGACAGGAAACTAACAATCGCACATGTGTTCCTGTAACTTTGGAATGGGGGGGCGAGAGCAGATCCACCGAGGCTCTCGTGGACACCGGAGCGGAGGAAAACTTAATTGATGTGGAGCTGGCCCGGAAATGGGGCGTTCCCACAGAGAAGATCTTCCCTGATCGAGTGGCCAATTCGCTCAGCGGCCAGAGGATCGGCCAAATAACCCATACGACCAGCCCCGTCAAACTCAAGGTGTCAGGAAACCACCACGAAACCATTCAGTTCCTCCTGTTACACTCTCCCCATGCTCCTATCGTCCTGGGCCATCCATGGATGGCCAAACACCTACCAGAGATCGACTGGCGCAAGAATGAAATTAAGGGATGGAGCCCCAACTGCTCCCTGACATGCCTCCGCAACGCCCTCGACCCTCTACACAACCCATCTCCTCCGGAGATTCCAGACCTGGAAAAGGTTCCTCTTGAATTCCATGACCTCAAGGAGGTTTTCTCAAAGTCTCGGGCCACCAGCTTACCACCTCACCGACCCTATGACTGCACCATAAACCTGAAGCCAGGTACTATGCCCCCTAGAGGCCGACTCTACTCACTCTCCAGACCAGAAAACCAAGCTATGGAGAAGTATCTCTCAGAGTCTCTCGCTGCTGGCCTTATACGCCCGTCATCATCCCCTGCTGGTGCGGGTTTTTTCTTCGTAGCCAAGAAGGATGGATCATTAAGACCCTGTATTGATTACCGGGGCCTCAACGAGATAACTATTAAGAACCGCTACCCACTTCCCCTCATGAACACCGCTTTTGATCTCCTGCAAGGAGCCAAGATCTTCACTAAGCTCGACCTCCGGAATGCATACCACTTAGTGCGAATCAGAGAGGGGGACGAATGGAAGACCGCCTTTAACACTCCCACGGGGCACTGGGAATATTTGGTTCTTCCTTTCGGGCTTACCAACGCTCCAGCAGTGTTTCAAAACCTCGTCAATGACGTCTTAAGAGACATGTTAAACAAGTTTGTTTTTGTCTATCTTGACGATATTCTGATTTTTTCTGAATCCCAGGAGGACCATGTTCAGCATGTTCGTCAAGTGCTCCGTCGCCTCTTGGAGAACCGCCTTTTCGTAAAGGCCGAGAAGTGTGAGTTTTTTGTTGAAACCACCACCTTTTTGGGTTACATTATTTCTCCTGGCACCATTCGCATGGACCCAGTAAAGGTGGAGGCAGTTACCAAGTGGCCCCGACCAGAGGACCGTAAGTCACTCCAACGTTTTCTAGGATTTGCCAACTTCTACCGGCGGTTCATCAGGAACTATAGTTCTGTTGCGGCTCCTCTTACTGCTCTCATCTCCTCCAAATTCAAGTTTCGTTGGTCGGAGAAAGCAGAGGACGCCTTTAAAGAATTAAAGACCAGATTCACATCTGCACCCATCCTCACTATTCCCAACCCAGAGCTCCAGTTCATCGTCGAGGTGGACGCCTCCAATATTGGAGCTGGAGCCATTCTGTCTCAGAGGTCCACGGAGGATGGGAAAATCCATCCATGTGCCTTCTTCTCTCGCCGCCTCAGCTCAGCGGAGAGAAATTACGACATCGGCAACCGGGAGCTGTTGGCGGTGAAGTTGGCCTTGGAAGAATGGAGGCAATGGCTGGAAGGATCCAAGGTTCCCTTTATTGTCTGGACTGACCACAAGAATTTGGAGTACCTGCAGACAGCCAAAAGACTCAATCCGCGGCAAGCCAGGTGGGCGTTATTCTTCTCCCGCTTTAACTTCCACATTGCCTACCGGCCTGGAAGTAAGAATGTGAAGCCTGATGCCCTATCCCGATGTTTTGAGATCCAGGAGGAGGAACTTAACAAGGATACTATCCTCCCTAAGGAAGCGTTTTTCAATGCCATATGTTTTGACATAGAGAGAGAGGTTAAGAATGCCCAGACCAATGCTGCTACCCCTAGTGCGTGTCCCACTAACTGCTTATTTGTTCCAGCTGCCCTGCGCCCCAAGGTCCTGGAATGGGGACACGCATCTAGACTGTCCTGCCACCCTGGGATTCGCCGCACTAAGAGCTTCATCCTCCAGAGGTTTTGGTGGCCAGAACTTAGCCAAGATGTCCAGGGTTTCGTTACAGCTTGCTCGGTCTGTGCCCAGGCTAAGTCCTCTCACCAACCACCACAAGGTTTACTCCAGCCCCTTCCGACACCACATCGTCCCTGGTCCCACATTGCACTAGACTTCATCACAGGTCTTCCCCCATCCAACCACCACACCACCATTCTCACTATTGTTGACAGATTTTCCAAAGCCGTTCACTTAGTTCCCCTCACTAAACTTCCCTCCGCTCAAGACACCACCAATCTGGTCATTCAACATGTCATTAGGCTTCATGGCATACCCACCGACATCACTTCTGATCGTGGTCCCCAGTTCACAGCACTTTTTTGGAAAGCGTTTTTTAAAGCCCTAGGCACGTCAGTCAGTTTATCCTCAGGTTTCCATCCCCAGACCAATGGCCAGACCGAGCGAGCTAACCAATGTGTGGAAAGTGTTCTGCGTTGTCTCTGCATTAGGAACCCCTCCTCCTGGAGTTATCAGTTGCCATGGGTAGAGTACGCCTTGAACAGCCACACCTCTGCTGCCTCCGGCGTCTCCCCCTTCAAGGCCTGCCTGGGCTACCAGCCTCCGTTGTTCCCGTCCCAGGAGGAGGAGGTAGCTGTTCCATCTGCCAGCGAGTTCGTCCGTAGGTGCAGACGCACCTGGGTCACCACCCGCCAGGTCCTGCTCAGATCGGTCGCCCGGATGAAGGAACTGGCCGACAAGAAACGCACAGCGGCTCCGGCGTACCGACCTGGGCAACGGGTCTGGCTGTCTTCTAGGGACATCCCCCTCAGAGGTAACGGGGGTAAGCTTTTCCCCAAATACCTGGGCCCTTTCACTATCGAGAGGGTCCTTAGTCCCACTGCCATTCGCCTCCGTCTCCCCCTATCCATGCGACGTATACACCCAACTTTCCATGTGTCACAAGTAAAACCTGCTGTAACCCACCACCTGTCCTCTGGACCTGATCCCCCTCCACCCGCCCGGATCATCGACGGAGGCGAAGCCTACACGGTCCGTGCCCTCCTGGACTCTCGTCGACGAGGCAGAGGTCTACAGTACCTCGTCGACTGGGAGGGTTACGGACCAGAACACCGCAGTTGGGTTCCTGCCCGACACATTCTGGATAAGACTTTAATAAGAGACTATCATGCTGCATCACGCTCTTCGAATTGAACGCCAGGAGGCGTTCGTTGGGGGGGGGGTTCTGTTGTGATTCTGCATTTCAGCCATGTCTTTTGTCTAGCTCTATGTTTAAGTTCTGTGCCTGGCTTGCCATGTATGCCTTTTGTGTTTTAGTGACCACTGCCTGCCTCTGACCATCCCTAGGATTATGTATTGTGTTTTGGTTGTTTGATTTCATGTTTTATTATTTTTCTTGTTTTGTTATTATTTACGTCTTTGCCATGTTTCATAGCCTTGCCATGTTTCATAGTCTTGTTTTTGGTTCTAGTCCTGCACTTCGTTTTCCCCTGTCTTGTCTGGTGTAGGTCTTTGCCCACGGTCCCTTGTCTGACGTGCCACTCATTCGGGTGATTTCCTGGTTTCTGGGATTTCAATCTTTCTTCATATCTCGTTTTCTTCCTTCCTCTCTCTTTATGCTATCTACTAACCCTACTAACAGTTTATTGTTTTCGATAATTACTAACCCCGATTAACATTGTATATTCATACTAACTGACTAACTTGCACTCGGGATTGTATAGCTGCACATACTAATAGACTAACGATCTCTCAGCATTCGCCCAATCTGTATCTCCGCCCTCCTTGCCTATCACTAATTATCTCTACTGCAGTTTCCATTTATATCTCAGGCTTTCTCTTTTCTTTAGACTATACACTTTAGTACTCCTTAACCGGAGCTGTTATTCGTTCATAGGAATGTCTCGTTATCCCTGTCTGCGTTTCGGCATTCGCCAAATTCATGTAATTAGTTTTCCTCATGTGTCACTCCCATGTCATTGATTACACCTGTTTACCCTAGTCATGTGTTCACCCCGGATGTGTATATAAGGTGTCTGCACTTTTAGTTCCTTGTCAGATCGTCTTTACTCCTTTGTCTTGTGCTACGTTCCTCGCCTTGCTCACTGTGTTATTTTCTTTCTGACTGGATTGCCCGACACTTGTTTTTTGGTTTGCCCTTTGGATTCTGTTTGTGGATTGTGGACATTGTACTGTTGCCAGCTCTGTTGGGGGGTTTCCCCCTTCAGAAATAAAGCCTCCATTTTGCATTTATCTGGTTTTCGCTCTTGGCTCATTTCGTAAAACCTCACAGATTCACAGATGCTGCTGCCTTCTCTAGCTCATTTAAGATGGACTGAGGCAAAGTGGGAAACTGCCATGTGGTGTGACCAATCAAAATGAGAAATTCTTTTTGGAAGTCATGGACTCCATGTTCTCCAGGCTAAAGAGGACAGTGACCATCCCACTTGTTATCAGCACACAATTCAAAATCCAGCTTCCATGATAGTACGGCGGTGCATTTGTATACATGACATGGGTATCTTGTGTTTCTGTGAAGGAACTATTAATGGTGAACGATATGTACGGGTTTTGGTGGAACATTTACTGCCATCCAGATGGCTTTTTTTTAAGGAAGACTTTGCTCATTTCAGCCACCAGCAACACCGTGCCAAACACCATACTCTGCTCGTATTACAACATCGTGGCTCCGCTGTAAAATAGTCTGGGTGCTGAGGTGGTCTAACTACAGTCCAGACCTGTCACACATTGACAATATTTGGCACATTATGAAATGAAAAATATGACAAATGGCAGCAGAGTATTGAGCAGCTGAAATCGTACATGAAGCAAGAATGGGAAAACAGTTTTGCTTTCACAACTACAGCAGTTGGTTTCCTTAGTTACCAAAGGCTTACAGAGTGTTGACTGAAGAAAATGTGATGTAACACAGTGGTAAACATGCCCCTGTGTTGCTGGCATCAAATTCAAAATGTGCACATATTTCCCAAAAACTATAAAATATCTGTTTCAACATTTGATATATTGCCTTTGCCTTTGCATAATGTTTAATGATTTGAAAGTCATTGCATTGTTTTTTTTTTTTCCTTACATAGCATCCCAACTTTTTATCCCCCGCCACGAAGTGTGGGGGATATAGGTTTGACCTCCGTCCCTCCGTCCTTCCGTCCGTCCGAAATGGCGACACATTAACACAAAAACTATTGTAGATAGGATTACCAAATTTTGTGTGTAGCTTTATGACATGATTACCCAGGTCAAGTTCGAAAACCAGATCCTTACCGCCATTTTCTACAGAGTTCTTGCCCTTGACTTGTTTATCTAACTTAGTGCATGATATGTTCAAAGAGGAAAGGTTTTCTCAGAAACTATTGTAGATAGGATTACCAAATTTTGTGTGTAGCTTTATGACATGATTACCCAGGTCAAGTTCGAAAACCGGTATTTTGCCGCCATTTTCTACGGAGTTATTGCCCTTGTCTTGTTTCTTCAACTTAGTGCATGATTTTTTCAAAGGGGCCACATTTACACAGGAATTATTATCCGCTGCCACAAAGTGGACCAGGATATAGATTTAATCTCAGTTTGCCCATCCATCCATCCGTCCATCCGAAACTGGCGAAAAAAGGAACCATGTTCTCAAAGACTGTTTCAGGTGGGCAAACCAATGTTGGTGTGTAGTTCGGGAACATGAATACCTTGATCAAGTTCGAAAGTTCAGAACCATACTGCCAAAGCCTGCCATGTAGATTTTAATCCTTATCTTAAGTTTTCAAATTAGTGCATAGCTAACAATTTGTACTTAACATTCCCTTTCTTTTTTATCCCCCGTCAACACGAAGTGGAAGGGGGATATAAGTTTGACCTCCGTCCGTCCGTCCGTCCATCCTTCCGTTTGTCCGAGATAAAGAGGACAGCTTTACTCAGAAACTACCACAGACACACTAACCAAATTTGGTGTGTAGCTTCAGACCATAAAGGCCTTGATCAAGTTCGAAAATGAGAAGCACACGATTGGCGGGGGATGTTGTAGACCATGTCGACTTGTTTGGAAATGGGGTTGTACTTTGTTACCATCCAAAAAATTTTTAATAATTAGCAGCTCAAATCGCTGAGTTCAGATTTTAAGCCTTAAGCCTCACGTCATCACAAGTCTGTTTGCATTCAGGGGACCTGCAAACGGAGGAAACGCCAGAGAACTATGATGATGTCATCACTCCGGATAACCCTGCAAAGAGCGTGGCAGGTGTGTTTTGATTGGTTGTTGGTATGATGCAGCAATTTCTCCTCAATATCACTGTTAGGTGTTTGTATTTAGTTGTGAGTAGAGATGTGGAAGGTAAGTCATTTTAAGAAGTATACCATACAACAATTCTTGTGGTTATATGTTTTGTGGGCAAATCTTGGGCATGGTCGAGCCTTTCAAAGTTGTTCCACCAATAATGAGTGACACCAGTATTATTATATCCCCGAATGGCGTTCCGGGGGTATTAAGTTTTTGGTCCGATCACCGCCGCCATGCCGCCCTACGTGTTAACACGATATCTTCAGTAATATTTCAATTAGAAATTCCAAGTTTTGCATATAAGTAAGTATCATAATGTGGAAGAACTGATTCGATTTCGGACAATTTACAATTTCTAGATTGTCCACTAGGGGCCAAAAACTGAAAAAAAATCACAGATTTTATCATATCTCTGGAAATATTTGTCCGATTGATCTCAAATCAAGTGCAAATGAAAGGTCATGACCTGAGGATGTGTCCCACGATGACATTATACCTGTTTGGTTCAAAATTTTGACACAAGGTGGAGCTTTGTCACATAAAATTCACCATTTTTGCTATATCTTTGGAACTATTTCTCTAACTGACATGAAACTATGTGCAACTGCAAGGTCATGACCTCACAACGTGTCACATGATGACATCATACCTGTACGGTTCAATTTTTTGTCCCCAGGTGGCGCTTTGTGATGGAAAATTACCATTTTGGCCATATCTTTAGAACCATTTGTTCAATTGACCTGAAATTAAGTTCAAATGAAAGTCTATTCAAGGTCTATTCAAGGATTGGGGAATTGGAGGATTGGGGGTGTTAAGCCTAGTTAAATCCAATAATCACTCTGTGCAGTTAAAGCGGTGTTCCCATTTTAACCAGCACTGCTGCTGCGCCTCTTTGTCTGTTTAAGGGGAGCTGGTGGAGGGAGATGCACCAGAGTACTATGATGATGTCATCCAGGAGGGCCCAGGTGAGTTTTACTCTATAGATGAATGTGAAATGAAACAAAATCCATGGGCAAATTTCCCATCTCTTGCTAATGTGATTTTAGTGAGTCTTGCTGCAATTGTGTAGTTAATTTGTAGTTTTGGAATGAAGCATGAAATGTCAGGAAATTCACTAACCTCTGCGCACCCCTTTACACACAGCCCCTTTACAGCCCCTTTCTATTATTCTCCTCAGCCATCTTTTTAAGAAAAACAGACTTTGTCACGCTGAGAAGTGCCCTGAGAGCAGGCGTGCAAATGTAAGGGTAGTTTTTACTGACTTCTGTGTAGGGGGTTCCGAGCTTAACATTGAGTTAGGGCTGTTATTTAAACACAGAGTGGCGGGCTTTGCCTTTAGTTTGCATGTACCAGAGGACTCCGGCATTCTAGCTAGCCCGGCATGTTCGGCACCAAGGCATATTTAGCAGCATGAATGAAGGTCGTACAGCATAATGTAGCAGTTGCTACACTGAGGGCAGAGGCGTACCGCTCTTCGAGAAATACTCATCTTCAGAACAGCTTCATTCAACTCCTTGCGCTGAAGAAAAAGTGGGAGCCGAACTCAGGTCACGCGAATGTACTGTAATATACGGTGGATGCGGACCTGATTGGGGCCATCGTACAGGACAATGGCGGGAAAGAAAATCCTCAGAGCTGCGCATTCGCAGAGGGATAAACCCAATAGCGACAGCCTTAAAGGGTAAAGCTCATACGAAATAGAACTGAAAAAGTGAGTTTTTCATTATATTTCCCTTTTTAAGCCGAGTAGTGCCACAAGATTTCTAAGAGTTTGACGATTATTGTGTGAATTATTACTTTGAAATTTGAAAACGTTTGAGATCTGACGTCACTAATTCAGGTAAAAAGTTTCTACTTCCAGTCTGTTAGATTAGCGCTGCCTGTTTCCATGACTGTTCAGCTTAGAGACCCTCCTTATGTGGTTTATTGCAGGTGATCATGTGTCTGACACAGAAAATTATGATGATGCTGTGACTCTGGACTGGATTCAGATGGGTGAGTTTCTGTAAGATAATCCTGCTCTATGAAACATATACCCATCATCGTTTAGAGAGAATCTATAAGGTATCAGTCCACCCTATTTTAGTCCATAGATGGGTTCTGGAAAGTATCTTCAGTAGTGGCTTCCACAGCAAATATAAAAATATGTTTGCTTTCCTTCTGTCATGCTAACTTTTCTGAAAATAAACAGTTAAATGTAGCCCACAGAGACATACTAAAATAAGTTTAAATAACAGTGTTTCTGTCAATAGAGCACTACAGGTTTGGAGCTGGTATTCAGTAAAAATGGGCCTTTTCCTGACTCTGTGTCTGTTTGTCTTCTCACTTGTCCCCGTAGGAGGAAAAGGTCTGACCACCGAAAACCCTCCAACTTTTAGTGGGAGGGACTATGATGATGTTGGGGAGGGGCTCCCTGAAAGAGGAGGAGAATATTGAGATTGACAGGTCCTTTGATGGAAGTTTCTATAAAGCAGAGCATACCAGGACCCATTTACCCTGTTTAACAGAGGCTATCAAAATATTCTCCTTGTGACGTCACATTGCAGTGATCATCAGTCCAAATCTAGCCCTGTTTTTTTTTTCCTTTTATATCCAAGATAATTAACAAGTTAACTGAACAATTAGTGCTTCTTATTGGCCACTCTGCCTTTACACCTGACCGCCAGGTAAAGGGTGGGTGGAAAACCAGCAATATTCGCCCCTCGAGGACTGAGTTCATGATCCCTGCTATATAACTGTGGTCACTAAGACATTTCCTGATCTGTCATCCTGCATGTATTTTCTCCTGTTGGCTTTGGTAAATAAGCAATTCAGCCGAACTTAATTACAGTAGGTCTCTCAGCTTGTTCATTTATCATGACATTGGAAGTGCTGGTATTTGCATTAAAGTAATTCTGCGACATTTGCTGGATGATGATGTCATGACAGTGCGGACTATTCCCAGTAATTGCAGCCCACTTAAATATGAAAGGAATGGAATATTTTTTTTTCAGGGAGCAAAAATGAAAACAATAAGCTTCAGCCTGTGTGACAATGTACTGAACCATTTGTGTGCATTTCCTGCTTACCAGTTTAATTTTGTTGCTGTTTTGTTCATTGTGTGGGTAAGAGTCGTCCATTCTGGCTCTCAGATTGATGCACTGAAGTGTGATTAACTGATCCGCACTCATGCAGCTTCCCAAGGATCATATTTTGTTCTGTGCAACCAATGAGTTTTTGGTCCCTCCCTCTGAGCAGAGTTAGAAAAACGTAATGACTGCAGGGACAATTTTATAACTATTTTAGCGCTGCTCATTTCATACTGCTTTTTATAACTACTGATTACACAGTGTATTGCTCTCATGACAACTCAAGCTATTTCAATATAATATTTTCTTGTGAACGTTGAAAAATCATGAAATAGTTTATTTTGTCTTTTTTGCTGTTTTTTTATATTTTTATAAGAAATGAAAATTTGGATTAATTTGGATTCCACATCTTTTTTTCTGGCAACATTTTATTTTAAATAAAGCTTGCATTGTTTTGCAAGAGTGTTAAAATTGTTTTTATTTTCATTCTTAAACAATGTCATTTTTTTTTCATTTTTATATTTAAAAAAAGTTCAAAAAATGGTTTTTTTTTTTAATAAAGTCCAAAAACTTTTTTTTGATTGAACATTGTTCTTTTATATATTTTTTGTCAGTTAATAATATACTTATTACTTAAATATTTTCAGCGGTAGATGCCGTTTAAGATGTATTACTATGAAATTTGGTTATAGTAACAGATCAATGGGGCTTTCCGACTCGCTCCTACCAGCTCCACCCCCCTTAGTCACTGTTGCTAAGCCCCACATGCAGTGCAGCTCAGTTCCACATTGGCAACAGCACAGCAGAAGTTTGGGCACCTCTCTCTGGCGCGTATCCCAGAAAATATTGCGGTTTGTTTCTTACCGAATGCGTTCAACTTCTCCGGCAAAGTTGTCCACAGAGGCCTTAACTGTTTAACAGAAGGATATATCCGTGACATCAAAATTATTAACGGAACGGGTGGACATACAAGAGTAACCGCAAAGTGCTGGCGATTGATATAAAAAATCCAAACGCCCAATAAACTGCACATTGTGAACAAACCAAGCAAATGAATTGCACGTTTAAAGCAGGGTAAGTAGTTTTCATACTTTTGTTGCCTTCACTGAGCTAAGAATAACATTGGATCCAATATGCTATCTAACATCATTTGGCATGGTAAACACTGTGCACCTAAGCCAAGGAGGGTCCCAGATGAGGTGGAAGGTCTTAGCGCGTTTGCCTAAACTGCAAGAGAAAATAAAGACTGACCGATGTCCATTATACAAATGGGGTCTGGCTACAGAATCAGCGCTAGGCCACTGCCTCAGGTTAAACGTGATGACGTTCTTCACATTCTGCTTTCAAGTGGCCTGAAACTTTTCAAGCGAATGCTGCAGTCATAACGTCGTAGTGGTTACAATTCATCTGACTCCATGTCAGATTTAGGATATGAAATTTAGTTATAACCCCTTGTGGGTACGATTAAATCATGCGTTTGCATAAAATTGATCTGACTCTAATTAATTAATTCATAAATTTTGAGCCCCTTTGCATCGGACTCGTAACTGGTCTATAGCTTACTCCGCCGGACCAGAAACATCTGTACAGCCCAATTCGGTAGATTAACTTAGAGGCTGGAGGTCTTATTAAGAGCAATAATCTGACAAAGAAAATAGCTGTGACAAGGGATTATCGGGGCCCAAAGCGAGTGCCTCCAAAATTTAAGGGGCACGTTCAGTGATTTTGTGGTTTTTAAGATTCCGCTCAGGGACTGAGATGGTAACGAAATTCTCCCCAGGCGCTCAGAATCACCTCAAAGCCAAACGAAATAACACCAATCACAGCATGGAAAATCAACCTTTTAACACCAAGCGTGTTGATCAGACACGCGATTACAGTCTACGTAACTCAATTGGAAGACAGGACTCCGGGCTGGAAGGATATAACTTAGTTAGTCAGAAACGCACAACAAAATGCAATTACTCATTTATTTTGCCAGGCAGGCACAAGCTTAAATCACAAGAACTAATCACATTGTTACAGAAAATGTGAAAAAGAAGTCAAATCGTACATGGCGCAGATCACAACTACACATATACACAAAGTGTACAATGCGGGAAGAATGAATACAAGCTTCCCCAACGACTTTGTTTCCCCCTCTTTTATGCCTAAACTCCAGACTGCGTTCTATGGCGGGGTCATTGGTCAATCGGGTAATTCGAACCAGGTAGGCTCCCCATCTCCGGAGGGACTTTGGGAGGAGACATTAACACAAGGAAAACCTGAATTATTTTTCTTTCCAAAGTTATCGAATGAGGTTATGGCACAATCTTAATTCCTTCGAAAAATGCTCCATGCGATTCCAGAAATTTTTTGAAGTAAAATGATACCAAAGACGACCTGCTTGCATTAGAGTTGGTCATGAAACATCCAGTACAATACAAGGATAATCCATATTAATGCTATTAATCAGCTCTTATCATACAGTATAACAGAAATACACATTATTTTTGAACCCTTGTAAGTGAAATGAGTGTTGTAAATCAGGAAAAAAAGTCTTTGGAAATTCCAACAAAGAAGGCAATGCAATTTATTTTTAATGGTGCGGTCCTATCAAAGTTTGTGGTAAGATGTTTTTAGGTGGTTTGCAAGACGTCCGAGCCCGACAATTACCTCAAGGGTTGTCTATCAATTCTGAGGCTGGTGGCCGCTCCAGCAGTGGCGGTTCTAGAACTGGGAATTGGGGGGGCACAGAAACGTCCCTTTATGACAATGAGTCCTGGCTAGTTCTCAATCATTTTCCTTTACTGATGAGTTTTCCAATTATCGTAATTGGCAACTGAAGACACGGTTTCTCTCCGTATGCGATGGAACAGCGATGAAATCAGGGGCGAAATTCAGTACAATGGCAGAACCAGAACTGAGAATTGTGACAAAGCATCCATTTATAACAGTTATTAGTCCTGACCTGTTCTCAGTCATTTTCATGATTAACAAAAGCTTCACTCCGAAAGCACTCCACACTTAACAGGTGCTGGTTGTTCCCCCAGATTACATAAGAAGACATTCATTCATCTGGACGTGCATTTGCTTTGTTTAAATCAACGTGTAACAGGCAGTGATCGGATGCCAGGTGCCGCGACCAGTGAGAGAAAGAACTGAGAGCAGCCCAGATAAGAGACAAAAACAAAAGAGGTAAACACCTCCGGTAAAAGCTCTCACTTCTAAGGATGAATAAAAGTCCGCAACACAGAAGCAGTGTGAGAGAGAATAAACAACAAGAGAGAAGAGAGAAAATTTCTAAAATAAGCAATTCCTAACAATAAGTGGAATATAACAAATCACTAGGCATTCTGACTAGAGATTTTCTCCGGCCGAAGTGCAAGAAACAAACAGACGCTCTAGCGATAGGAGTGGCAAACCCCCGGCCCTGGAAAACTCCACCCCAGCTCAATCAGCCAGCAGGACCAGGAATTTGAAGGGAAAGAAATCCGATATCGTCCCGGACGATCGAACAAAGAAATGTCCAACAAACAAACACACGCCAAAACCATGACACAACGTTATTCAAAAATTGCTTGCCTGTCAACTCTCACACAAGTAGCTTGAGCAGCACGCTGCCTATTTAACTGCCGAGTGCCACTTTCTTTTCTTTTTAAATCAACCCACGCAATACCGGGAGTGAAAGGCAATATTTCATTGACACGCGGACCTGATCAATCAACGCGAAGAATTTGCCTATTAATAAGTAAATTATTTTTCTGTACTGAATTTAGCCCATGATTTTATCGCTGTTTGATCGCAAACAATTGGTTGATCGCAACCAATTTCCGGTTCTTGAACCGCCACTGCATTCCAGCTGTGGCAAATTAAGTTGGCGCCAGAATGACCCTAGTTGAGTTTGTTCCCATAACCCAGGAATGTCTCTGCTGGGTACTGTGGCCCTTAAGACAATGAAGGGTCTGATTGCCAGAGTTTGCGTATGTGACCAAGTGCATGTAGTCTTTTCTGCCTTTCATTACAGCATGAGTCAGACGATCCGCTAGCTGGACTTTGTAATAAATCATATTATGCAATGCAGCTAACCCTTAAACTAGCTACATAATACATTATTGAGTTATTACTCTCATGTTCATTATATCAGCGTTTTCCTCCAAACTAATTTCAATGACAAGTTAACTTTAATCATTTCAGCTAAGCGACTGACGTTCTGAATCCATTTGTAGCTAGTTTGCTGGCTAGCTACCAAGCCAACTTTTCTTGTGTTAAAGTTTAAAAGCAGACTATATCATGCCATTGCAAAATCCTTCACCATTTGGCTAGATGTTTTAGGTCATCAAATGTTATGAATGTCTGTGCTGGGTGCATCATGTTCTCAGCAGAATAGGTACTGGTTTATAGCCACATCTGGTATTGTTGTGAAGGTGCTTTCAGGAACCACATGCAAGACAGGGAAATCCAAAAAACATATGCCTTTAAGTCTGAGTCAAAACCAAAAAAACACAAGAATTGCCTAGTCACAATACGAAATCCAAAAACAGTGTCGACTAGACAGGCAGGGGTCAGAACCAGTAAGACAGATGAGCAGAGGTACAAAAACGATTGGCAAAAAGTCATAGTCGATGAACAAAGCCAAGGGTCATACACAGGGCATCCAAACACAGAAATCGTGGTCATACAAAAATGGGTCGAAATCCAGAAAGACGAAAACAATACAAAAAGTGCAATGGCAAGAATCAAAGTCGGACAATCCAGTAGAAGAGAAATAATACTCAATGGCATACGAGGCGCTCTGCACAAAGAAATATTGGTCAACATTCTGGCAAGAGCTGTGAGTTGTTATGGCCCCAATTTGTTATTACATTTACGACAACAAAGGATGACAGACACAAATTTAAAAAATTCAACAGATTTAATTAAACAAACACTTTTAACTAATCTACTATCTACTCTACTGACCAAGATTCATTATATACAGAAAAAAAATATTTACAGTCCCTTTGGTTGGGTTGCTTGGTGATGTCCTGTGTGAGGAAAATGCTCCAACACAGGCAAAAATCCACTAAAAACTTCACAGGTGTTGAACAGAATGACAGGTCCAGTCACATGTATCCTTCTCCTTGCAATTTCTCCAACTACTCTACTCTCTCAATTTTCCTCTTTATATACTCTTTTGCAGACCCCTCCCACCTTTTAGGCTTTTTTTTTTAATTCTCTGGGACTTTCTGTTCCAGACATGCCCAGGACATGTCCAAACCTAGCTCCAGTCTGGGCTTAACAAAAGAAAGGTCAATACTGCCATCTAGTGGCTTCTATTCGCAATACAGAAAGAAAAGACTGCTAAAATACAGTCTGTGATACAGGAATCAGGTGTAGAGAACTAATCACAGACTAATTACAATGGGAGAATCACATGAGGGAAACCCTAACCATGAAAACTGGCGAAAGACAAAACACAAACGGGAATCACACAAACAGCCAATGACATTGAAACAGCTCCGGTCCAGGAGTTCTACATGCACAGATAATGAGCGCAGGAGAGTGATTAAGCACGTGCGAGCGATTCTCGCTGAAACTTAGGAGAGGACAGAAACAGCTAAAAGGCGGAGTTAGACTATGATACAAAATACAAATGTAAGTCTTGTTAGTAATCAGAACAGAAAGGGAAAGCAAGAAAACGAGACTCGAAGGAATATTTTAAACACCGGAATTTATTGAAATCACCCGAAGTCATTGGGCACGCAGACCGGGAAGACGGACTGAACCAACTAGATCACAAGACGGGAGACAAGTGCAATGGAACTGAGAAATGGAATGAACTAAAAACCTGGGCATTACAATAACCAAAAAGAAAAAATAAAAGACAAAATCGTGAACACAGAATAAGAAAATAAACATGAAATGCTTATGCAATGAAATGCTTTTTAGGAGGATTACGCAAGCTTGTAGAGGTGGTGGGACTATTATTATGGGACAATTAAATTATCCTGGTATCAATTGGGAAATGGTGAAAGGACAAGGTAGGGGGGCAGAAGAATTTCTAGATGTCATAAATGATAATTTCTTGGTGCAGTATGTTAATAAACCTACCAGGGAGAAGGCAATTTTAGACTTTGTGCTCTGTAATGACCCCGATAGAATTAGCAATGTTGAAGTACTGGAGCCACTTGGGACAAGTGATCACTCTGCTGTTAATTTTGATGTTCCATGGGAAGTAAAAAAGGTGTATTCTGAAAAAAATTTTCAATTTTAGGCGAGCAAACTTTGACAGGATGCGCCCATATCTAAGTGAAATAAAATGGGAGACACTTCTGGACTGTGAGTCCATAAATGAGATGTGGGAAAGATTTAAGGGGGTTTTACTTGAATCACAATGCAGAGTCATTCCAAAGGTGTCCAAAAGTAAGCTGAAAAAGCAGAATCCATAGTGGATGACCAAAAGTATTCGTAGGATGTTGAGGGAAAAGAGGAATCTTTATTAGATGAACATAAATGATAACAATGAGAATACTAGGGCTGAATGCTGTAAAATGCGGGCTGTGGTCAAAAAAGAGCTGAGGAAGGCTAGAAGACTTTATGAAAGACAAATTGCAGAGGGGACAAAAACTAACCCTAAATGCTTCTTTCAGTACTGTAGCAGAAAAAGGAAAGTTAAAGAGCAGGTTAAGTGCATAAAGAATAAAAATGGATTGCTGCTATATGATAACAAGCATATTGCGGATGCCTTAAACAGTTACTTTGTTGAGAATTTTACCTCAGAGGGGGTCTTTATTTGGCCAGAGGGCATGTCAAATGCTCAAGATTATTTAGCGGAAATTGAGGTTCGGGATAACGAAGTAATAGACAAGTTGCATAAACTAAAAGCAGATAAGGCGGCAGGTCCTGATGGCTTATATCCTAGAGTGCTCAGGGAAGCTGGTGAGTTCATCTTTTAGCCGCTATCCGCCATCTTCAGGCGGTCTTTAAAAACTGGAGAAATACCAAATGATTGGAAACAGGGCAATATAATACCAATATATAAGAAAGGGGACCGTACCGAGCCAGGGAACTACAGGCCTGTGAGTTTAACTTGCATTTCGTGCAAAATATTGGAATCTATCATAAAAGATGAGCTGGACTTATTTCTTGAACGTAACAGTATCTTGAGGGATAGCCAACATGGTTTTCAGAAGGGAAGGTCATGCCTAACAAACCTTCTGGAATTTTTTGAAGAGGCCACCAGGACTTACGACCAGAACAGGGCTTATGACATCATATACTTGGATTTTCAGAAAGCATTCGACACAGTACCGCATAAGAGACTGAATCTTTAAAATGAGCTCCAGTGGAGTTACAGGAGGTATTCTGAAGTGGATTCAAAACTGGTTACAGGACAGAATACAAATAGTAGAGGTCAGTGATATCTCATCTGAGCTGGGTATGGTGGGGAGTGGCGTCCCCCAGGGATCGGTGTTGGGACCCCTGCTGTTCCTCATTTACATTAATGACCTTGATAGGAATATTGAGAGCAGATTGGTTAAATTTGCAGATGATACTAAATTGGGGGGTTTGGCAAATAGTCTAGGGTCCACTAAAGTGATTCAGGACGATTTGGATAGAGTCCAGAATTGGGCAGAAATGCGGCAAATGAAATTTAATTGAGCAAAATGTAAAGTTGTATATGTAGGTAATAAAAACATTAGACGGGATTACTTCATGGGAGGTTTAAAACTGGAATGTGCTGCACAAGAGAAAGATCTGGGAGTGATTGTTAACCAAACCCTCACAGGTTCTAGCCATTGTGCCGTAGCAGTTAAAAAAGCTTATCGGATGCTAGGATACATAGCCAAAAGTATTGAGTACAAATCTAAGGAGGTGATGCTTCTTTTGCACAACACGTTCGTTAGACCACACCTGGAGTATTGTGTACAATTCTGGGGACCATTCTTAAAGAAAGATATAGAGGCTCTAGAGAAAGTTCAGAGAAGAGCCACCAACCTTATTCCAGGTACAAAAGATGAAAGCTATCAGAAGAGGCTGAAGATCCGTAATCTCTTTAGTTTTAGGACAAGGAGACTCAGGGATGATTTGATTAAGCTCTTTAAATATGTTAAAGGGATTAACAAAGTGAATCATGTAGGATTCCTTCGACCAAGTGTTGTGAGTAGAACTCGGTGTCACAAATGGAAGTTGACTAATGGTAAATTTAGCACTGATATTCGGGAATATTTCTTCACCCAAAGAGTAATTTCAATGTGGAATAGCTTACCTGACCATATTGTTGAGGCAGAGACCTTGGGGGTTTTCAAGAGCAGGCTTGACCTAAAGCTAGGTACCATTGAGTCATTTAGTATCTGAAGGGATATATTCACAATAGTATTAAGAAACTGGCGAGCTTAGTTGGGCTGAAATGCCTGTTCTTGCTATTCTTGTTATGTTATGTTATGTTATGTTATTACTTCATGGGAGGTTTAAAACTGGAATGTGCTGCACACGAGAAATATCTGGGAGTGATTGTTGACCAAACCCTCACAGGTTCTAGCCATTGTGCCCTAGCAGTTAAAAAAGCTAATCGAATTCTGGGATACATTGCCCAAAGTATAGAGTACAAATCTAAGGAGGTGATGCTTCTTTTGTACAACACATTTGTCAGACCACATCTGGAGTAATGTGTGCGGTTCTGGGGACAATACTTTAAGAAAGATCTAGAGGCTCTAGAGAAAGTTCAGAGAAGAGCCACTAAGCTTATTCCAGGTATAAAAGATGAAAGCTACGAGAAGAGGCTGAAGATCCTTAATCTCATTAGTCTTCGGAAAAGGAGACTCAGAGGTGATTTGATTGAGGTCTTTAAATATGTTAAAGGGATTAAAAAAGTGAATTATGTAGGATTCCTTCGACCAAGTGTTGTGAGTAGAACTTGGGGTCACAAATGGAAGTTGACAAAAGGTAAATTTAGCACTGATATTCAAAAATATTTCTTCACCTAAAGAGTCATTTCAGTGTGGAATAGCTTGCCTGACCATATTGTTGAGGCAGAGACCTTAGGGGTTTTCAAGAGCAGGCTTGACTTAAAGCTAGATACCATTGGGTCATTCAGTATCTGAAGGGATATATTCAAAATAGTATAAAGAAACTGGCGAGCATAGTTGGGCTGAAAGGCCTGCTCTTGCCATTCATGTTATGTTATGTAATGTTATGTTAGGTTATGTTATGACCAAAAACCATAACAATTGTGTGCAGAAGTCCACTTGGGAAAAACAATACTATATTTACATATACATCAATGATGCCGTGGGTGTAATTCTGTCTTCTCAGCAAAACATATGCATAGATTGTTGTTATCTAACTAGTGAAGGCGAAATGGCAAAAAAATATTTCATTTGCTTAGCTTCTGGCAAACTGCCTTGTGTTTGTTGATCTAATTCCATTTATACTGACAAATGGTGAAAACACAAAACCCATATTTAATAATCAATTTTAATACGAATAGAAAAAGAAATTTCCGTAACACTGTAAAGTTTCAGCATATTATCTCATCAAATATTTCCGATATGCCATTGTGAATGCACAGACCCTCCACAAACTGTCATTAGCAAGTGTATCCTCCTTGTGCTTGCACAAGTGCGTAAACGTCCAGGCATTGACACACACTAACGTTGCACTGTTGCTTGGGGTATGTTCCTCCACTCCTCCTGTAGTGCTGCTGTCAACTCGGCGATAAAGCGTGGTTGACATTGACGCTCGTGCTCATGATGACCCAGTTCATCCCACGTGTTCAATGGGGTTAAGATCAGCTAAAATGGATCCCTGCTTGTTGGAGAAAGGCGTGGAGTATGGGGACGGGTGTTGTCGTGTTGGAACATGAACCGTAATCGTTGTTGTCCATGGTCGCTCAATAGTGGTTGGAGAACTGTTCTTAAAATCTGATCCACATACTGCTGTGCCATTAGACCTCCACGAATCATAAGAATTTCATTCCAAAATCTCACATTAATAGCAGCCCAGACCACGACACGACCCTCACCAAACCAATTTCTCTCCAGAACACACCTGTCTCGATGACGTTCATAGGGAGGTCGTAAACGCTTCCTGTCTGTTGGTAGCAATGTGCCAGTCTAGTTGATGAACTGACCCTGAACAGGCCGGCAACCTCTCTTTGAGATGTTCCCACAAGCAGCATCCCCAAAGATCGCTCCCTCAGCTGTTCTATAATCCATGACATTGTAATGTGAAAAGAAACCACTAGATGGCAGTATTGACCTTTTATTTTGTTAAGCCCAGACTGGAGCTAGGTTTGGGCATGGCTTGGGCATGTCTGAGACAAGTCCCAGAGAGAAAAAAAAGTCTAAAAGGTGGGAGGGGTCTGCAAAAGAATATATAAGGACAATTGAGACAGTAAAGTAGTAGGAGAAATTGCAGGGAGAAGGATACATGTGACTAGACCTGTCTATTTTTTTCATGACCTGTGAAGCTTTTTGTGGATTTTTGCCTGTGTTGGAGTATTTTCCTCACTCTGGACATCACCAAGCAACCCAACCAAAGGGACTGTAAATATTTTTGTTCTTGTATTTATCAATCTTGGTCAGTAGAGTAGATTAGTTAAAGGTGTAAGTTTGGTTTTATTAAATGTGTTTAAGTTTTAAAATTGTGTCTGTCATCCAGTGGCGGCTCCTGAATTGGCAAGCCCAAATAATCCCTTAAAGTTAATGACTGTTCATGACCTGTTTTCAATCATTCATTTAAATTACCATAACAGAAACTCCGAAAACTCTCTACATTATCAGATGTGGCCAAATTATAAGTTTTCATTTATAACGCATAGGCCTACTGATTACGACTCCTGACTTCTCATGCTTTTAATTACTCAGGGGTCGGGGATGGAAGCAATGCATTTGCTTCATGATTGTTTCAATGAAATAAGATAATTTGAAACGTCTTTATGCGATTCCATTGCTTCAAACTCCTCCATGCACAAGTACTTAAATTCCATGCGAAAATCTCTTACATGTGCGTTGATAGAATAATTGCTGTCTACAGCAGAGGAACGTAAAAATGCCACTTAAACTCATGCCGAATGCGTGAGAGTTGACAGGTATGCGTTATTAATGAAAACTGGCCGCATCAGATAATGTTGAGTTTTCGGAGTTTCTTTAATTGTAATTTAAATGAATGATTGAAAACAGGTCATGAACAATCATCAACTTCAAGGGATTGTTTGGGCTTCCCCTGTTGCCACTTCACGAGCCGCCACTGCTGTCATCCCTTGCTGTCGTAAATGTAATAACAAATTGGGGCCATAACAGCATCCTGACATTGATGCTGATGGGGATGAATCACTGTGCCTTTGATGCGTCCGATGTCCAATGTTCCAGCTTTTAACCTTCATACCACTATATTTCTTCTGCGGCGATTTTGATGGATTTTTTAAAAAATCAACTCAAACTTGAAAAATTGGGCGTTGCGTTTTCACTGTGTTTCAGTATAGATGCAGCAGGCCTTCCACATGCCTTAATCCATCACAAACACTTTTTCAACTGCATTTTTGGCCTTGGAAGAAGGAAGAATTGAGCTCCCGGTTGCTGGGCAAGGTATCTTTCCTCAGTATTACACGTTCCCCAAGTGCTTCTAAGAACCGTTTTCCATAAAGTCAGACAACTTGCCAATTAAACACAGCTAATGACTGCATTGAATGTGGGAGAGTATGGCGGTGCTGTCGGGTAGGCAAGACCTGAGTAGGATCTGATAGTTATTCTACACCTGATTGACAGGTCGGAATGGGCCATATACTGCATGTACTGTATTACTGTTGTCCTCCTGCCTCCCTCTGTGACGCTCAGTCTAGAGACTCCCAAATCTGTTTTTTTTTTTTAACTCAATGAAATCCCACTCTTTCTCAAAGTTTGAACTGTCTCTACCTCTAAGGCAGAGAATCATGGGTGATAATCCCCACTGCTCAGTGTGAACCCTGCACATATTGGAGGCTAAAGTTTTACCCTAAATGTTTCTCTCTTTACAGACGCAAATACACTCTGATTAAACATGTGTTGTACATGGTGACTGTGGACAGGAAACTCAAAAGTAATTTTCTTCAGAATTTGCTCCTTTGGTGATAATGGCAGCTGTCCTCAGTTTGGACCGTTTTGCCTTCAGTTTTGCAGTAGTAAGGGCAATCCATACCTCATGGACTTAGCTAAGGAAACTTAACCATCACAAAAATTGCACTCTGCTTTAAAAAAGTCTTGAGTTGCTTTCTCAGTATACAACTGAGGTTATTGTCATCTGTACTATGATCCTCCTTCCGATGAAACTTGAAGTATTTGCTGGAATGCAAGTGAATGATATTGTCCTACAAAATGCATAATTCATCCTACTGCTTTTGTTAGTAGGATGTTGTTTCTCATTTAAACAGGGTGTTTTTTTTTTTTTTTAGTTAGACTTTCCCATGATTTACTTCTTGTTGTGATCCCTCTGTATTTACTCTGGTGAAATCTTCTCTTTTTGACAGCCTGCTCCTTGAGACTGTTTTCAGGGCGGCGAAGTGTTGAGAAGGGGGTATTCTTCACCAGCAAAACATTTTTTTTCTGTCATCCACCATAGTTGTTATCCTAAAATAACAAAAACTTCATGTCCAAACATTTATGTACTTGATCATAAGTACACTGATGATGCTCCTGTATGTTTTTCAGAGTGTTTAATGCACGTAAATTTCCACATTTCCCTCTGTGTATCTGACAGCTGCTTCACTACAAAACCCTGCACATCAGCAAATGCATAAACACAACCGATGAGGGCAAAAAAGAGAGAGCTGTGGTCATGGGTTTGAATCCGGCGAGGGGCCTTTCTATATGGAGCTTGCATGTTCTACATGTGGGTTTCCTCCCACAGTCCAAAGACATGTACGAGTGAATTCCATCAGGACGCAGGTTGCGGTGTCCACGATGCAAAACACAGAGGTGGAGGGCCACTTTTGTCCCCAGAGCTGTCCAACTCCTGAACAATGACCCCTCCCTGTCCCAATACCACTGCTCAGCCTCAGCTCAGCCCCCCTCCCCATCCTCCCTGTGACTGACTAAATGTACACGACACTTTAACACTTTACACTTTATAGTATGCACAGAAGTACTTTAATTTGACAGTGGCTGGATATTTTAATTGTAGCATTTTATGTATTAGTAGTTTTGTTCTGTTTGTCTCGTGATGCTGCTCCTCATGCCTTTTAAATTGCCACTTGGGGACAAATAAAGAATTTGATTGATTGATGGACATCAGGCTAACTGGAGACACTATATTGCCAGTAGGTATGAGGATGAGAATGAATGGTGTGGGCGTCCTGTGATGGATTGGTGAGCTGTCCAGGGGGGGTCCTTGCCCTTCACCCATAGTCAGCTGGGATAAGCTCCAGCTCCCCCTGCTACTCTAGTGAGGAAGAACCAGGCATAGACGATGGATGGATTTATGTATTTATTTATTACCCCGCCCCACCCGCAGGGGCAGGGCAAGGAGTGTTGTTTTTGGTTCGGTTTGTTTGTTGGTTTGTTTTTGCGTTTGTTTGTTTCTTTGTTTATTAACACTCTAGCAGCAAAACTAATGGTCAGATTCACCCCAAATTCAGCTTAAGGATTGCCACCTACCCAGAATAGATGCCTATTGAATTTGGGAAAAGTCGGTCAAAGTATGTGTGAGGGGCAGGGTTTGTTGTGCCTGGCACCACTTGTTTATTTCCTTTTTTGAAAATTAAATTTTGGTGAAATTTGTAGATGGTGCCTTGAATCTCAGGACACAAGAAACAAGAATTCGCTCTTTCATGGAAATTTGAGTAAAATGTCCAAATTTTGAAGCTTTATTATTTACAAGAATGAAGAATGTAAATGGTTGTCTATTAAGCCAGCATTATGGATTCATAATTTGTTTGATTATTTGAAGTTTTATTGTGTCGGAATCCAAATATCCCAGCACAAAACAGATTTCACTGCATGAAAGAAAACGAGGGCACTTGCCTTGAACTTAAATGTGTTGCTGGCCACACACATTCTTCTTCTTTTTTTTGGTCAGAAGGATCCTCAATGGTGTTCTGCTGTTCTCAAGGAAAATTGACTAGCATATTCAGGAAGGCCCAATTTTTCCTCTGAACAAGCGAATTTTGTCACAAGACCTGTGTCTCAGAAATTGTCTCCGCTCCCTTGTTCAGTAACGTGTGGTTATTAGAGTTATTGTTTTCCTCTGTTGATTTTGTCTTGCCTGCCTCCCCCTTCCAGGCGTAATCATTTTTTCCCTCTATTGGCTTGGTGTTTAAGAGGGGATTTTGTTTCAGTGGTCATTGCTGGATTGTCAGGGACTGTACTGCCAAGCAACCAGTCATTTAGTCATCTAGATATTGTGTAAAAGGTTTGTCTTTGAAGTATAACGGATGTAAATGAGTTTGTCTTCAAAGTTTAGCAAATGTCGATAAAACTTGAAATTATAACTACAGCTCGTAGACTTGCTGTTAGAAATAAGCTTCCACATCTTATTCTCAGACACCAGGATTGGGACTTCATTCCTGATAACCCAGTCGACTTGTTCTCTTCTTCTGTCCAGTTTATTATGAACACCTCCCAAACCCTCAACAGGGTTCCGGTTTGGGACAGCGATCCTGTTAAACTACTTCCCTCTTCTAACCAGCTCAAGCGAGGGTGAATCACCTGGCAGCTGCAGGGGAAGCCACAGGCCTGGAGGATACTGAGCTCCTACCCTGGCGATTGTACATCAGAGCTGCACTGTTCCCTGGTCCTTTTGGCTGCAGCCTCATCCACACCGTATTCCCTGGATAAATACTCCTGATTGGATTATACCCAATTCTGCATTTGGTTCTCCGTCTGGATCGTAACAAATTTAAATTTAGAACATTTAGTCCCTTGTCCTCGAGAAAATACGACAAATTTACACGTCTCACCTCTGAAACATAATGTGATGTATTTCCACGAACAGCAGCTTGTATCTTAGGGAAATAGTTTAGTTATCAGCAAGGCAAAGGACAAGTGTCTGGCTTTAGCTGGACAATAATTTTCTGTTGTCCATTGAGGAAAAAGATTAAAGCCACTTACTTCAAGAAATGTTGACTACAGGAGCCATCTTTGCCCCTGGATCTGCCGGGATTAAGGATTCTGCATGATATGGATTCAACATCGAACCAGAAACATTCTGTGGAGATTCGGGAACATGTCGTCATGACAGCAACATTCTGACCCCACCATCTGCACGTTGTCTCAGCCTTTTTATTCCTTTTTCATGCTTTCGCCCCACCCCACTCCCCCGAATTTGATAGATATTGCTAATAGGATTGTTCGACATAAATAAATTGTTAATTGTTAATTATCTGTGCTCCCCAATGATATGAAACATTTTAGTTTCTCTCTTGGCTTTTTTTTTAATATTGGAAATGAGTGATGCTCCTTTGAAAATAAACTAAAAACAGTCTGCTGTTCTTTTGGACCCAGGACTGTTGAGGTTAGTTTCCGTAATAGTCCGACCCTTAACGTGTATTTTCAATGTCTGCATTTTAATACGTATCTTTCAGTTAACTCAGGAATCGTCCCAAAAATCTGGTAAACTGCATGTGTCTCTCTGCTGAGAGTGTTGCTCTACACAAGTCACTATATAACTGTGGGTGAAAACCTGCCTCCTGCTGGTACAGTCTGCGGATATACAGTTATATGTCTTCAAAACAGCAGTAAGTTTTTGGGTGAGTGACGACTCGGGCCATTCTGTCTGCCAGTCACCGAATCGGATTGTATGACCACAAACCAGTAAAACCTGTGCACTTGATTTTTGTCAGCACGCACCGCAGGAACACCAGTGAGGCGTACATCACGACTGACCATGGCAGAGGAGGAGGGCCAGTGTCGGAGGGCTTGTACGCACGACAGCTGTAACCAAGGTGACGGGACCAGCGACCATGTTATACAACAGCTTACAGAGCTAAGCGCACTAGACCCGTTGGTGTATGCATCTGTGTTCATGAACTCGCTGGAATAGGTGTATCAATATGGATCAAGTGACATTCAGAATGAGGTGATTAAAGCCGACATGGAAACGCTCAGCAGTTTACACGCAGCTTTGTGTAATAAACTGTACACGATGTTTCCTGATTACAGAGATTGCAGAGTTATCAACAGGCAGGTGAAGAAAACAATTGTACCTGACATTTTTAATCTCGGGTATAGTATAGTGAACCAAAGTCCTGTCAAAGAGCTGGATAAAATTTTTGGAGCAAAATCAGCAACGGAATCATCGCAGGAAACACTGCTTTTCTCTGTGACTGAGTTTCAGAAACTCATAACTACTGGTGCTGAACTGACAGACTGTGTGGGACGACTGGAGAAAAACATTTCTGATATGCGTGCGGAGAACTCGCAGTTACGACAGAAGAGGAATAAATCTAACGCATCAGATGGTACACAGCCACAAACGGATGATTCGAGCGATGACAAGGACTCTGTATCTGGCATCCCTCATACAAATGGTGCACCGCCCTCTAAACCGACGCCTGACCCGCACAATACTGTAATGTGGAAAGGAGCCACTAGATGGCAGTATTGACCTTTTTTTTGTTAAGCCAGTCTGGAGCTAGGTTTGGGCATGTCCTGGGAATGTCTGAGAGGGGAAAGTCCCAGAGAAGAAAAAAGTCTAAATGTGGGAGGGGGCTGCAAAAGAGTATATAAGGAGAAAAGTTGAGAGAGTAAAGTAGTAGGAGAAATTGCAAGGAAAAAGATACATTTGACCAGACCTGTCACTCTTTTCAAGACCTGTGAAGCTTTTAGGGGATTTCTGCCTGTGTTGGAGCATTTTCCTCACTTGGAACATCACCAAGCAACCCCTTCTCAAGGGACTGAAAAGATTTTTTTTCTTGTATATTATCAATCTTGGTCAGTAGTATAAATTGTAGGTTAGTGTTGGTCTTTGTTTAATTAAATCTGTTTGAGTTTTAAAATTTTGTCTGTTATCCCTTGCTGTCTTATATGTCATAACAAATTAGGGGCTCAAGTCCAGGATAGACCATTGTGTGAGTCATTTATTGAAAATCTAACATTTCAAATTGTAAAACTGTTTTTGAATTTTCCTATATATATACAGCAATGGAAGATTTCTTGGCTTCACCAACCGTAGTGGTTTTGAAGTCTTTTAAAAAGACAGAACTGCTAGGAATATGCAGACAGTTAGAGCTGACAGAGGTAAAACCAGCCATGCGAAAAGTAAGACTGGCTAGAGAGATTGTTGAATATTACATTGATGAAAATATGTTTGTGCTAGGAGATCTGGAACAGTTTCCAGTGGAAAATCCATATGTAGAAATGGAACTTAAATTAAAAATGCTAGAGATTGAACGGGAGGAAAAAGAAAAACAAAGGCAGTTTGAGAAAAATTAGCAAGAGAAGAAAAACAAAGAGAATTTGAGAGAGAGAAAGAACAGAAAGAGAGAGAAAGAGACAGAGATTTTGACTTAGAGAAGTTAGATAGAGAGGAAAGGCTCCAACTGGAGCAACTAAAAATTAAAATAGAAGCGGAGAACAAATTTCATGCTAGCCAGGAGGTAAAACTGGTGCCACCTTTCTCCAAGAAGGAGGTTTATAAGTATTTCCAGTGTTTTGAAAAGGTAGCAAAGAGTTGCCAGTGGCCAAAGGAACACTGGCCTCTGATGTTGCAAACTGTCCTCAAGGGTAAAGCTCTACAAGCATATTCGGCTTTGTCTGCAGATGATTCCTCCGATTATGAGGTTGTCAAAAAGGTTATTTTGAGAGTTTATGAGTTGGTTCCAGAGGCTTAGCGACACAAATTCAGAGGTCTGAGAAAATCTGACAATCAGACTTATGTGGAATTTGCGAGAAGGTGTTACAACCCCCATGGACCTAGGGGTGCATGGGGTAGGTAACTAGTTGTAGTGGAATGGGCCAGGTGTTAAAAATGGGTAATAGGTGGGAAAACAGTAAAAATAATAATAAAACACCAACAATGCAGAGACTAGTGCTCAAGTGTTTACTGATAGTAGCTGGACATACAGGGGTAGGATACACAAAGACAGTCAAGACACACACTACCAGAGTCAAAGGACGCTGGATGTTGCCAAAATAACCAAAAACAAGCTAACTAACACAAAGAGTTTTCTACACTAATGTTACAAACAAAAGCCTAACTACTCTGTCTAGCAATAACGTACATCGGTTGGCAACCACCCCTAAAGACTAGTGTGTCTATACCAGAGGCTGACATTTGTTCGGGAATCCCACGGGTCACGGGATTCCCGCAGGACTCCCGCGGGATGGGAGTCAACTTTATTATTAATCACGTGATTGGGACGGTACGGGAGTAAAAAGTTAACGGGAGCAGACGGGAGCGGGAAGCGAAATTTTTATTACCACTTGAGTTCCAGACCCCAACAGAAACTCATTTGCGTACAGCGATCTTGTACCGAACCACTGAAGGAGTATCTTGAGACATTTTTTGTCTTTACGAGCCTTGCACCGACGCACGGTCTTGGAACCCCTGACTGCGCAGTCCATACTCAGAATACTGCACTTACATCGAAGATGCTTGCCTTGCTCTCAGCAAAACTGTTGGGCAAATCATGCGTCGAGCCTGCCATTGAGATAAATGCGCTCTGAATGTGTTTTTTCAAATGTCTGAGGCTGGTGAAATGAGCTGGTTACAATGATTGTGGTCTAGCACTCGCCGCTTTTTAATCCTGCACTGATCATATAAATAATAAACTAGTTAGTGACTCCGAACAAAATCCAATGAATATAAAGTAGAAATAATCGAGATTGCGTTATTTTATTCAGGTAAATATGAATGCTCTGTAGGCCTACAGATTATTTTAATCTACCCTCGCTACGTATACGTTAGCACCCTCCTCAAGGGTGATATGGTTAAATCCATATCACCCGCAGAGAGGGGTGCTAACCTACTTACACCACGTGGGCAACGAATGGACTCGTCCATTCTTAAATGCACGTGTGTTACCTGCACGGATAAGGTTAAATGAAAACGTGGTTTGAGAAATGAAATCAGTGTTGAAAATGAATTCGGACGAAGAGCTTTGTCGGGCCTCGCAAGAAATTGCAGCAGAACTTAATAATGCAAGTGATGATTCTGATCGTGAATTGTTGGAAGCATCTCAAGTAACTGAATTACGTGAACATCTACCCAAGGCTTATATGGTCCAGCTGCCAAATATCATACCCGGTTGTTGTCCAAATAGTAACCTCTGTTATCCAAATAGCAACCTCTGCACGTGCAGTGAGGAGGTTGATACACAGAAAAGCAACCTGCCAGAACAATGGACATAACATACCCTAGTGGTGTAATGAACATTATAAACATACCGGCAGGTTTTGCAAGTGCTGTTAATAAAATCGCATTCGCACTTTGCTGTTGGGTGTTAATATAGGTTTTCGCGATTAAGGTGCTTTCTTTCTGCATCATCGTAAGTAGGGGGCCACAGCTAAACTCAGGCTGAGGGGTGTGATACAGCTTAATGATTTTATACATTTTATATGATCCGACATACACACAACATACACACTTACAATAACATGGACTTATTTTGCAATAATGAATTAGTTAGCCCTGATTGCTTTCTGGGCAGTGTTTTCTTGCAAATAGGCAAATAATAAATAAAATCCAGACTGGCAAACCAGACTGAAATGGCTGTTGTATTTTTATTTAATATTTGAATCTTGTGCATTTTTTTTCTTTTTCCAAATAAAACTTTCCTATATTACCACAGATGAACTGTTCTTGCTGGCATTTTTTTTAAATACTTTGTAGTCTGCAGTTTTAATCTTAAAATAATCGGGAGAAGATCAAGTCAAATATCGTGTATGCATAGGGGCTAGAAGGAAAAAAAAATGGGAGCGGTACAGGAGTGGGAGTCATTTTGAATGGGAGCGGGATGGGAGTGGGAGTCACTTTACTGGGAGTGGGACGGGACAGGAATTTTTTTTCCCCTCTGGCCCGGGATTGGGACAGGACACAAATTTTCTCTGTGGGAGTGGGACGGGACAGGAATGAAAATCCACTCCCGTGTCACCCTCTAGTCTATACATTAACATAGCCTATGGGCATATGTATAGGAGCTCCCAGTCTAACCTGTCCCAAGGCTTGGCAGTGTACATAAACAACAATGAAACATATAATGGTTAACACAACTAAGACACTGGCTCACAAGACACAAAATGGCATTTGAGGAAAACCAAAGCAAAATCTCTCGAAGAGCAAACAGTCCAGGATTTTTAAAGTAGGTGGCGGGTTCTGGTTGGTTGATTTGAATGATGAGGTGGCTCTGGGACTGGTGAAGGCGGGGCTTGAAGGGTGTGGTCTGGGAGGCAGGACTTGGTGGATGGTGATGGCAGGGGAAAGGCAGGGAAGTGCAAAAGACAAATCCCAAACACACAGTATATAACAGAAGGTTTGCTTTGAGCGCTGGTGTACAAAACCCAAAACCAGTGAAGTTGGCACGTTGTGTAAATCGTAAATAAAAACAGAATACAATGATTTGCTAATTCTTTTCAACCTATATTCAATTGAATACACTGCAAAAACAAGTTACTTAATGTTCGGACAGGTAAACTTTGTAATTATTTGCAAATATTAGCTCGTTTGGAATTTGATGCCTGCAACATGTTTCAAAAAAGCTGGCACAAGTGGCAACAAAGACTGAGAGAGTTGGGGAATGCTCACAGGAATATCCCACAGGTGAACGGGCTAATTGGGAACAGGTGGGTGTCATGATTGAGTATAAAAGCAGCTTCCCTGAAATGCTCAGTCATTCACAAACAAGGATGGGGCGAGGGTCACCACTTAGTGAACAAATGAGTGAGCTGATTGTCGAACAGTTTAAAAACAACATTCCTCAACGAGCTATTGCAAGAAATTTTGGGATTTCCTCATCTAAGGTCCGTAATATCGTCAAAAGGTTCAGAGAATCTGGAGAAATCACTGCAATTAAGCGACAAGGCCGAAAACCAACATTGAATGCCCGTGACCTTTGATCCCTCAGGCGGTACTGCATCAAAAACCAACATCAGTGTGTAAAGGACATCACCACATGGGCTCAGGAACACTTTAGAAAACCACTGTCAGTAACTACAGTTTGTCGCTACATCTGCAAGTGCAAGTTAAAACTCTACAATGCAAAGCGAAAGCCATTGATCAACAGCACCCAGAAACACCGCCGGCTTCGCTGGGCCCAAGCTCATCTGATGCAAAGTGGAAAAGTGTACTGTGGTCTGACGAGTCCACATTTCAAATTGTTTTTGGAAACTGTGGACGTCGTGTCCTCCGGACCAAAGAGGAGAAGAACCATCCGGACTGTTATAGGCACAAAGTTCAAAAGCCAGCATCTGTGATGGTATGGGGTGTATTAGTGCCCAACTTACACATATGTGAAGGCACCATTAATGCCAAAAGGTACATACAGGTTTTGGAGCAACATATGTTGCCATCCAAGCAACGTCTTTTTCATGGACGCTCCTGCTTATTTCAGCAAGACAATGCCAATCCACATTCTGCACGTGTTACAACAGCATGGCTCCGTAGTAAAAGAGTGAGGGTACTAGACTGGCCTGCCTGTAGTCCAGACCTGTCTCCCATTGAAAATGTGTTGCGCATTATGAAGTGTAAAATATGACAACGGAGACCCCGGACTGTTGAACAACTTAAGCTGTACATCAAGCAAGAATGAGAAACAGTTCCGTCTGAAAAGCTTCAAAAATTGGTCTCCTCAGTTCCCAAACGTTAACTGAGTGTCGTTAAAAGGAAAGGCGATGTAACACAGTGGTAAAAAGACCCCTGTGCCAACTTTTTTGCAATGTGTTGCTGCCTTTAAATTCTAAGTTAATGATTATTTGCAAAAAAAAATTAAGTTTCTCTGTTTGAACATTAAACATCTTGTCTTTGCAGTGTATTCAATTGAATATAAGTTGAAAAGGATTTGAAAATCATTGTATTCTGTTTTTTATTTACGATTTACATAACGTGCCAACTTCACTGGTTTTGGGTTTTGTACTTCTATGGAGGTCAAGGATGATTTCAACTCACTAAAAGAGATGGTGTTAGTTGAAGAATTCAAGACTGTGTTCAGGATGATATTAAGACCTACCTAAATGAGAAGCAAGCATTGAATTTGCAATCAGCTGCCAAATTTGCAGACAAATATGTTCTCACACATAAGTCCAAATTTCAGTCTAGCAGTAACAATAAATGGTTCCAATTTCACAAAAAAAGGTAAAGGTGATACCCAAGATTCCACACAAAAAGACAAATCTGGTGATGGTGCTCAGAAATCCAGTCGCAGGTCTGATCAAAGTGTGAAAGCTGACAGTGACAAAAGTAGTCTAGTTTGCAATTATTGCAAGAAATCTGGTCATGATACAACTAACTGTGGGTTCCTTAAAGCTAAGAAAGAAAAAGAAAAGGATACTGAACCCAATGCCTTTGTGAAGACAAGGTTAGAAACCCCTGGAGTAGATGACTGATCTGCTAAATTGCCTGCTCCTTGTGAAGCTAAAAAGCCTGATACTGCTGACTTTGTGAGGGAGGAATTTCTTCCATTTGTGTCAGAGGGATTTGTGGCTCTGAATGAGCATTCTCTTCATGTACCCATATATATCCTAAGGGATACCGGAGCTTCTCAGTCACTTTTGTTGATGGACTCCTTGGAGTTACGTGATGAGACCATTTCTGGGGATTTCACACTTGCACAAGGTATTGAAGGGAGGTCTGTCTCTGTACCCCTGCGCTCTATATTCTTGAAGTCAGATTTAGTTACAGGACAGGTAAAGGTGGGACTAATGTCAAGTCTACCTATCAAGGGTGTTTCTCTGTTGCTTGGCAATGACCTGGTTGGGGGGAATGCAGTTATCCCCAATTCTTCTTACTTCACAGTCGAGCACTGAAGATGGCGATGATCATCCATCTCTGTAGTGACCCGTGCTATGGCCAAGAAGGCTCAAGAAGAAGATGATGGGGTGCCATTGAATAGTCATGACTCAGGTGGTTCGCCTCATGGCTCTGTTCGGCCTACAATAGTTTCTCCGTTTGAGGACTTATCAGACACCTTTATTAGTTCTTTGATCAGCCAGCCAGATGGGTCTGGTGATTCTGATATGTCTGGAAACCTGTCTCTGTCCAGAAAGCGGTTGATTCAGGAGAAAACTAATGTTCCTGAAATTTGTGTACTAAAGAGGAGAGCCCTTCCTGATGAAGAAATAGAGGCAGTTCCAGTAGGGTATTACCTCAATGATGGAGTGTTGATGCGGAAGTGGCGCTCTCCTGATCATCTTGGTGTTAACAAGACTGTTGATAAGATTGTAGAACCTGAAAGTTTGATTTGGCTCGATTTTACTTACAACATAGGTCAACAATCATATTGTTGGAACACATGCTCATTACGCGTGTAAAATCTGAATGTTTGGGTGATCTGACACAATCCAGAGCAAGCAGTAAACTTTTATAATCCTACAGCCTGCCGGTGAGAGTGGCATCTTTTTTTCTGTTCACAGCAGGAAGCCGCAGCCACTACGTCCAGGGTGCCCAGTGTTCCTCAGAGTTCCATCACTGGTTTCATTGAAGTTAAAGCCCAGCTACATTAATCAGCTTAAAACAATCTAAATCTCTGTCAAATTCATATTATGTTTATGTTCAATATCCTAGAAAGGAACCTCATATATATTTATCTCACTATTGGATTGTAATACTCCATTCTAAGGCTTTTCCATGACAACTGCATCATTTTAGCACATATTCCTATCATGTTTGGTATCTTTATTCTCGGGGGGAGTCCAAGGAGTTGAATGGAACATGTTTCATTTCCCTTGGAATTATGGTTCATCTTGTTTGTAAGATTAATTCGGGCGACTACCTAGTCTCCCCTCTATGCAAATTAAACTTATCACCTAGGCCAGTAAAACTCTGATTCGACCACCCCTTCCTCTACCTTGTTCGGAGGCGTGGTTTGGAATCTTTAAAGGTACGAGATCCTAAGGGGGCGGGGCCTCTTTCTCTCTTGGTCATCCCTGCGGGTCGTGATCTGACGTGCGAATAGGTAAGTGGGAGAAGTCACATGACGCCTTGCTCTGCGGAGCGAGGGGGCATTTGAGTTCTCCCCGACCACGTGGGGAAACTTTAGCTCCGCGTGGCCATTCACCTTTTCCAGGTATGAAAATATTCTAAATCCTTCTAAATTATATGTAACTGGTAATTGGCTTAGCGTTGATTTGTTTGATCCAAGTTGTGCCTACCTGGTAATTAAATTATTGTTATTCCTTTTCTAGCTTGCGTGGTCTCCGTGTCTTTTAATCTTTTTATTCTTCTTAGCCCCGTCTCAGCGAATACCTAGGGCAGTGATTCCCAAAGTGTGGGCCGCGGCCCCCTGGTGGGCCGTGGTGGTACTGCAGGTGGGCCGTGAGAGGTCATTAAAAATATTATTCATTTTTGCAAATGATTTTTTATTATTTTTATTGTAAAATACAAAAACGATTTCAAAAAATATTTAGAAGTAATAACCTATTGAGTGTTATTGACCTCACAATATTTTAGGAACCTTATATAGTTTGTGATCGGAACGTATTTTTCTGGTCATCATGACCGGGGGTCATAATCGGAGGGGCACGTACTGTGTTAGATAATTAATTCTGTCTTGTGTGTACACCACAGATTAAAAGTTTGGGCTTCCTTTATCCCCCTGCTATAATTTCAATCCTGAATCTTTATAATAATAATAAATAAATAAATAAAAAACAACAACAACAACAATTATTGTTGTTGTTTTTTATTTATTTTATTTTATTTATTATATTTTCTTAACAACAACAACAACAATTATTGTTGCTGTTAAGTGTTCTGAGAATGCATAATTTCGTCTATGTGCTGTTTAAAGGACAAAGGTGGGCCGCAGACATTTTTTAGATTTTCAAGTGGGCCCTGATTTGGAAAAGTTTGGGAACCCCTGACCTAGGGGAATAGATTATCCTCACTGAGGAACGACTGGCCAGCGGCCCGGTGTGGGAATTGGTTGGTTAAGTTGGTTTAGGCGACCATGATCTACCTATTGTAAGGATTTATACATGTTGGTTCTGAATTTTAACCTATAGAACCCTTAGGCTAATATATAATCCTAGGTTCATTGTAATATACCAGCAGAGGCTATTGCAATGATGGTTGACTTCCAACCGCTAACCTAACCAACAAACTAGGATTCGAACATGGTGTTAATGCCCAAGAACATTAATGTAGCGGCAGTGGTTGTCTGTTAGGAATTCAAGGTATAGTCACTTCATGTTTGTCCTTAGAGTCTAAGTAACTGGTTATCACTGTCTCGAGATTCGCGCATGCTGTTCCATCAATTCTAATTCTAATTTGGATTCAGATTTTTCACGAGGATACCACTAAATTTGGTATGTCAGATTAATTGTAACCATTGCGTTTTCATGCCCCGTCCAAAGACGGTGAAAATTATCCATTATATTGTGATTCACTCCAGCCAGAAGAATGCTCTAATTAAAGTTAGACAAAGAGAACACGTGATGCCTTCACCTCGCTGCAATGTTCCGTCGTTGGTATTGTTTGTTGAGGTTTTACAAGATCATGAAACACTTCTTCTGGCCTGGACTTCGGAAAGACGTTTCCAACTTTTGCAAAACCTGTCACACTTGTCAGGTAGTTGGAAAACACCAGTTAGACCCACCTGTAGCTCCATTGCAGCCTATCCCAGCATTTGGGGAG
Source organism: Gymnothorax reevesii (assembly GCA_029721435.1). Taxonomy (NCBI): domain Eukaryota; kingdom Metazoa; phylum Chordata; class Actinopteri; order Anguilliformes; family Muraenidae; genus Gymnothorax; species Gymnothorax reevesii. The sequence continues at coordinate 99,641,498 of CM056582.1, read as the reverse complement.
CCCTTCTCTAAGGTCATTGCTGATTGCGTTGGTCCATTACCCAAGACTAGATCTGGAAATCAGTACTTGTTGACAATCATGTGTGCATCTACCAGATTCCCCGAAGCCATACCTCTACGTAACATCAAGGCAACTGCAATCTCGAAAGCTTTGATAAAGTTCTTCACGTTGTTTGGCCTTCCCAGGGAAATTCAATCAGACCAAGGTAGCAATTTCACTTCCGTATTGTTTCAGCAGGTTAAGATAAGATATACTTTATTGAACCCCGTGGGGTAATTCGTCCTCAGCATTTAACCCATCCTATAGTTAGGAGCAGTGGGCAGCCACAGAGCTGCGCCCGGGGACCAACTCCAGTTCTAAAGCCAGTTCCTTGGTCAGGGGCACTGGTTGGAGTGTTCCTATGAAGCATGTTTTTGTAGGTGGGGGAAACCGGAGTACCCGGAGGAAACCCACGCAAACACGGGGAGAACATGCAGACTCCACACAGAAAGGCCCCAGGCCAGATTCGAACCCACAACCTTCTTGCTGTGCCACCGTGTCACTTCCCCATGCTCAAATCTCCTGACTTCAACAAACCGTTCTCCATCGCGGTCGATGCTAGCGACCAAGCTTGTGGATCTGTGCTCCTATAGAGAAGTGACTCTGATGACATTGAGCTTCCCGTGGCATACTTCTCCAGGAAGTTCAATCGCCACCAAAGGAACTATTCCACAATAGAGAAGGAGCTGTTGGCTCTGGTTATAGCTTTACAACACTTTGAGGTTTATGTTTGTACAGGGTGTATACTGACCACAATCCGTTAATGTTTTTGAGTAAGATGAAAAACAAGAATCGGAGATTGTTGAACTGGAGTTTGATTTTACAGGAGTTTGACTTGGAAATTAAGCATGTAAAGGGTACTGGCAATGTAATTGCTGATTGCTTATCCCGTGTTTCAGTATGTACAGTGGCTCCAATAAGTATTTTACACTAATTGAAAATTTGACTACATAACAGCTTTTGTATATTCGGCTAAATGCTTGCTATTGTGTGTAAAAGTGATTAAAATATTTGATAATCAATATGTTTTAAACAAATATTTAATGTCAAAATTGCATATTTGGTCAGAAAGGCGACGCAATATGTATCTGTACAGTTCCATTAGTGAGTCACAAAACTTATAATACTCACCTAAAAAAAAAAAAAAGTCTTAAACGTGGGAGGGGGCTGCAAAAGAGTATATAAGGAGAAAAACTGAGAGAGTAAAGTAGTAGAAGAAATTACAAGGAAAAGGATACATTTGACTAGACCTGACACTCTTTTTCAAGACCTGTGAAGCTTTTAGGGGATTTTTGCCTGTATTGGAGCATTTTCCTCACCCGGAACATCACAAAGCAACCCCATTCCAAGGGACTGTAAATATTTTTTTCTTGTATATTATCAATCTTGGTCTGTAGTATAAATTGTAGGTTAGTGTTGGTCTTTGTTTAATTAAATTTGTTTGAGTTTTTAAATTTTGTCTGTCTTCCCTTGCTGTAGCAAATGTCATGACAAATTGGGGCCATAACAATACAAATCCCCCAGAGGGATCTGGCTACCCAAGCAGGTACTGCCGCAGACAAGCGAGGAAGAAGAAGCAGCAGCTAAGAAGAGGACAACAGCCTCCGGGAGCCGCACCGGGGTCCGCGCCTGCAGCCGCACCAGGAGCCACACCGGGAGTCGCACAGGGGGCCGCACCCACTGCTGGTGCTGCTGCTGCCCTTAATCCAGGTACCTGTAATGGGCCTACCCGCGCTGATGGGCCTGTTGGAGGTGATGGCACCAACCAGCCGCGTATCCACGCTGCTGACAGCTTTAGTAAGCAAGAAATCTACGTCGGGGGCATTGCCAACACGCACACTGCCGAGGAAGTCAACGAGCATTTGAGTGGCATGGGTGTCGCTCACAACGTGCATGTGGAGCAGCTATCGAGGCGACAGGACTGGAAGTCTTACAAAGTCGTGGTTCCTGTTGAAAAAGCGGATCTGGTGCTGAATACCAAGAAATGGCCATCTAGTGTTAGGGTGAGGCCTTTTCGTGCCCGGGCTGAGGGAAACTGGTGCCAAGCACCGCATAGGACGGACTTTTACCATCAGTCACATCATTGGCTCCAAAGCACTGCTCAGCAGTGAGGAAACAACAGACAAAACGGAAGACAACCACCCTGCTTCTGCAGCAGGCCAGCAAACAACGTGTCCAGATCCAGCGCCCAGCGATCTTGGCACAACCGAGCTGTTAACACGCACAGGGGCTGGGAGGACCGCAGACAACGCAGGGAAGAAACCTGGGAAGACGACAGCAGATATGACGCCCGACATCACAGAGACTGGGAGGGTGACTCCTAGCCCAACCGGGAGTATGCCCCAGGTGATCGCGCCCGATACATCCATGGACATGATAGACAATATGAGCAACAAGCAAGGCACAACAGGTACGCTGATGCATAATCTTAATCATAATTTTGATAAGTTATGCCTTGAGTCAATGAACTGTAAGGGAGTCAAAAAATCCGCTCATTATATCTGTGATAGATTAAAGACGTGACATTTTATGTTTGAGTGAGACTTGGCTTAGGCCCCATGAAGTCTCTCTTATAGAGTCTGTGGTGCTGCAGGAGAATCGTTTACCCTTATTATCTTACAGCTGTTTTGCCAAGTCCGGTATGGTGGACGCCTCGAATGACTATGCAGGCCGTCCTTATGGCGGCGTAGCCATTATACGCAAAACTCAACATTACTTATCATACCGTGAGTTAGAAACGTCATGTGACAGGATCCTACCAGCTGCATTATGTCACATCTCAGGAGAAACACTGGAGATAGTCGTGTGTGTGCACGTGCCTTTTTATAAAAGTTGTGATAGGGATCAGGCAGAAGCCTTTTTGGCCACATTAGATCCGTTGCAAATTATTATAGATAAATACGGCTGTGATGTTCCTGTAGGGCTCTGCGGAGATTTTAATGTAAAAGTACCTCATGAAGCAACGTTAAACAGAAACTGGTATGAGAGCTCAGGTTATACGGCTCATAGTAACATATTGTATGATTTTATGATTGCAAATAATCTTGTCGCTGCTGATCTTATGTTTCCTCAACCTGTTAACTATACGTTTTTCCGTCATGCTAGCAAAGCGTACACATGGATTGATCATATGTTAGTTACTTTACATAATAGTTTCTCTGTTTTGCTTTGTGAAATCATAGAAGAGGAAGAGGGTAACGTTAGTGATCACCAGCCTCTCCGGATGGTGTTTTCTGTATCTAGGGTAAATGAGGCCAAGGTACATGTTAGTAACAAGACTAATGTGTGTTCTGAGTTCACTACCTACACCGCTCCTGACTGGCGTGACACTAGGCGTCGTGACCAGTACCATACGCTTCTTACTGAGAAGCTGTGGCAGATGGATCCGCTGGTATTAACAGAGGGTATGGATACACAATCAGTTAGGGCATGTCTGGATTCTCAGATTGAGCAACTTAACAAAGTTATGCATTCAGCAGCTGCTGATGCCAGTTGTCTATCAGTGCAAAAATACAAGCCAAAACCATTTTGGTGTCCAGAATTGAGTCGTATATGGGATAAGAAATGCTGTCATCCCGACTGATCAGATGGCCAATCATTATGCATCTATCATGCAGGATAACGATGTATTGTCTGAAGAACAGCAACGTATTACTAATAGTGTCACTGAAATATATAACATTTTAAAATCTCGCACTCTGCCAGTTGTTAATATATCTATTGATCAAGTCAGTGATCTAATTTCCTCTCTTAAGCAGGGATGTTCGCCCTGTATTGATGGTGTTAGCACAGAACACTTTGTTTATGGTAAGAGTGATATACTTTGTGATAAACGTGTTTCTATTTATTCTGCTGTTCTCCGGCTTGGGTGTGTTCCTACAGTATTTACGCTGGGTGTCATTGTACCGATACTTAAAAAACTAACATTAAACCCTAATTTGTCAGAAAACTATTAGCCTATTACACTTAGCTCTGTGCACACAAAACTTGTTGAAATGTTAATTTTGGCAGATGGTAACACTTGTAGAACGCAATTTGGATTCAGAGAGTCTAGGGCTTCGGCATTTGGTTGTACGCTTTTAAATGATGTCGCCTCATACTTTAAGTTCCGTGGCTCACCAGTATTTATGTGTGGTTTGGACGCAGAAAAATGTTTTGACAGTATTTGGCATAGTGCACTTTTATATAAATTGTGGAATAACATTGCAGATTCTCATTGGATACTTTTATATGAATGGTGCAATAATTTGAAAGCCACTGTTAGATGGAATGATGGATATTTGTCTTTACAGTATCACGCGGTATGAGGCAGGGTAGCCGACTGTCGCCGCGTCTATTCAGCATATTCATTAATGATTTACTTGTTGATCTGTCTAAATCTGAGACTGGTTTGCACATTGGAAATAACTCCTTTAATTCTTTTGCTTACGCTGACGATGTGACTTTGTTCAGCGCCACTGTGACCGAGCTGTAGTCAATGATTGACATGTGTCACAGTTATTTTACAACATGGCGTTTCAAATTTGGTTTAAAAAAAGTCTAAATATATGATTTACGGGAAAAACTTGTTTGTCTCTGAGCCGTATTGACGACTAGGTGAAAATACAACGGAAAATGTGAGTGTGATAGAAACATTGGGTGTTATGCTATCCAGTGATGGTCGTCCTGATGCCCACGCACAGGCTGAGGAAGTGTCAGCAAGCGTTTTTCAGCCTGAACAAAGCAGGCATGCCATATCCAGGTTTACCGGTTCATATGAAATCTTATCTGTGGAATTCAATTTGTCACCCAACTTTAATATACCGTTTGGATACAATGTCTCTTTGTAATACTCAGTATAAGTGATCTCTGGGTTTAAGTAATTATTTTTGCCATACTAAACTGTTAAAGGCACTAGCCATTCCGCCTGTTTGTGATGTTACTGATATCATGAATGTTTCCCTCTGGCAGCGCCTATTCAAGGTTGACTCTCCTGTGCGAGATCTATGTTCATATTTTATATCATTGTGTGCCATAACAGGCCAACATATTCCTAATACTTCAGCTAATAGAATTATTTCAATGGGTCTCTGCCCTACGGAGACTGCGTTTAATAACAATCGTAGAGGACGACACTCTGCTTGTACAAACGGGGATGGCGTTGTGGATTCGTTTCATTGTCTTCTACATGAATCAGATTTTTTGCACAGAGACTCTAATGCGTATAATCTAGTCAAGCTGCTGTGTAGAGCCTACAGTTAGCTCATTAATGCTCTTGGTCTCAGTCACTACAGCTGTATTACCATGATTTATCCAAGTCACCATACAGCTGTTGTATTATATAGGCTTATCATGATTGATCATCATCCTTGTCCACCATCTGTAAAGCCATGATTGATACGAGTCACTATCTGTAACATAATTGCTATGACTTTGTATGCTGTGAGTGATGTTTTAGTTTTCTTAGTTGTGTGATAGTGTGTTATCTTAACACGTTTCAATCTGTATGTATGTATGATATTTGTATGATTGTATTGTACATCCCAAGACATGGGGGTTTAACAGAATAAATAAAAGAAAGAAATGTATCCCGAAATGTGTGTTGATGTTGCAACTCAGAAGCCCCAGCCGCATAGAGGATTTTGGGATCAGGAAAGAGGATTTCCTGGTTAAAATTAATTCATATTTCACTATCAATTCACAAAATGTATGGCTGAACTTGATGGTTAAATTGTAACTATGAACATGCAAATTTTCCAGAAGGAGCCCATGTTAAAGAACATCCTTTTCCACCACAAAGATGAAAGGAAAACACCAATGAAAGAAATGAGGACATAATCACTACAGTGAACGGTGACATCGGTAACTCTACTTTCTTCATGTTCGCATACCAAGCAAACCAATAAACCCATGAGACACTTCGCTGGCACCTCAGTTAAAACCATGAAATCAATAAATAGAAATTGATGAAGTAATGGTACTCCACTACCTGTGATAATGCCAAAAGTGCAGTAATCACTGTCTCTCAGCTAAATGGTACTTAAAGACATCATTTCTGCAACTATATCTAAGGATACGTTCAGACAGCAGGTCTGGATGCACATTCAGATTTTTTGGAGAAATTGAATTTTTTTGTGCGCTCATTCATTATATGCGACTTCTATCAGTTTTGAGCATAAACTGAATGCGACACAAAAGTGACCTGCATGTGCAGAAGAGGTCCTGAGGGGAATACATGATCACGCAGGCACACACTGTTTGTTTATGGAAGTAAATACGGAGGCATCTCTCCTCGGCGCGTGCGGCACTGATAAAGTAAAAGTCGGATAAATGCGACCTGGCCGTTCAGACAGCAGTCGCATTGCAAAATATCAAATACGTATCAGATTTAGGACCACATATGAAAGTGGTCTGGGTCGTTTTTAAAAAAATCTGATTTGTGCCGTTCAAACTGTCTTTAACAGATCGGATACAGGTCAGATATGGGCAAAAAAACGGATTTGGCCCACGTTTGCCTGAAGTCTCAACTAGCCTAAATCTCAATTGTCCACATGTAACTACATTTCAACTGTTTTATTTGTTACACGAAATATTATTCACAAACTTGCTGTGAGTTTTGCCCAAGATTGTATTATAAAATACAATTAGGAAATTCGAATGACTTCAATAAGTTTAGTTAAACAAACCCAGAGATACTTTCATTAGTTTTATTCGCCTAAGTAACAGGTGACTACAGAGTTGCTGAATGGAGCCCTCAGACGAGATACTGTGGAACTGACTCCCCTCTGCAACTTTAGTTGGGTCCTTAAACAGAATGTAAAGAAAAACCTGCTGTTCATTCCTTGACTAAAGGCCCTGACTTCACTCCAAAACTGCCCCTGTGGTTTACCCCTGCTCTCTCTCTGACTTGGTCTGCCAACTTGCTACTGTTCTTTCAATCAGTTCTCTTAGGACTTTCTTGCAGAAGAGAAATGTGATCTTATAGAACTTTCTCTCCTTAGACTTAAACTGAAATTTGTCATTTATCTAAGGACTTTCTTGACCCGAGTAGCTGTGAAAGTTACACATTTTACATGATACAGAGGATCTCAGAAGTGCTTCCACTCCTCTGAAATCACACAGCATCCAAACACCTGCAGGAAGCTACACTGGTTACCATGTCTCGTCTGCATTTCAGTGCCAGGCTTCTTGCTCAGCTCGAGAGTTAAACGGAGCTGCAGGGATAAGAGCCGCTCACGTGGTTTCTTAGCTTTGATCAAGTGCTCGCAAAGTGAAGATTATAAGCCGCAGTGTCCGCTATTTTTATATTTCTTTTTTTTTTCTCAAGGGTATAATCAGATAAGTATGACATACCCGTACATTTTATCACTGCACTGCAACTTTCTTCCTGTATGTGGCAGGGAAATCGTGGGGAGTGCAGACGCATGTGAACATCTGTTTGTGATTAATAAATGTAGAAAAATGTAGCAGGTGTTTTCTTCTTGAGTTATGTGCAAGTATATGTGTTAGTCTTTAATCCCTTCAATATTGTCCTGGCAATTTCATGACTGGGATCTTGAGCTTTTACTAAAATTAACTGCACTTTCGTAGCATTGTATCAGATTAGTAGATTGCATTATTTTTGCTCCTGAAACAAAGGTTTGATAGGAACTGACTGCTGCATTGTTTCAATCTGTTGGTCTCCAGTGCACAAGCATAGTCTGACTCATGCAGGCCAGAGTTGACTCTGTGGACTCGGCAACATGTGCAATCAGAGCCTTGTCTGACCATAGATACCTATGATACCAGAGAAAACTAGTTATGTGTAACTCAATTCAAAAACAATGTCTTTGGTACATTGCTGGGAATCGCCAGTATTTGCATCCAGCCTACAGGGCCCCCTGGGGACAAAATTTTCAGAATTTTGAGGTTGGCTACCATCTACACTGAAAATACTACTATTGAGATTTTACTAATGCCGTAATGTACCCCAAAGGGACTAAGTACCCAGAGATTTCAGATCTCCATCTTGCTGGGTGAACAGAATTGTGCCTTTTATCACCACAGTACATATCTGGATTTTTGAGAAAATATACCGCAAACATGCATCAAAAATCTATTTTGACCATCTTTCTGGCCGTCCATTGCACAGACCCAGCAAGATACCAAGGTAATATTCACTGAAAATGATCGATTTGTTGTGAGTAAACACATAATAAAGCATTCTACATTGGTACATATCAGGGATATTATTTTTTTCCATTCCATTTCCAATTTTTATTGTTATTTCTCAAACAATTCCAGCTCAATGCTATAGTTACCCAGCTTGGCCACGTGGTGGTACTGATGTCCGACCAAACTTGACGTGCCACAGGTCTTGATAAAAGTATAACATATTTGGTGCTGTGTACCCTCAAGTCATGATAGTTCATGTAAAATGTGGTGTCAACAGCTTTTGGACAACAAAACTGAACCACTTTAGTGGCTTCCAGGTGGCACGACCAGCAGGCGAAGTTAGATACCCAAAAATTCAGCTTTTTCCATAAGACATCCATATCTACCTATGTGCCAACTGTCATTCAATTCCAGGGGGGTCAACTGCGCACTGAACAATGATCTCTCGTGGAATCGCTCTTACTTAAACAGTTAACCACCACTATTTCTAGGTAATTTTATTATCAAAGTTGCTAAACACAATTCTGCAGGATGATTAGATATAGCCTTTAACATTTCAGCATATCCAACATTTAATTTGTAAGTTTGATGAATGTTCTAGCCATCATAGTTAGCCTACAACTTTGTGACCTAAAGAGCTCATTAAAGACGGCCCTTCATAGGCTACTCACTGACTGAGTTTTTATTTGATGCACTGAACTGAAAATCGCTGCTTTTTGGGAGTGGGCATGGACGAATTGAACAGAAATCATAAGTCCGTAAAGGTCAAAAATTGGCTGCAAATCAGAAAATGTACAGTGAATTGCGAAGTCAAATTGTTTACTTCCAGCCCTGAGTCAGAATTAGTGGAGCAATGATCCCCGACCGTAGCACTGCAGGGGTAATTTCCCCGATGCTCCCTTCGTAGTCAAAGCCAGTGACGACATGTACCATAGACTGAGAAACTCTGGTCTGTATCACTTGTTCTTCAGGATATTCAGATAAACTACAACCCATCTCTCGCATATTACAACAAAATCCTGCAACGTGGCATTGTGAAAAAAATCATAAAAGCAGACTGAAAGAACATCAGAACTCCAGACGTTTCAATGTGTTTTGTTTGCTTCGCCTGGAAAAGTTTATGCTGCTTACACATGGGCGGCATTGGGGTAGTGCTTACTGGTGCAGAGATTTCAATAGCACCACCAAGAAAATAACTGTATTTTTATATTTAATTTCTAGCTGTACTTCCTCTGTATATTGTTGAATTATTTTTGAAGGTCAGATCCACTCGACACCTTTTTTGTTGTAAGTACAGTGTGAGATGCTTGTAGATCCATATACTACAGTCTGGGCGAATACTCTCTTCAGATTGGCTGGCAGGAATGCATTAAAACTGTGGAACCACAGGTAGTTTGGCTACAGTAGTTTTACCGCTCTAAATTCATCAGCTGGCCAACCTGTAAACACAGAAACATTAGAGCACTGGCATTTGGCTGGGTATAACAGAAACCTCTCTAGTAAATTTGGCGGCATCAGATAAGTTGCTTTCTGGGGGGTGGTTAACAATAGGTACTTCAATGATAATGACCGTAATTATTTAAGCAGCAAAGTAATCGCGCATTATTAATTAAACGATAGTAATCATGTATGGTCAAAAAAGGAAGCTAACATCTCCAGTTCATGTGTCAGCAACTGTCGACAGTTCTCTAACTTCATGCTATGGCAACAGACTGATTTCAGCTCGCTGGCTGTACGGAAATAAGTTTTTGTAATTGCAGGTAGCAAGTTAGCTAAAAAATCGCGCATAATGTTGTGTTATGCATAATCTCCATTTCAGCTGGAATACATTATCAAATCATTAGCTAGTAAAAGGATGTTAGCGTGCAGAAAAGTTGAATCAAGTAAGCTTATTCAGTTTAGCTTGGCCTATAGTATTGGCTATGAGAAGGCACGGTGTCTGTTTAATGATTACCAGCTTGTTTTTTAAGGGCAAAACTTTCTTCAAAAATTTCTGAATGCTTTGATCTGATATTGCTGGAAACTGACCATGGTATAAGCAGGATAATCAACTCGTAGGTGTGCATCACACGGTTTTAAGGCACTTTGCGGAGGCAAACAGCCTCCACTTCACATTGGGTGGTTAGTAAAACCGTGTGATAATCACCAACGAGTTGATTATCCCTTACATATAGAACACTAGATTGCTGACAGGGTACGCTCAAGTGAAGCATCTGTTCCAGCAGTGTATACACCCGGAGGTAAAATTTGCACGTAGACTTCCATTTATTTTTGCCTACTTTAAAATGACATTTTCAGAAACACTTGCGTGTTTGTTGTGGGTTCAAATCCAGCCTGGGCCCTTTCTGTGTGGAGTTTGCATGTTCTCCCCGTGTTCGCGTGGGTTTCCTGCGGGTACTCCGGTTTCCCCCAAGCACAAAAACATGCCTCATAGGAACACTCCAGCAAGTGCCCCTGACCAGGGAACTGGCTTTGGAGCTGGAGGTGGTCCCCAAGCGCTGCTCTGTGGCTGCCCACTGCTCCTGGCTATGGGATGGGTCAGATGCAGAGGACAGGTTACCCCACGGGGTTCAATAAAGTATATCTATCGAGACCGGGTGGGGAGAATTTTTATGCCCGTGCCAATTTTCACGTTGTATAATTTCTGAACAGCTTGAGCTTTTTCCTAAAACCTGTCTGGGAACAATTTAACACCAAAAAGTCAAGTCTACCATCTTCGCCATTTTCATGGCAACGGTTTTCTTACAGGTATGTCTGACAAAAAAATCGCATATCAGGTAATTTAATGTCAGATTTGTTAAGTAGAATTAATTTATGCTAATTTGATGACATCATTGAATTTATTTAATTTCCCTATGATGAAAGCTTCTACTTCCAACAAATAGATGTTTTTTTCCCCATTATTCAGGTGGTCTTTTGGCTCTATTTTGAAATCAATATACTAAACACTAAGAAGTTGACGATAAGAACAAAGGAAGTTTTGCTTACGCAAACCTGTAATCCTTTTTTTTTTAAATTTTTTTATCCTTTATAAGTTTACTTTCATTTCTTTCTGACCTCAACTTCTAAGAAAAACATTCTGAGTAAATGAAAAACTATTTTCATGGAACATACAGTAAATAGAATTTTGTGTGTTTTATGGCCTCTCAGATCTGGTGTACTATGGGATGAAAAAAAGCATTCTGGGTAATAAAAATCAAAACATGATGTCATAATGACATCATAATAGGTCATAATAATACCAAAATGATTATAGTGATTTATTTTTACGTGTACATCATCCCCAGCACTGATCGAGGGGATGGTGAAAAGTTCTTTCTCCTGACTTATAACAGATCAGCCTTTTTTTCCTCCTTGTGGTTTGGAACTCAGTATAAACAGACAAAGCAGCTTATACACTGTTATAAATATTTTTTAGGTAAGAAGTGATGACATTGAATGTCAATTACAAGTAGCAAACTTGGTAGCCACTATGTTAAACATATTCACTGCTATGTCAACGTAATTTCTGCGCTGGTAAGGTGACCAAGGTAGCTACCTGGTGACTGTTAACAATCGCTAGGGTTTGGCTTTAGTCAGCGATCTATTCAAGTCCATGGGATGGCAAATTGGCTAGCTAACATGCAGACATGATTTTCTCCATTAAATTAAATTTGCGTCTCTAGGATAATGATGCGCATGAATTGTTTCATTACAGCCTTTCGAATGAATATTGCTGCAAAACGCAGCCAGACATCCTGGCATCTTTACAACGATCTTAACTTATTTGAAATTGGCTTCATAGGGAACCATTCGTTTTAATGAAGAAGTTGGTTGTATCAATATTCTTTCACTTTGGGTGATGTAAATATGACATCATCAGCAATCTACTGCTCTAGTGCTGGTGCTTGAAAGTTTGTGAACCCTTAAGAATTTTGTATATTTCTGCATAAATATGACCTAAAACATCATCAGATTTTCACACAAGTCCTAAAAGTAGATAAAGAGAACCCAGTTAAACAAATGAGTCAAATATATTATACTTGGTCATTTATTAATTGAGGAAAATGATCCAATATTACATATCTGTGAGTGGCAAAAGTATGTGAACCTCTAGGATTAGCAGTTAATTTGAAGGTGAAACTAGAGTCAGGTGTTTTCAATCAATGGGATGACAATCAGGTGTGAGTGGGCACCCTGTTTTATTTAAAGAACAGGGATCTATCAAAGTCTGATCTTCGCAACACATGTTTGTGGAAGTGTATCATGGCACGAACAAAGGAGATTTCTGAGGACCTCAAAAAAAGGGTTGTTGATGCTCATCAGGTTGGAAAAGGTTACAAAACCATCTCTAAAGAGTTTGGACTCCACCAGTCCACAGTCAGACAGATTGTGTACAAATGGAGGAAATTCAAGACCATTGTTACTGTCCTCAGGAGTGGTCGACCAACAAAGATCACTCCAAGAGCAAGGCGTGTAATAGTCGGCGAGGTCACAAAGGACGCCAGGGTAACTTCTAAGCAACTGAAGGCCTCTCTCACACAGGCTAATGTTAATGTTCATGAGTCCACCATCAGGAGAACACTGAACAACAATGGTATGCATGGCAGAGTTGCAAGGAGAAAGCCACTGCTCTCCTAAAAGAACATCGCTGCTCGTCTGCAGTTTACTAAAGATCACATGGACAAGCTAGAAGGCCATTGGAAAAATGTTTTGTGGATGGATGAGACCAAAATAGAACTTTTTGGTTTACCTGAGAAGCTTTAAGTTTGGAGAAAGGAAAACACTGCTTCCCAGCACAAGAACCTTATCCCATTTGTGAAACATGGTGGTGTTTCATCATGGTTTGGGCCTGTTTTGCTGCATCTGAGCCAGGACGGCTTGCCATCATTGATGGAACAATGAATTCTGAATTATACCAGCAAATTCTTGAGGAAAATGTCAGGACATCTGTCCATTAACTGAATCTCAAGAGAAGGTGGGTCATGCAACAAGACAACGACCCTAAGCACAAAGGTTGTTCTACCAAAGAATGGTTGAAGAAAAATAAAGTTAAGGTTTTGGAATGGCTAAGTCAAAGTCCTGACCTAAATTCAATCAAAATGCTGTGGAAGGACCTGAAGCAAGCTGGTCATGTGAGGAAACCCCCCAACATCCCAGAGTTGAAGCAGTTCTGTATGGAGTAATGGGCTAAAATTCCTCCAACCCGATGTGCAGGACTGATCAACAGTTACAGGAAATGTTTAGTTGCAGTTATAGCTGCTCAAGAGGGTCACAAGAAATACTGAAAGCAAAGGTTCACATACTTTTGCCACTCACAGATATGTAATATTGGATCATTTTCCTCAATTAATAAATGACCAAGTATAATATATTTGTCTCATTTGTTTAACTGGGTTCTCTTTATCTACTTTCAGGACTTGTGTGAAAATCTGATGATGTTTTAAGTCTTATTTATTCAGAAATACAGAAAATTCTGCAGGGTTCACAAACTTTCAAGCACCACTGTATCTATGCTATTAAGCCTATTGGTATTGTTTATGAACTTCTAAAGGGTGATTCTTGGTTTTTGTTTCAATTATTGTTTGATTTATCGCATACAGTTTGTCCTACAAAGCCTCGCATCTGCATGTGTTCCTTAATTGTCTTTAATATAGGCTATCTTGTGCTGTTGTCTGTCACAATAATCTGAGAAGTAGAAGACACTGCTCTTCAGTTGAAAACCACGCATTTAATTCTGGTTGCTGGATTGTGGGTGATTGATTATTGATTGATCTCCGGCTCAGAAGCTCTGATAGTTTTGTTTATGCTCTTGTGTAGCCCAGGCTGACTCCCATGTTGCTGAGGCAGTTTATGAAACATAAAAATCTCTGTAGTTTTGTTGTGATTCTGCCTTGTCATGTTCAGGCCCTGTTTACTCTGACTGCCTTTTGTGTTTTTTGATATTTGCTATGCCTGACCATTCTTTGTATGTGTATTGGGATTTGGTAACTTTGATTAATTTATGTGTTGTCTTAGTTTTTACTTTTCCATGTTTTACTTTCTGCCATAGTCATATTCTGGCTCATGTTTTCCATCATGCATTGCATTGTCTCCCTCGTCTGGTCTCTTGTCTTGTCATTGCACACAGCCCCAGTCCTGCGTGTTACTCTTCGGGGGATTTATTGGATTCTGGATTGGATTTCAGCCTTCCTTCCAATCTGGTTTGCTTACTTCGCCTTACTTTTCTATCTTACTAACCATACTAACAGTTTGTTATTTTCGCTAGAAGTTACTAACACCAACTAACATTGTATATAAGACTAACTTACTAACAAGCACCAAGGGATTGTATAGTTTCACTTACTAATTGATTAACAAGCCCTCAGCACTTGCCCTGTTCTAGTCTCCGCCTCTTGTCTCTCCCTGATTACCTTTGCTGCATTTTCTGTGGAAGCTCCACGTCTGATCACGCTGCCCTTCTTTAAGTATCTATACACGTTAAGCAACAGCTAAAACAGCAGTTATGGTCTTCATCGATCACGATGGACGAACAACATCTATACACGTTTGAACTGGAGCTGTATGTCTTTGTATAGGTTTGTCCCGTGATCCCTGTCCGTGTTTTGGCTTCTGCCAAATCCCATGTGATTAGGTTCTCCCTCATGTGCTGCTCCTTTGTAATCAGACTGACTGTTTGCACCTGTGTCCCTTACCATGTGATCTCCCCACAAGTGTATATTAGGTGTCTTCTCACAGCCAGTCTCTGTCAGATCGTTTTCCTAGTCTTCTTGTGCCATGTTTCATTTCGCCTTGATTACTCAGTATTTATCTTTCTAACTGGACCGCCCAACTTTTCGATTTTTGCCTTTGTGATTTTGGATTATTGTTGCATCTGTGAGTTTTGACCTTTTTCTGCCCGACCACGAGATCTTTGTGTGCTGCCCTGGTTACTATTCGGATTACGCCTATTGGATTCTGATTTTGCTTCTTTGACATTCCTGTACCTGTGAACCAGACCCATTTCTGTCCGACCACGACTATTGTGATTGCTGCCCTGGTTTTCAATTCTATTTTTTCGCAACTGGATTGTGATTTTGGGAGTGTGGACTTTGTACTTTTGCCTTCTGCCCTGCGGGGGTCATCCCCCTTTATTAATAAAGCAAGTTCTATTGCATTGCCTGGTTCTCGCGACTGGTTCCTGATCGCACCATCACAAGTTTTCTGAATCAATAGACGCATTGGTAAAAACATATCTGAAACTTACTCTTGAATCCCGCACGTCTGGCTTTTGCGCAAATAAAGGCTACCATACATTCATCAGCCTCATCACTGAATGATTCAGCCCCACTATAGCACCAACAAGAAAAAGTCTCTGGTGCTGCCACTGTGCTGACGTCATTTCCGCCTTCCTCCTCGCTGGCAATGAGGCTTTCAGATCATGAGCGGCAAAAGACAAAAAAAAAACTTTCTTCTCAAACATTTGGTTTATTTCACATGGAATGGCTTATCTAATGATATTTTGGGGACATTTTCAGCATTTTCAGAAATAGCGATGATGTGGCATCATGAGCGCTTCAGTAAAAAACAGAGTGACTACGCTTTTAAGGCCTTTGTGAGGGAGGTTACGAAGAAGCCAATGGCCGCTCAGACAGAGCTTCAGGAATCCCTCTGGGGATTGGAGGACCTGTCTGTTGCACAGCCCTTTCAGAAGCAGCCCATTAATCAGGCCTTTATTGTGAAGTAGCTAGAATGAAGGCGTATGTCAGTCCGGCTGAGCTGGCATATTTTGTATAGCTTTTTTTTTGCAACTTCAACACATATCAGTAAGTTTTTTCATTTATTATTGTAAAAAATCTATCCTTTTCCAGAAATAAATTGAATAAATCTTGCTGTGCTTAAGGTGACAGTTTCATGTTTGGTATCAAGGCTTCATTGCATAGGGTCTCATACAGCACTGCCAAACCCAGCACTGAAAACATCATCTTTCTCAGAAATAAGACACATTCTTCAGTGTTTGTCAGTGTTGTGTTGGGAGGGTGTGGTCTTCTGTTGCTGGGCGGAGACATGACTGCCTGCTGTGATGCAGAATTGGAAATATATGGGCAAAATGTTAACAACGCGCGTTGATTTGTTACTTTGTCCGATTGAAGTGTCCCTGAAATACTCTTATAAGGCAGCAGTGAGTGTGATTGGTCGGGGGAGGGAGGGAAAGAGTTTGTCTCTCAGAGAGGGGTGCAGTCTATGTACAAGGGCTCAGTGTCACTCAGAGCTCAGAGCTGCAGGTGTTCACATCCACTCAGTGCTGAGGAAGGGTCTGTATGTTTGAGCTGATGAAGATGGAGGGATGTCTGTTCTTCTTCTCTCTCTCCTCCCTGCTCCTGCTCTCCACAGCCAGTGAGTTGTGCCTTCTTTCTTGTCTCCAATTTCTTCACAGCCAATTAAGGACTGTGGATTAGATGGTCAGCATTTCAAAATGCAGGGTTACAGACAGCTTCTAAGCACTGGAGATTTCTGTAGCAGCATGGTAACAGACAGCCTCAGAACACCAGTGATTTCTGAAGCAACATGGTTTCTGACAGTTTCTGAACATCAGAGATTGCTGAATGAACATGGTTGCAGACAGCTTCTAAACACTGATGATTACTGATGCAACATGTTTACATAAAGCTTCTAAACATCTGTGATTACTGATTTAAAATGGTTTCCGGCAGCTTCTAAACACTGTAATATAAGGGTTAGGTAGCCTCTGTGAGGCTGAGATTATGGTAACAGGGCTAAAGGCAGCCTGCAACACCATAGACTGTCATAACGGGGTTCTAGAGAGCCTTCAAATGGAAGAAATTACAGTAGTTATGGGGTTATGAGGCTTGGAGGTAACCTCTAACACCAGCGTAACAGGGAGATAAGCAGCCTCTAAATGTCAGATTACCGCTATAACAAGGCTACAGACAGAAAGTGAATTGTTATATTTATTGAAATACAGCATATCAACTAGCTGCACACAACCGAGTAAGAAAATTCCAATTAATTGCGTCAAATAAGTTGGCGCAAAATCACAGAATTTGATTAGAAGTTACTTAAAACAGTTGTGTGCAACTGTTTGACATAAAATTCCAAAACTAATCTCGCTTTTCACACTTTTTAGTGTATTAAGAGTCTCTAAACATAAGATAATTATTGTTGTATCAGGATTATAGGCAGCCTTTATAAAGCAAGGATTTCTTCAGAATTATGACTGTTCATCATTCATGAAGCCCTCATTGCACAGATTTTATTTTGTAATTTAGCAAATCCCAAATTTCAGAATTATTCCTCAAGGATAAAGCCATTTATATGTATTTTAATTCATAGGTACGTATCTCTTTCAGGTGTGGATTTTAAAAACATTTGCATGTCTGAATAAATGGCACATTATTTTAAAAAGTTATATTTTAAAATGCTATTTTAAAGTAGGGAGCAATATCATCAATAAAGAAAAACAATGCTGCATATAATGAACAATAAACCATTAAGTTAAAAAAAGTGGGAAAGCTATGAATGTATGTCCGTCGCTACAATTATTCTCAATTTTCTTCATTAAGTAGTGTACGTTTGTACTTCTTTCATGAAAAACATAGGTATTGATAGTATCGACTCTTCTGCTGTCGTACTTTGTGTGGACATCCCTGATAGTGATGGCAAATCCTGAAAAAATTAAAACAGTTCCACTCTACTGTAAAGCAACTTCATATTAATTTAATTGATTTAACTGGTCAAAAATCTGAGAATTTGTTTACAAGTAACTTAAAACAGTTGTCTCAAATGGTTTTATTTTATAGAATGAATGTCTTCTCCTTCAATTTTTGATGGTTAGAGTTCATGTTTGAGGGTTTCTGACAGTTCCTCCATGCATAGATTTTTTTGATCTAGCACTGATATCCCTTGGTTTCAGAGACATGTCGTCAGTGCTAGCAGTAACCTCAACTAATAAGCCAGGATTACTCTCAACCTGTCAAACTGTTCCCTTATACTTAGCCTGATTAGGCAGCAGTCACACCATGCCGTATAGCGTTAACAGACATCTGACGGATAGAAAATTTGCAAAAGAAAATGGTGAATGTTATCTCCATTACTGTTCAAGGCTTAAAATGCACACAACCTTCCGCCGGATTTAACAGACAAGGAACACATTCGCCGAATGAGAAACAGACAAGAAACGCAAATGAACGGAGAAGAACGGATTGATAAGTTTGCTCTCCGTGGGACATACATGAACATTACCTGGCGAGGTGTGACTGCTGCTTTTACAATTTATGAAATGCACTAAATATGCAAGACCAACAAGTAGTCTATGGTGATTCAGGTGTGATAATAGTCATAATATTTAACTAGAAAAAAATCTTGAAAAATTTTGTTGAATAGTTTAAAAGAATACATTGACATTTTTATTTCTCATAGAAACTGAACTATAATTTCCATTTGGGTTATAATAGAGAGGAATACTTTCAAAACCTATTCTTGATATGTGTATTTGTCTGCCTTTGGTTAGCTCATGCAAAAATTTACTTTGCGACATTTAGGTCATTGTTTTTCAAGATTCAAGATTCAAGAAACTTTTTTGCAAACTCCATTATTTGTACACAATAATAACTGTAGACAAAAGCGCACAAAGTCCAAAAATGTATCCAGTGACGTAACCCTGACCCTATCCCCAGGTATACAAAATCATCAAATTAACTGGCTTTGCTAGCACTATGACTGGGTTCAAAAACTAAATAACTAAAACACAGTATTTTAATCCATTTACATAACATTCTGCTTTCAGTCTTTCGTCAAATATGGGTACAATTTTACCCAACGACCACTGAAAGGAACATTGTAGGATTTCTGTGAAATAGCAATAGAAAAAGTATCCCTGCAAACAAATATGCACATCAGAGAAGTTTCTGGAGAATTCACAGTTTATAATGCAACAAAGAATGATACTATCTAAACATAAATTTGTGAGTCATTCCACCGACTAGTATTAGTTATTGAGTGAATCAGTGGGTTCATTGCGCACAAACCTCCGCCAGCGGATTTTGATTCACAAGCACTTATAATCAGCTAAAGAATCCAGATCTATATCTGGACTGATCTGGAAATTTTATCACCTCTTCCCATTCATACAGTCCAACTTTTCATGAAATTTCATGGCAATCCGTTGTAGAATTTTTTTAGTAATCCTGCAGACAATCATACACATAAACACACACTCACAAGTGATCACAGTACTTCCCTACAGAGCTAACAATCTATAAGGGACAGGTTCAGAGCTGCCTGCCATTGCTTACCTTCAACGGCAGTGACAGACTTGCCCTCTCCGGTCCAGACGATATGTTTTTTAAGGAATTAAAGTACAGAGGCCTGGATGGCGATTACAGTACATCAATACTGGTTGAAATTTGTCACTTATGTGTGGATGTATATGTTTGTGGTCATTTTCCCGCTGAAAGATTCACCTAGACTACATTGAAGTCTTAGCCTTCAATCACAGATTGCCAGTCCAGATCCCCTGGCAAAATGTCCCACTCCTAGAGCTACTTGATGGTGTTCAATATGCTGCAGAGTAGTCTTGCTGGACCACTGCAAACCACAGAATATTGCTAGAAAATAGAACAATTATTATAGCTGAGCCGTTTATCGCAGACAGACATGGCGTGATACTTTGGATGCAATGCTCACAGTTTTAGCTTGATAGCACATTGGCTGAAAACTATCCCATCTTGAAAGTGAGCCTTTTCAATGCACTGATTTGAATTATGTATATTTTGGACCTCTGGTATACTTTGGACCATTCCATTCTTGATATTTCCACTGCACAGTCTCTTGAAGAATGAAACATAATTTGCATGATTACTGCCATGAGCTACGATCCGATGGCGCCAAACAATTCGGCTTCATCTTCTTAGTCTGCTATTTCAATTTCCAGTGCGCTGCCACGCAGCAATCAAGCCATGACTTAGCACAGATAGATTTTAAAATAGGACAATAGTACACTAAAAAATACTAAATTCCTCACTAAAAGCAGCAACTGACTGAGATTCGTTCCCGTCCTGCCAAACTTATGCTTTATTTGCAATATTTACACATTTACAGACTTACATCTCCACAAATTGACATCAGGCGTTTTCTGGAAATATAAACATTACTTACATAAAAACAGGACGGTGAGTACACTGTGCACTGAGATAAAAAATAAATATTATTTTCTGATGTGAACTCAGCATACAGATTATTAACTCAGATTTTTGTTAACTTAATGCAGCTTTTACAGAAGGGTTCTGGAATTTCCACCTCTGAGTGTATATTAAATTTTATTTTATGGAGGTTTGCTCTTGAAAAATTGTTTCTTTTTTCATGAAGCCTATCTGTGTTTTATTGAGGTTGAACATTAAATAAATAATTTAAACTCGCTGCTTTTGTCATTCTCATCTTAATGTTATCTTGCGCCTAATATTCATAAGAAGTCTGGCTCAAAAATATCACCTGCTGTAAAGATACTATGATATTATTATTATTATTATTATTATTATTATTATTATCGTCCCATTTTTTAACCAGTAGGCTGCCTTGTATTAGCATATTTTTTAACTCAATGAAATTGAGAAATTCTGTGATAGATTTTTTACCTTTTTGGCGGCATGTTAATTGTATTTGTAATACTATGCACCACTAATAAAATTGTTACAAAGAAAACTAACGTACTAAAAAGAAGCGTTAAGTGCTGTATGTTGAAAGCAAGACAGGTGTAAAAATTACAAATATTTCAGAGCATGGCTTCTCGTCAGTGCTTACCACATACTGAAACATTTATTTTTGCGAAGACATGTAAAGATTTTATCCCACTCCACTTTGCAACTCTTTTCACTAATCATGATATAAAATGTTCGGTAGGCCTATATGTTCTGACTCTGAACAGATGTTGTGTGAACGCGAGGACTGCCCTCCACCTCACCGAGACAAAAAATAAATATATATATATACTGTATATATACAGCGCTCTCCATAATTATTGGCACCCCTGGTTAAGATGTGTTCTTTAGCTTCTAATACATTCAGTTTTTTTCTAAATAATATAGGACCACAATGAAAAAAGAGGAAAATCCAACCTTTAATTCAAGTGCATTTATTCAGTGGGAAAAAAATCCCACGTTAAGAAATAATTCTTTTACATCAAATCATGTGTGCCACAATTATTAGCACCCCTGATGATAATACTTTGTACAACCCCCTTTTGCCAACAAAACAGAACCTAATCTTCTTTTATAATGTTTCACAAGATGGGAGAATACGGAAAGAGGGATCTTTGACCATTCCTCTTTGCACAATTTCTCCAAATCATCCAGCGACCTGGGTGCTCTCCTCTGCACTCTCCTCTTCAGCTCACTCCACAGGTTTTCAATGGGGTTGAGATCTGGGGACTGAGATGGCCATGGGAGGAGCTTGATTCTGTGTCTGGTGAACCATTTCTGAGTGGATTCGGCCGCATGTTTAGGGTCATTATCTTGCTGAAAGACCCTCTGACGACCCATCTTCAGCTTGCGGGCAGAGGCCACCAGATTTTGTTTTAAAATGTCCTGGTATTTCAAAGTGTTGATGATGCCATGCACCCTAACAAGGTTCCCAGGGCCTCTGGAAGAGAAACAGGCCCACAGCATCACTGATCATCCCCCATACTTCACAGTGGGCATGAGGTGCTTTTCTGCATACTCATCTTTTGTGTTCACCCAACCCACTTAGAGTGTTTGTTGCCAAAAAGCTCTATCTTGGTCTCATCTGAGCAAAGCACACAGACCCAGTTGAACTCCTGACGTTTGTGTTTATGATTGAGTGAGAAAAGGTTTTTTCCATGCATGCCCCCCAAACAGCTTGTTGGCATGTAGATAGCGCCTGAAGGTTGTTTTGGACACTTTGTAACCCCAAGATGCTACCATTTGTCGCAATTCTTTAACAGTGAGCTTTGGAGACATTTTTATTTCTCTTACCATCCTCCTCACTGTGCGTGGTGGCAAAATAACCTTGCGTCCTCGTCCCGGCTTGTTTACCACTGTTCCAGTTGTTTTAAACTTCTTAATGATTCCTCTGACAGTAGATATGGGCAGGTGCAGGCGAGTGGCTATTTTCTTGTAGCCATTGCCTGACTTGTGAAGATCGACACACACATTTGCCTCTCTTGAATGGTGTGTTCCTTTGTCTTTCCCATGCTGAGGAGTGGAAAAGAGAATTGGCCTCTGTGTCACATCATATTTATACCCCAGGGAAACAGGAAGTGATGAATTACTAATAAAATGTTCCTAGATACTCTGATCAACTTTGTAAACTATTGTAGAAATGACAGAAATACCTCAATTACATTTATTTCCCAGGAATTGTTAGGGGCGCCAATAATTGTGGAACAGGTGGTTTTATGAAATACAATTATTTCGTAGTCCAGGATTTTTTTTCCCTTAAAAATCACTTGAGTTGAAGGTTACATTTTTCAACAATTTTCAGTGTGAGAGTATGCTTCAGCAATAAAAATTTAATTTATTTTAAGGCTTTTAACACATCTTAACCAGGGGTGCCAAAAATCATAGAGGGCCTGTAACTTATCTTACAATGAGTTTTTACATTTGCTGGTGCAATGGTTTGACATTAGTGGTTTTATATACAGTATACACAAACTGGTCTTACCGCGACGACTTTTATGAGGAATTCGCATGGCAGGATCGCCAGTGGTAACAATGTTGCTAATAGCGAGGTAACCCAGATACTGTCCTGTGAAACCTACAATTGTAAGGGTTTTAAGCAGAATGCTGACTATGTCCTATCTCGGCTAAATGGATGTGATATCCTGTGTCTAAACAAAACTTGGCTTCGGCCTCATGAATTGTGCCTAATTTCAGAGGTGCTTGCTGGTGATGAAAATAAAGACAGGTATGAAATCTTCTCCAAGCGTAGTATGCCTGAAACCCTCTCGGCTGCCGACTCCAAAGGTCGACCATATGGAGGAGTTTCAGTGATATGTAAGCATAAAAAAGGCTTAATCTACAATGAAATTGATGTTGAGAGTAACTGAATTGTAGCAGTTGGTATCAAGGACAGCAAAGGTAATTTTGTCCAAATAGTTGTCTCCGTGTATATGCCATATTTTGATAATGACTTTAAGCAGACATCTTGTTACTTGGAGACAGTTCATAAGCTGCAATGTTTGGTAGATTGCTATAGTTCTGTGGGCTAGTAGCGCCCTGCGATGGATTGGCAACCTGTTCAGGGTGGGTCCCTGCCTTTGCCCATAGTTAGCTGGGATAGGCTCCAGCTCGACCCGTGACCCTAGTGAGGAATAAGCGGGTATAGAAAATGGATGGATGGATGGGCTAGTAGCAGCAGATTTTCTTGTAAAACAACCCTGTAATTTCACTTACTTTTGTGTGAAAAAAGATATATGGACGTGGATTGATCACATATTTGTGCCAAATCATATGCAAGAGTTAATAAGAAATTGCCAAATAATCCCTCTGGATGATAAGAATCTCAGCGATCACCTTCCTGTTAGGATTGAGTTTAACGTGAAATGCTGTATCAATACAAATAGTGGAACTAATTAGTCTGCCAGGGCTAAGGCCCATGGCACTAGTAGGCTGTTATCAGATTGGAAAAACAGTCACAATGTGCAATGCTATAATCAGTTGGTAACGGAAAAGCTAAGGTCACTTTCTCTTGGGCACCCTATTTCGTATTGAGAACAAGCAAGCATGATGGTGAATAATGTATTGTCTGATTTGACTAATCTAAGCTGCCGGATAGCTCACAGTTAAGGCACTGCTCTGCAGTGCAGAGGTGACCATCACGTTGTAGGTTCGAGCCCCGGTCGTACCCATCAGCAGGGGTCGGCAGCTTTTTCAGAGTAGTGCACAATTGGCCATCGCGCTACAGGGTTTCAAATTGGGAAGGGACTGCCGAATTTGGGATGCATAATCAGCTTTGTTCGTTGCTCCAGCGCCTCCTGCTGGCCAGACAGGAGCTCGTCAGGAAGACTCTGGGTTGGTTCATGTCCGGGTATCCTCCGCCCTCGTTCTGAACTTGCGAGGATTAGACTGATGAGTGTATAAGAATCAGTGGCAGACAGGCACGTGCTTCGGAGGAGAGCCGTGAACTGTCTCACTATCCTGAGTTGGCAGCAAGGGGTCGCACACGAGCAAGTGTTGTACATAGTTCAGCCATTGGGCATTCCAGATTCGGGTGGGATTGGAGATGCCGAATTAAAAAAAAAAAAAAAAAAAAAAAGATTTGACTAATCTCCGCATGGGGCAGCTGAGGAATCGGGAAGTGTTAGGAAAACCCAATTCAAGCCAAAACCCTACTGGTGCCCCAAAGCTGCGTGTTCTCCGCAGAAGAAAAGCACTCTGGTGGCGATTATGGGCTGAAAATGGCCGTCCAAAAGTTGGCGTAGTGTTTGGCTGTTATAAACATATTAAGAAAACATTCAGCAAGATAACACGGCAGTGTGTACTGAACATTTTTGACAGGCCTGCAGCTAACTTGAATCAACTTTTTGACAAAGGCAATATTAATATTTTCTGGAACCCTCAATAGAAAACAGAGGGCTAGTAAATGTAATACATCTGTAACGCCCACCTCTTTTGCTAAGCATCTGAGCGGTCTCATGGCTGAGAATGACAATTTAACGGTGCAACAGGAACAAATTGCTGGTCATGTTGATTTTCTGTATAATGCCAATATTGGTACGTGTGGCCAGGCCACAATAGGGCTTGACCAGGTTGACAATATGATGAAACAACTGAGGCGTAACTGACAGGGTCACTGCTGAACATGTGCTCTATGCGAACAGTGTTCTCCTAAGACAGGGTTTCCCAAACCTCTCCTGCAGTACCCCTTGTCCTGCCTGCTTTAGATCTCTCCCTCCTCCAGCACAGGTGATTCAAATGATCAGGTCATAATTAACCCCAGAAGCTGCTTGATAATGAGATCATTTGAATCACATTGTTCCAGTGCTAAAAAAGCCTTCCCTAAATCCGAATGTAACTACAGGCCAATCACCCTGAGTTCGGTGTTCTCTAAAATGCTTGAAACTCTACTCACTCCCGATGATAATATTCATCCTAGCCAATTCGGTTTTAGAGAAGGTCGAGGCAACACTATGGTTACGGCTCATATGTTTGATTTATTTAATTATTTTTGTCGGGTGGAACTCCCGTTTATGTTTGCAGTTTAGACGCTGAGAAGTGTTTTGATTCTATATGGCACTATGGTTTGTTTTACAAACTATGGGGTAAAATCCCAGTCAGCAACAGGTTACTGTTATATTCTTGGTATTTTTGGAATAAGGCTGTTGTGAAGTTTAAAGGTGCTTTTAGTGAAGAGTTTAAGATCAGTAGGGCTATAAGACGACCTACTGATAAGTCTGGCGGTTGAATGCAGGGGTGGTCTGCGGCTGCACGACCACAAGTATAACTCCTGTGCTAATGCTGATGACACTACATTGTACTGTGCCACAGTTCCCGGCCTTCAGAGGCTCATTGATCAATGTTTTGACTATTCCAAAAATGGCGATTTCTTTTTGGCCTAAAGAAAACCTTATGTATGGAAATTGGAAATCCCAAATTCCAAACCCGGCCATCGTGGAAGCTGGGTGGACAACTAATTAAAAATGTTGACAGCATGACCATATTGGGCAGCACATTTTGTTGTAACCTAAAGAGTGATCAACACACAGACACCCGGATTTTGCGATGCAGATGCGCAGTTTTTGGCCTTGGTAATATTGGTATGCGTCATCCTGGTCTCTCAACGAAATGTAAAACTTCCGGGTGTTCCGGCACTGTCTTTTGGCCTTGAATGCCTAAACATGAGCCAAGCAGATTTAAAAAGACTTGAAAGTACGCAAGGGACTATGGTAAAAGGTTTTAGCGGGATCAGTAAGCGTTCCCACCACTCTAGACTCGTAACTGCCCTTGGTATTGTGAAAGTTGGAAGCATAGTTGACAGAAACACGCAGTCTTTATTTAAAAGAATGTTCAAGGTCGAGTCTCCGGTACGCGACTTATATTTGTCATTATTATCTAAACACCTTTAGTTTGTGGTTCTCATGTAAAGGGCTCTCTGGTTGACAGCATAGGCAGCACCGGTCTTTCACCAATTAGGGTTGCGTTGGGGGGGCGGGCCGTGGGGGCTGTTGGCGGCCGCGGGGGCGCAGATGGCGCTGAAGATACACTGCGTGATCTGCTCCATCGTGACGACTATGGCTCTCGTGGCTCCCTGCGCCATCGTCTGACATGCCTCCTATTGGCCACTCGCAGTATTTCCTGACCCTGATAGGTACCATATTATGTTTATCTAATTTTGTTATATTTTATCCATCTGTTTTAAATTACTTGTACTCGAATCTGTTGTAATGTCCCCAAATATGGGGTTTTATCAGTGAATAAATAAATAAATAAATACAGAGCGATTTTCAGCCAAGTGTGCAATTTAGGGGTAAAAAATGTCTTATCACATTTAACCTATTTATTTCAAAATAAACTCCCAAGAAGCAATTTAGTTTGTTGCAGAACACTTTTTTTCTAGTTTAATAAAATTTTTAGGTCATGTTTGAGGGGAAAAAAACTTTTTTATGGTCAAAATGTTTATTTTGTTACTTGTCTCAAGTGGGGTCACTTTTACTCAAGTTGATTTTTTTCTCTTTTCTCTTGAGAAATCTTATCACTTACAAAACTTCACAGGTTTCTCTGTGTTTCAGGTCTCCAAAACAGATGTCTCCCGATTTCCCAGTTTTCCTATCGAGATATTAGTCAATAAATCTGTTGCGAACTTGGTCCAGTCACTGTCTTTCTTGTTATCACCATCACATTTGAGGACAATAATTAACGTCGTCTCCAATGGGTGTCACTACCATGGCTTTTAGCTCACCTGGACAAAGTCCATGAGCTTATGTCATGGCCTGCTTGTCCGTTGTCGTGCGTTGTCGTGCATCGGCATCTGGAAACATCTCCTTCTCCGAAACCTACAGGGCCAATGAAGCTAAAACTTGGCATGCATGTTCCCACCCACGAGGACACCAAAGTTTGTTCTCGGCATTCCGATCCAACTTCATATAAGGCAGCTTTAGGAACCAAATTTAAAATGCTATTTTGGCTTATTAGTCACTCATTTCTGGAGCGATTCAGCTGAAATGTGCTGTGTATGTGCCTAATAGCAAGACGGGTTTAGCTGTGCATCCCATTTCATGGCGGCTTTGGCTTTCATATTGATTTTGTTATTTTGGCTCATTAGTCACACATTTCAGGAGCGATTCAGCTGAAATTTGCTGTATATGTGTTAAATAGCAAGACTGAACATACTTTTTCCAGGTTTAGCTGTGCGTTGCATTTCATGGCGGCTTTGGCTTTCATATTGAAAATGTTATTTTGGCTCATTAGTCACTCATTTCTGGAGCAATTCAGCTGAAATTTTTTGACCTTCATTTGACCTCTGTCATGGGGCCATGTCCCTTAATTTCAAAAATATCTTTAAAAATATTCTCTAAAACTGTGTGACTGATCGAGCTGAACCCTGTAAACACCTTCCTGTAGCTAGGGAGATTAAAGTTTGTTCGAGGTGTTCTGATTCCATTTCAAATATGGCCACATCGGCAGCCATATTGACTTTTCCTTTGTAGATGCTAAGCAGCAAGGCTGAACACATTACAGGTTTTGCTGTGCAATGCATTTTGACCTTCATTTCAACTCTTCATTTCACTATTGGGCCACACCTTTCTATTGAAAATACCAATAAAAGCACTTTTTCACTGATCATGCTGATAGTGTTCAACTGAATGAAAAGTATATTATTGCTACAGGAAAATATAGAGATATCTAGACTAAAATTCACTATGAAGCCAGCTGTTGTGGGAAGCCTCAGGAAAGAATATGTTGTGGTACAGTGAAGCATTAATTGGTAAGTAAAGTGTTGGATGCCTGTTGGAAATGATCACCACACAACATCCCCTCTGTCCTCTCTCTTTCGATCCTGGAGAGTGTATGAATCTAATAAATACACTTTTCCAAACTTGTCACATTTTTTATTTTTTCCCAATGCTTTGAAGGTTATTTTAAATAGATCTACAAACATGATCACTTTCTCTTTCTAATTTAGTTATATGGATCTGGGAACAGAAAATATTTGCAAAATAATTTTGATTGAATTTTTTTTGTTTCCAAATCATTTTTATCAATTGAAAATTGTGCCTAGCTATTTTTATTTCAAAAATATTTTCATTACCATGTTGAACCATGTTTGTGTTTGATTGGCAACTGAAATAATGCTATTCAATGGTTGACTTAAACAAAAGGACTGAAGAACTTTGGTGGAGTGAATGTCCAGGTGAGCTGCAGCGCCTTGGCACTACTTTTTTTTTAAACACCAGGAAGTAAGGAATCTATTTTGGCTGCATTTTAGAATTTTAACGATTGCGCTATTTCAAATTATTCTAATTCGTCGACCAGCACTTGTACATGGATTAGTTGTGTAACTTGTGTTAGTAGACTGTGATACAAAATACAAATGTTAGTTTTGTTAGTAATCAGAACAGGATAACAAAAGAAGTAATGGAGAATTGAAGGAATATAATAAACACCGGAATTCATTTAAATCACACGAAGTCAGTGGGCACACAGACAGGGAAGACGGATTGAACCAACTAGATCACAAGACAGAGGAGACAAGTGCAATGGAACTGAGAAATGGAATGAACTAAAAACCTGAGTATTACAATAACCAAAAAGAGTAAATAAAAGACAAAATCATGAACACAGAACATGAACATAAACATGACCAAAAACCATAACCATAGATTGACTCTATACTGTTCCCCCTGATCTTTGTCACCTTTATATTAAAAATAAAAATGTTCTGCTCTGCGCATTTCCCTCCACAAATGCCCCAGCTCCTTATTCCAAAAAGGTTTGTTTAACCTTCTTTGATCCAGTTCTCCCAAGCTCCCTATATAAAAGCTCACACACTCCATGATAACTTTTATCTACATCTGGGCGGCACGGTGGCACAGTGGTTAGCACTGCTGCCTCACAGCAAGAAGGTTGTGGGTTTGAATCCAGCCTGGGGCCTTTCTGTGTGGAGTTTGCATGTTCTCCTCCTGTTCATGTGGGTTTTCTCCGGGTACTCTGGTTTCCCCCACCCACAAAACATGCAATATAGAAACACTCCTACCAGTACCCCTGACCAAGGAACAGGCTTTAGAACTGGAGTTGGACCCCAGGTGCTGCTCTGTGGCTGCCCACTGCTCCTAACTATAGGATGGGTCAAATGCAGAGGACAAATTACCCCACGGGGTTCAATAAAGTATATCTATCTATCTTCTTGTCTTTTCAGAATATCCTGCATATCTTCAACCAATTTGTGTACACCTTTTTCCATTTCATCTGAAAATTGTTTTGGCACATTCCTGCATAATCTTCGGGTGGATATACTGTGTACAAATTTATTTGATCTGTGCTCATTCTCTTCTATAATGTCGGTTTGTGGCTACACCGTGAACTTGAGAAATAACAAAGAGTGATCTGGGACCCGACATCCATCGCTAATCAAATCTTAGCAATGGTAGTCTGATATAAGCTGAAATGAGGATAATACCTTAAACTCTAGGCAAGTTTCTAAACTATCAAAAGGCACAACCATATGGTCTACAACAGCCCTCCATTTACTTGAAATGGATGTGAAATTATCATTAAGTGGGTTTATTCGACCACTTAACACACACATTTAAGACTCTAATAAAAATTCCAAGAAAGCTTCTCCATGGTTATTCACATAATCATCAATTGAAGTAAGTATAGGAATATTTTCCACTTATATAATCTAACAATCCTCCAATACGGCTATTAAACTCTCCACATATATAAATTGCGTCCAGGGTATGTGAAATATAGATGCACAGCTAGGGCACTCTAACATGTCCACACCCAATTTTTTAGCTTCATTAATGGAGCTACTGCTTTATCACGTGCTTTATTACTTTCCTGCACTCGTTATCTGTGCACTTAAACTCCTTGACAGGAGCTGTTTAAATGTCATAGACTGTCTGTGTGATTCCCGTCCGTGTCTTGGCTTTCCCCAATTTTCATGGTTAGGGCTTCCATCATGTGATTCTCCCTTTGTAATTGTCTGATCCAGCTCACCTGCTCCCTGCATAGCATGTGACTTTCCTCCCGTCTATGTAAGCGGTCTTTTCACAGCCAGCTCCTTGTCGGAACGTTAATCAATATTTCTTTGTGCACAGCGCCTCGTATGCCATTGATTATTGTTTTTCTTCTACTGGTTTATCCGACTGCGATTCTTGCCATTGCCCTTTTTGTATTGTTTTTGTCTTTCTGGATTTTGACCCATTTTTGTATGACTACGACTTCTGCGTTTGGATGCCCTGTGTATGACCCTTGGCTTTGTTCATCGACTACGACTTTTTGCCTACCGTTCATGTACCTTTGCTTATCTGTCTTCCTGGTTCTGACCCCTGCCTGTCTAGTCGACACTGTTTTTGGATTTTGTTTTGTGGCTTGGCGATTGTGTTTTTTGGATTTGACTCGGACCTCATTGAAGGCATACGTTTTTTGGATTTCCCTCTCTCTCGTGTAGTTCCTGAATGCACCGTCACACATACTTGTCACTGCTGTAAGCACCGAGGCATCAGCACCCTCAGTGCTTTCATGAAACTGGATCTTCAACTGTATGTCTGAGCAGATTTTAAATTTTACCTGACACTGTTATATGCACATAATATTACGCATGCTGAAGCCAACTTAAATCATACCAAAATCAGTAGCCTATGATAAACAATGGGGCAAGTCCCGCAGCCGAGTTTTCTTATTTTGATTTGACAATAAAATGTAAAGATGTTGTGTTTTTGGTCAGTTATGGCAGTCGACTGAAGATTTTCTGTTTCAGAGGAGTTTTCTCTATTCCATTTTGTTGGGGGTCTCTGGTGTTCACAGAAGATGGCTCATCTGTAGAAATTATTCTCATTTTCACATTCATTAAGAAATTAGCCTGTTAAGATTGTTTTAACGCATTCATGTTTCTCCTGTATTTATGTCTATGCAAGTTTGCTGTTATGAAAACATCTGGGTAACCGCTGACCCCTAATGGACAAACTGATCTGAGGTTACTGTCATTCTCACTTTTTTAGTCTTTAATCAGTCCTCACATTTTCTTCAGCAAACTTCATATTCCTGTATGCAGGAACATCACCTCCGTAAGACGAGATTGCTGTCACACCAGTATCATGGGTTATTTCAGTTTGTTCGCCAGCCTCACTGTCACAGCTCATGTCACGTATGCAGTGTGTTATAAGCAAATTGAAGTCTATAATTAGGGATTTGGATAAGATCTCTCTCTCTCTCTCTCTCTCTCTCACTCCCCCCCTCACCTTCCTCCTCTCTCCCTACCATGCCCTCACTCCCACTCCAACTCTCTCTCACTCTTGCATAACAGAAGTGAGGTTGGCGGATGGCAGTAGCCCCTGTGCTGGGAGAGTAGAGGTGAACCGTAACAGAGAGTGGGGAACAGTGTGTGTTTATGACTGGGATGCAGTAGACGCAGGAGTGGTGTGCAGACAGTTAGGCTGTGAAGATGTTGCAGTCTACGGGACTTATGAATTTGGACCTGGATCTGGAAAGATTTGGATGGCTTTTGTGAACTGCAAGGGATCAGAATCCACCCTGAATGACTGTGAATCACAAGAAAGGATGATACGTTATTGTGAACACTCGTATGATATTGGAGTGGTCTGCTCAGGTTAGTCTCTGTTACTCATCTCAGTGTTCTCACTGTTCTTACACTGACACTGGACATTCAGTTCACCAGAGGACATATACATTTGCAAAGAGAGCATTACATTTTAAAATATATTTCTCAGTTTGCTGAAATAATTCAGAATTAACTCAGACACCACAGAATACCTTAATTCTTTTGTACAAACTTCAGGTCTGTAGTTTCAGAAGTCTCTTGTTGAAATTTACTGAGGAATTGGTTAACACTTGATGAGATTGTGATTGGCTCATCACATGCACTCATTTTCATGTGATTAGATCATCTCACATGTCAGCAGACATGCACTTGTCTCATTGTCTCAGTCCTTACTAATGATTCCCTTTCTATTCTCTTTTTAGCTGAAGCCCCTCAAAATCTCAGGCTGGTGGACGGGGCTGACCAGTGCTCTGGGAGAGTCGAAGTGCGTAAAGGAAGCTCGTGGAGCACAGTGTGTGATGCTGATTTTGACCAGCTTGACGCGGAGGTTGTGTGCAGGGAGCTGGGCTGTGGAGTCCCTAAAGAGTGGGGAGCAGCTGTGTTTGGCCAGGGTGAGGGCCAGATGTGGAGAAAAGAGATTCAGTGTCGAGGCAACGAGTCTCAGCTTAACTTCTGTCCCACAGCACCCTCTCAGAGTCAGTCCTGCTCTCACAGAAACGATGTGGGACTGAAGTGCTCTGGTAAGAGTCTTCTCTGGACTGTGAGAGTTTCAGTGATGTTGGGTAAACATATGGCATATTTCAAAAACAGGTCGCATTAATGTGTACTTCTCAGGATCCTCATTCGTAATACTCTGAGGCAGTATGCATCTGTCCCTGTAACACTAGAATATTGCAGTGCAATTTTGTGAGGCAAATTGAACCTCAGCAGTGCAGTGAGGATAGAAAGCTTGGAATTAGTTCCCCCTGAGATGGTGAAAGCCCAGATTATACACTGAAGAAAAGGAAACACAGAGCTCCTTGTGCTCTTCTTTGAGCTGCAGACATTCACTTAACTTGATGAGCAGCAGCTTTTCTGCTGTCTCTTCTGACATTCAGGCTAAAGTTTATCCTGTGGAGTTTGCACATGGAGTGTGTGCACAAGGAATTGCAGCTTGTAGCTTTACAGTCTAAACACAGGCTTAAGGCATTTTGTTATATTAGTGTCAGCCGCTTAAGTTTGCTTTGTTATCTCATTGTTGGTCAGACAATAACCCTGCTGTCCTTTGTTTAGCGTATACAGATACCAGGCTGGCTGACGGCCCAGACCGCTGCTCCGGTCGAGTGGAGCTGCAGTACCTGGAGAATTGGGGGAAAGTGTGTGATGCATGCTGGGATAGCCGAGCCTCCAATGTCCTGTGTCGGCAGTTGAAGTGTGGGACTGCAGTGGCGGTGCCAGGACCAGCCTGGTTTGGAAAGGGGAGTTTGGAAACCAGGGGTGACGTGTTTGACTGCCATGGGAACGAGACGAGCATCTCACAGTGTGTCATTTCATCATGGAGTAGAGCTGTGTTCTCAGACACAGAGGCTGTTGGAGTCGTCTGCTCTGGTAAAAAGTCCACTTACATCTAATGTATGCATGTATACTGCATATACACTGAACAAAAATATAAACGGCTCATGTCAAACTTTTGAGTTTTTATTTACAAAAGAATATTTTCGTCTGTGAATAGCACTCTTCTCCAGCGTGCCAAGGGCCATTGAACGTGTGCGTTTGCCCATGCGAATTGGTTCCGACGCTGGACAGCGGTGAGATCCAGACCGTGCTGAGGACACTGAGCGTGCAAGTTGGCTTCTTGCAGGCCATTACCGATCGTCTGTGGTGTGATGTGTCTGTTGTGCAGACCAACGGTCTCATCCGCTGTGCGTGTCGCTGATCTGAGCCAATCCCGCTGGTGGACGAGCCGGATGTAGTGATCTTGTCCTGGTGTGGTCACGTGTGGCCGACGTGGATGAGGTCGATTTTCAGTACTGCACATCTGTCGGAAACAAACTCTCAAACGGCCTATCGTCTGATAGTTAACATTCAGCTGCACAGCGACCACTCTGGTGGACATCCCTGCATCCAGCATGCCAATGGCACGTTTCCGCATGACCAGAGACATCTGCGGCATGATGACTTTTGACAAAATTTGGGATGGCCTTTTATTGTCCCCAGTATAAGGAGTGTCTGGGTAGTGCTCATTCTGTCTGACCACTGTCTGGAAATGCCACACCCATGTACTGAGTGAAATCACTGCATCACTGGGCAAACGCTCACTGACAGAGAGATGGATTTAAAAATGGTTCACAAATCAAGAGAAATATCCCTATTGTGCAAGTAAAAGTCTGCATATGCTCACTTAGAGTTGTTAACTCCATGTGGCATCAATATTTGATATGGAGCGTTTATATTTTTGTTCAGTATACTATAAAGACAAATGACCAATTATTTAATCATTCATTGTAGGATAGATAGATAGATAGATAGATAGAGTGAGTGAGTGAGTGAGAGAGAGAGAGAGAGAAAGTGTACACAATAGTACATCAGCCAACCCTCGTTAAGTCAGGCTGTGACACAGCTTCAGTCTGCCTTCACCCAGCTTCAGGACTCACTGCATGACTTACAAGTTTTCCTGAAAGCCGAACAAAAACTAAATGTACGATGTTTTCCAGAGCACAGCCCCATTCGCAATCAATTCTCAGTATTCAGACAGAGAGTGGGGATGTCATTGAAAGAGTATCAACCTATAAATACTGAGATGTTTGGATTGATGGTAATCTTTCCTTTAAAGAACATATAGTGAGGCATTGAAAGAAACTAAAAGTTCCAGTAAGTTTTTACTGTAGTAACAAGTCTTGTTTAGACTTTGAAGCCCGAAAAAGAATTCTACAAGCCACTTTCCTAAATGTTTTAGATCACGGTGACATTATTTATATGCATTATTATATCCTCCATTTCTTTGCGCAGTTTGGACTGTATGTACCAAAGTGCACTCAGCTTCTTAACAAACCCACAGTACCGAAAACATCACTGTACTCCTCACAATCTTCTTTCCCCGCCTTCTTTAAACTTAAGAAGACAGTTTCACTGGTTTATTTTTTCATGCAAAGCCATGTTGGGCAAATTACCTCATAACCCCAGTAACCTCAGCACTCAGCAATAGTTACCAGCTTCGCTCCACTTGAAAGCTGCTTTACCAGGTACCTGGGACTTTTTTCTGGGCTTTTCCCTACTTTGCTCCCTGGTTATGGAGCGACCTTCAAAACACTTTACAATTTAACTATTTACTCTCACTGGGTGTGTTTAAGTTTAGATTGAGACAATTTGAAAATGAGGTGTGCAGTTGTTATGCATAGACTTTTTTTTAATGTTTTCCCTTTTTATACTTGTCTTATGTTGTCTTGTTTTATTTTGTAATTCCTGTCGTTTACACACTGTAATTTACGTGAAACAGTCTGCTGTCTTGGTCAGCCTTCCTTGAAAAGGAGATTTTGAATCTCAGGGGTTATTCCTGGTTAAACAAAGGTGAAACAAATGATAGATAAAGTCATCATACTATACAGATGACAACACACACAAGAGTATTGTCTGTAATCTTGAGCAAATATATGTTAGTAATGGAGAGGAGTGCAGTTTGTCACCTTGTACAGACATACTATGGTCACAGCACACAGGAGTGCACAGTAATCTTCTGCAGAATGCTGGTCACTCATATACAGCCTGTAGTCTTGAGCAGCTGAATATCCTAATGTGCAGGGGCGTAGGCAATATTCTTATGCAAATTTATGTTAGAAACACACAGGAGTGCTGTCTCTTATCCTGTAATATACCTGGGTCCTCAGATTCGGTTCATGCGGCTCTGAATGGGACGGTGCGGCTGGCTGGAGGGAGCGAGTGTATGGGCCCGGTGGAGGTGTATTACCAGGGCAACTGGAGCAGAGTGGTGGGAACCTGGAGCTCCAGCGAGGCCTCGGTAGCCTGCAGGCAGCTGGGCTGTGGCTCTGTGGTGCAGGTGAAGAGGTCCTCTCCCCCCGGGTCGGGGGGCAGTGATGTGTGTGTGTCGGGGATTCAGTGCAGCGGGGAAGAGCCTCACCTGGGGAACTGCAGTGCTCCTCACAAACTCACCTGTGGCTCTGAAGAGCAGGTGACCATCAACTGCTCCAGTGAGTAACGTTACAGGTCACTGATGTACTCTAATGTCCACAGGGCCCAGCTGCTGGTGTCACATCAGGTGATACTGTACACTCAGTGTAAAGGCATTTTCATCTGAACTATTAGCATGGAGGGAAAGCATTTACTGAAGAGGAAGAATTGATTACACTAATTCTAACACATTGCTGTTGCTTGCATACTATTTCTGAATCTCTTTCCTTTCTCTCTCTCTCTTGCATTTTCTTCTTCTGAGTTCTTTAAATGTTTGTTTTTGAGAAATGTCCCAATAAATCATGGTTATTCATCTCCCTTCATACTATCTCTCTGTTCTCCCTCTCTCCCTCTGTCTCTACCTCCACCCTTCTTCTCCTCTCATCCACCTCTGTGGCTTCCTCCCTCCCTCTCCCTCTCTCTCTCTCTCTCTGTCTCTCAGACTCAGACAGCAGGTCCCTGAGGCTGGTGGGTGGAGGTGGGGACTGTGCGGGACGGTTGGAGGTGTTCCACAGGGGCTCCTGGGGTACAGTTTGTGATGACTCCTGGGACCTGGCCGATGCTCAGGTGGTGTGCAGGCAGCTCCAGTGTGGGACGGCCCTCAGGGCCCCTGTCCCCTCATTCTTTGGGCCTGGAAAAGGACATGTCTGGCTGGAGGAGGTGGGCTGTGTGGGGAACGAGACGTCCCTGTGGGACTGTCCCATAGCTGGATGGGATCGTGGTCACTGTGGACACAAGGAGGACGTGGGGGTGGTGTGTTCAGGTATGGAGCTCCATCATTTTCACTTTTACACTGACATTCATAGGAAGGGAATACCCAAGACCCAGTTAATTTGGAAATTCGCCAGTTTCAGAAAAATACTGGTGTGAGCAATGAGATCCATCCCAGGAAAGCAGAGACTTATGATAAATATTGATTTAAAACAGAAGTTATAACTGCATTTCACATCCCCTGACAGTTATACCAAGTTAGATTTCAAGGTTATGTTTACCAGAATATTTATCTCTTAGAGATTTGTATCATTGTCATTGCAGAATTCAGTGAGATGAGACTGACTGAAGGCTGTTCGGGTAATTTGGAGGTTTTCTACAACGGCACCTGGGGAAATGTGTGCTTGAATGGAATGAACACAGAAACAGCGTCTCTCATCTGTCAGGAGCTGAACTGTGGGAAGAGCAGTCATGTAAATCAAAAAGAGCCAAGACTTAAATCTGCTCCTAACTGGCTGGATCATTTCAACTGTCGACCCCATGACTCTTCTCTGAGGCACTGTCAATCGGACTCCTGGGGTCAGAATCAATGTGACACTCGGGATGTGGCCTTTCTCAACTGCTCTGGTAAATCGCTTTATTACACTCAGTGTTACTCTCTTCCAAAATAATATAATACTGCAAATACAGCATTACTCCCATTAGCGGCAACAGAATGGACCTGTCTACTGTAGATGAGTCATTCCATACTAAACTGCACAAATGTGTTACAAAGGTGATGAAAATTCAAATACACCTTTTCCAAAGTTTTTCATTGTAGTGGTGAAACCCCATCCATGGACATCACAAATAAGCAAGAAGATAAACCGAGTGATCACTTCATTTCAGTGACCCCATAATGTTGTTGTGGGTGTAACGAGGACACAAAACAGATGTTGAATTCCTGAAAATCAGATACATTTCAAAGTCATTTTTTTTTGTTTTATACATGGCCTCAGTCTATCAGTAACATTTATGGACTATGACGGCCGGTCAATGTTTTTCATGTCTATTGTCCTCAATGTTTGTATTCCGTTCACCTAGTTTCAGTGCAAAGCATTGTTAACGTTTTGTAGCTGGTTACCTGTTGCTCTAAATAACCAAAGGAATATATTATTTCATTCACAAGAAGGCATTTCAAATAATAAGAATCAAATGATAAAACAGGTGGCGAAGTAGGGTCATTTTCTCATAGACTTCAGTAACATTAAACTTCTTTCTGCAGCCACCGACATCACCATCTGCTGGCCATTAAATATAATGCAAATTTTTGAGATTTCGTCATCGACCTCACTTTTTAGATCAGGGTGCTGCGTCCATCTTTTTATACAGTCTATGCGCAGGACCCCTGCTGAAAATTCCAGCTTTGACCAGCCTAGGATGGTCAGGCTGGTTTAGGCTGTGTTTTGGACAGTTTTAGCTGGTCAACCAGCCCTTCACCAGCTAACCCCAGCTAAAAATACTAGCTTAACCAGCTTTGACCACCTTCATCAAGCTATAGAGCCTATTTGATAGGCTGGTCAAAGCTGGAATTTTCAGCAGGGACACGATCTACGCATATTTCTTGATGTTGTTATGGACGTAACGCGATATTAGGACATGGAAAATTTTTCTTCTTTAAGTCATTATTTTTAAAAGTATGGTATATATGACTGTCTGATGCCTTGCGAAATTTTGTTGCAGGAAGTGAGTACCGTAGTTTGCTGCGGTTATCTTTTCACTATTTGCATGTATTATGCAAATTAACCCACAGGTCTGGACGTGAAACGTGAGGACTTGAATGGTTACACCCACGACTGTCATTTCAAATTACATTTCTAATCAGTCAAGTCCGGGTAATTTAGTACAGACAGTTGAAACCGTTATTGTGGGTATTTCTCTGCAATATTTCATTTTACTTTGTTTCATGACGGACATGTCATGAGCATTTCATGAAGTTGGCTGCCAAATTTTGTGACACAATATGACTTTCAAAATGCCTTGGCTAACATCAGGACACCACTTTTTCTGCTGTTTTGTTGGACCGATGACTCTGTTTTTTTGTTATGTATATCTTCAATCCGGCAGTGAATAAATATGAACAATTCAAATCATGTAATTCTCTTTGAAAAAATTTTATTGATCATTCTCATGCAACACAGTGAATTGTAAAGTTTAGTATGGAATGACCCAGATTTAACAGTAGAATAAATGTCCACTGTAGACATAACTTTCATTGGGAAGTAAGAATTAGATTTATTGGAAAGGAATAAGAAAGTTATATCTTTCAATTTTGTGTTCTGCTTTGACTGTAATGTTTCTGAGACTTCTGTGTTTGCTTCTTGTTTTCAATATGAATAATTAATTTTTGCAAATATATTTCCTTCACATCAAAGCGGTAGAGGATAAAGGCGTGCGAAGGAGTAAACTGTCGTGTTCCCCAGAGGAAAATCGGAGACCTTGCACAAGTACGTACATTTGGGATAAGTCCCACAACTTTGCCAAAATCAACTGGCTGCTAACACGTCAACATGCTATAAAGAAAGCAAGCGATTAAATATCAACATGTGGAGGTATAAACATGTCAACATGCAATCAGTTCTGAACAGGTTAACATGCATTTCAGAATCCACAGTCACAAATGATTAAGTGATAGTCATATTGTTGATTTATTAAAATGCTATGTCAGTCATGAGAGCTGGTATTTCAATTCTCAGAGAAAATGCTGGAACCCTCCCAGATCTAACACGGAGCTCCAAGTGTTTGCTCTTCTGCTAGACTGAAAGGCAATACTGTGGCAAGCGGTCTACACCTAAAATTAAAACAAATAAAAACAGCCATTCTCAGTGACACTGTCTGCATGTATGTAGGCAGCTCCCCAGCATGACAAATTCTCCCAGGACTTCTTTGTGACAGATCTCAGGATATAAGATTGAAGTAAATTAATTTTATGGGGTAAAGTGGCTTATTGTACATTACCAGTAATAAATAAATAATACATTTTTAAAAAGTAATAATAAATATATTTTGGTGAAAAATTGTGTTAGAAAATAAATACATAAAATACATTTCTTTAATATTTAATGACATCAGCCATTACGTTTGTGGAGAGATGTACTTTTTAAAATGTTAAACTAAATGTTAGGGGGATGTGTCCAAGAAATATTCAAGCATAATGGGATCAGCCATAAGGTTTGCAAAGATGAAATGTGTCCATATGAAATGCTCTGGGCAGGGAGCTTAATATTAGGGATGATATTTCTGTTGCAGATGTTAAATGTACTGACCTCGGAAATGATGTTAATAGAGATTTGTCTGTAGGAGCCATTAAGTGTAAAGACTTTGTTCATTATGTTATTTTTGCTGTGTCTGTGGGAGATGGCGAATGTCATGAGATCAGCCATAATGTCAGAAGGAATGTGTCTGTCGGAGACGCCAAGTGTAATAAGATTAACCATTATGTTCAAGCAGGTGTGTCTGTAGGTGGTGGTAAATGTAATGAGAACATTCATAATGTGAGCAGAGATGCAAGAGTATTAAACATTAAGTATGAGATGAGCCTGAATATTAGCAATAATATGTCTGTTTGGAGATGTTCAGTGTCATGAGATTAGCCACTATGTTAGCAAAGTTGTGTCTGGAGTTTATAGTAAATTTAATGATGTTGCTCAGTTCTTCTGTCCCTCCTGCTCTAGATCACTGGCCCCTCCGGTTGATGGGAGGGGAAGGTGGGTGTTCAGGGAGGCTGGAAGTTTTT
The DNA here is from genome assembly GCA_029721435.1 of Gymnothorax reevesii. Lineage (NCBI taxonomy): Eukaryota > Metazoa > Chordata > Actinopteri > Anguilliformes > Muraenidae > Gymnothorax > Gymnothorax reevesii. The sequence continues at coordinate 99,600,958 of CM056582.1, read as the reverse complement.
CTCAGTGGCTCCTGGAATATGGTGTGTGGAGACTCCTGGGGCATGGAGGAGGCCCAGGTGGTCTGCAGACAGGTGGGCTGTGGATCAGCAGTGGCAGCTCTTAGTAATGCTTCTGCAGGGACTGGGAGCAGCAACTCCTGGCTGACTGGGGTGAAATGCAGGGGCAGTGAGCTGCACTTGTGGGACTGTCAGTATTCTGAGCCTCGGCATAACAGCTGTTCACGGTGGAACCCAGCCGGGGTCACCTGTACAGGTGAAGTTACAGATCCTCTGTGCTACCTTACTTACTTCAATTCCATGATTATTTGAGATTCACATTCTACATTTTACTGAGCTGTACAATAGACAATTTAATGCACAGTATTGCACCAGTAAAAAGTCCCATCAAACACTTTGACAAGCACACAGAAATGACAAAAAGAAACTAAAAACTTTATTTTACAAAAAATTGAAAACATAAAATCATCAAAATAAAACATTTTTGTAAATCATTATTGCTGAGCATAGTCTTACATATTTTTTTCTCTGAGGTAAAGGTCTTATAGTTCTGAGAATTCACATGAGCGTTCTTGCTGTTATGCAGCTGTAAGACCACGCCTCCAGCCAACCAGTGCACTGGTCGACTCAGCCCTGGACTGCACTTCCCGCATTATTCAATTATCACCTGCACCTGTTTCTCATTTCTACTATGCGGTAGCAGCGTGCTAATTAAAGGGGAACTCCAGTGTGAAATTTACTTGGGGTGTATTGATACATAATAATGAGTACTAACTTTTGTCGAAAACCCCACCTTCAAAATTTCTTTTTTTTTTTTTTTTTTTGAAGCCCGCCACCCCCCCCCCCCCCCCCACTCTTTGGAGGACAACTTTCTTTTTATTTTCAGATGAGAAAATGCAAATTAAACAGCAGAATGCGATTTGGAAAAAAATATATATATATAGATATATAGTACATTAAAGAGAAATAAGGGAAATAAAAGAAAGAAAAATATAATAATTAGAACAGAAGAGATAACTCAACTTGAATTCCAGTAGATAAGTGCATGTAAATTAAACATTGGTGAATGAAGTAAGTAACAGATAGGACCACGTGGGGGGTAAGAGCGTGTATCAATGGCAGATGAGTGGATGTTTTTGTGTGAGGCGCGGGCTGAAACACATACATAAAAGGACCCATAAACAGACAGACAGACAGATAAAATGACCGACAAAAGTTGATAACATAGTGTAAATGTGTGTGTGTGTGTGTGTGTGTGTGCACATGTGAGTGTATGTGTACATGTACACAGGTATATCTTCGTAATAGTCGTAATATATTTATATTATAGTTGATAGTTATAACAATTATAATCAAAAATAGCCATTGAGATAGGAATTGTTAAGGGAGCAACAGTTTTTTTTTTTTTTTAAGTGGAGCTAATGACGACGGCGCAGAGACGACGACAGCAACAACAATCAATAATAATAATTTAAGAAGGCAAACGGCCCGTGACCCCCATCACCTCCGGCCCCCCCGGCCAACCTCCCACCCCATCCCGGACGCCACTCACAGCCCTGCCTGCCCCTTCTCCCCCCCTCTTCCTTTTTCCCCTTTTCTCCCTCTCCTTTTGGGGGGGGGGGATGTGACTTATGTTAAATGGGGGGATGTGTTAAAGGGGACCAATAATGCTGATCCTTTTTTTAATACATATTAGTAATGTTATCATGTTCGTTGTCCATGCTCAACCTCTGAAAAGTTTCTAAACGTAAGATACAGGGGTTTTGCCATAATCCAAGAACGTGATTTCGTGAGCGTGATTTCCTCTCTGAACAGCTCCTCCCCAGATCTTTGTGAGATACGGGCAAAACATGATGTCAGGTTGTGCCGTCCAATTAGTACAGACCTCGCCAGAGCCCATCACGGCGCTGGACCTGCCCACACCGGAAACTATTCTAGCAGACACTAACAACGGCGGATCATACTATGCTTTAGAAGCGTCGACACTTTTGGAAATACTAAAGAAGAACCGCAGATCATTTGAGGTGCAGTTTTGTCAGTATCTCTCCCAAAGCTACTTGTCTGTTTCCTTTTGGACGTAAAGAAAAACACTTATTTCTTATCCAAAAGAGGATGCCACCAGAAATCAGTGGGTAGCTTTTTTTGTTTGCAGGCAGCAAACAGTCGCGGCCAAAGGGAACGTTAGCTGCTTGTGTTCAGTATTTCACCAAAGACAGCTTTATCAATAAAGGATAATTCGAAACAGGATAAGCGTTTCAGCTGCTTCTCAAACCTGAAGCAGCTGCATCAATCAAGCGCTCGGAGCCACAAGCCGTAAGTAACAATATAACAGCAAATATTGTAAGCTAACGTGTTACGGGTGGCCAGCAGGACCACTAGCGATAGTTAGCAAAACAACTGGCCTCAAACGAAGGCTTTGTACAATATCTGAAAATAAAGCCTGTATCGGTCGCGACTGTCCGTGACTCACAGACACAGAAGCTGTAAGTTGCTTTTACTGCATAAGCCAATCTGATGTTATAGCCAGTGTATTTTGGCAGTAGCACTTCAGCTGACGTAGCCAAGTTACTGTTGCTAATGTTTGTGTCCTAAATGTGCAAGAGTGATAAGAGGGGAAATTCTACAGAAGGTGTGTGAACACAAACCTCATTTGAAGCTAACTTTTAATACTTGTTTGTAATTTGGATGCTTGGTACAACTGTTCACAGTAACAGAACTTGCTGTCTGTAAAACCTGTATTGCAAGGGTTTGTCTCTGTGGTTGTTATGACTGCTCAGTTACCAGCTACTGCATGTTAGTTTGCGTGCGGCCGTGCTAATTAAAAATGCTCCCGGTTGACTTATATGCAGTAATTCTGATTGGTATGCTTGTGTTACTTCAGTAAGCATCAATGTGGCAGTTTCATCATAACGTTGCCCGATTGTAGCCACTACAGTTAGTGATCGCCACACTTATCCATGACCGGGATCAGCCGGATTCTTCACAAATGTCTGAGCAAGCTCTCTGGTGCTTGAAAGCAATGCGAAAAGCAGAAGCTCTTCCTTGTCTGGTATAACAAATGATTTCTCTCTACCACCTTGACATAATTTCATCCCCCTTTAGAAATTGTTGTGGCTAATAAAAAGCTGAAAAAGGCAGAGATTAAATAAGTAATTCTTTCCTGTAGTAGTGATCATAAGCAACTTGTCCATGGTAACGGAACTTACAGTCTGCAAAACCTGTATTATGTTCATAACATAAACAAGCTCTCTCTAGCTGTCGCGTACGATCCATAAAGCTGCTTTCACATTGGACACGAAACAAATTTTTCACGGGGCAGATTAGCCCACATTCAAAATCAATGCAAAGACGCGAATACACACGTGATGGGCGTGTTAAGCAACTTTCACGTCGGACGGGAAACTAAATTTTCGCGCGACTAATTGCATTCAAAGTCAATGCAAAGATGCGAATACACGCGTTATGGGCACGTCAAGCTTCTTCCACACTGGACGCGAAACTCATTTTTTGTGAGAAAGATTAGCTACATTCAAAGTCAATGCAAAGATGCAAATACATGCATTACGGGCGCGTTAAGCAGCTTTCACACCGGACACGAAACAGATTTTTTACATGACAGATTACATTCAAAGTCATGACCGCTAATCAGCTACTGCATGTTAGTTTGTGTTCTCTGCTAATTTAAAAATGCTCTTGGTTAACTTATATGCAGCAATTATCAACGGTATGTTTGTGTTACTTCGGTAAGCATCAATGTGACAGTTTCATCATTACGTTGCCTGACTGTAGCCACTACAGTTGAAGCTAACCGGAGAGGTGCCGTATGTGTCTGCCGAGTTGGGCTGCAGTTAGACCAGACGTAGATTTTCCAGAGCTTGGGGTGCCTTTTGGGGGGCTTGCGAACCGATCGCTTTTCTTATCCATGACCGGGGTCAGCCTGATACTTCTCCAATGTCTGGGCAAGCTCTCTGATACTACCGGTGAAAGCAGTAGGGAAACGCACAGGCTATCACGTGTGCAGGAAAACAAACAATTTCTCTGCATTGCCATTGATTTAATATTAAATTCTTTCCTATAAAAGTGATCAATTCGCTAGCTCCACATAAGCAACGGTTCACACAGACGGAACTTACGGTCTATAAAACCTGTATTAAGTTCATGATATTACCAGAGCTCTGTCTAGCTCTCGGCACTATCCAAAACGCGCCCATTTTCCCCGAGGAAAAGCTGGTCAATCCAAAGCAATGAGTAAACCATTACCACGGGCAATTTCCGAAAAGGCCGTTTTGCCTGAAGCCTTCGCCCCTCCGTCATAAACCAGTGCAGAAGCTGTTCGTTTCTCCACGCTAACAACACACCACAGCTATGCACACAAACCTGCAGGTCCTAATACACACTGAAGCAGTCCATAAGCTGTTGGTCCACTTTTAGCTGCTCCTCACTGTCCATGTCTCCCTCTAAACTTAGACCCACCGGATTCTAGCTTTCCCAGCATACCAGCTATACAGTAGAAAAACCGCTGTACTCACCACTGTCACTGTAGCAAACTGTAGTTGATAGCACATTAGTTCTTGAGCTGCCAGACTTTCGCGCTGCATCCTCCACTTTTGCCGCTGCGTTTATTAGAACAAGTTAATTTCATCAGATCTACACACATGCACTGCCTTAGATTGCGGAATTTTCACGCCGATTTTTTATCAGTTGGCAGATGCATCTCACGTGTCACCCTGGGGAGACTGACACAGAAAACTGCATTCCGCTGCCTCGTCCCGCCTAGATCCGCCCTCCACAGAGCTGGCCAGTCAGAAGAAAGTGGGCACACAGGGAGTGGGGGCCATAGCGGAAGAGCCACCCCAATGAGGCGTTTCAGGCAGAGACTACAATGGACTACAAATGGGGTTTTTTGAGGATGGCAGAATGAGCTAAATAAGGACCCTGTTTTGGACTTTGAACAATCAGGAGTTCTCTAGGGGAGTCCAAGATCAAAATATAACATTGGAAATATAGCAAAATAGGTCTCCTTTAACAAAACGATTTGTGCAGTCAATTATGCTGCAACTAACTGGTATTATTACAGAAAGTGGAAGACAACTGTACTTCACCTATTAAATCAATTGTAATGTTGAGGCTTTTTGCCAACCATGCTAGCCTACAAACCCACATGACCAGGTTCGTGACATCACGAGAAAAACAGCTATTCACTTATTCTCTGCATTTTGCATGTATACCAGGGGTAACCAGGGGTCACCAACTCTGTTCCTGGAGGGCTACCAGCCTGTAGGTTTCTACTCCAACCCTAATTCAAGACACCTGATTCAAGTAATTGGCTATTTAATTGCCCAGCTCTTGATCTTGTTAAGTAGCTAATGAGCTGAATCAAGTGTGTTGAATTAGGGTTGGAGTGGAACCCTACTGGATGGTAGCCCTCCAGTAGCAGAGTTAGTGACCCCTGTATTAAACTCTAATTTTAACTTAGTGCTGTTTATTGTTTTTATCCAGCACTTTATATTGAGGAACCTCGCCTTCTGTGTGTTTTCTATTTGTAATACAGTATCTCACTAAAGTGAGTACACTCCTAACATTTTGGCAATGTATTGATTTTGCCTTTTCAAGAGACCACGTTACAGGAAAATGAAACTTGAATATATTCTAGAGTTGTCATTGTACAATACGTGTAGCAGTGTAGATTCACTGCACTGTCCAAAAAACTGAACGAACGGTCATTATTTCCAAAATGGGTGGCAACAGAAGTGAGCACTTACCCCAACTGGGAATGGTCAACTAAGCAAAGAGATCTGTTTTACGCATCATTTCCATGCTTTTGTCTGTTCAACTGGGCCATATGAGGTTGCGTACCGTGTTGAAGGTTTCAATTGTGGTGCTTTGGGTGCAGTGCTCTCATTCTGGTCATTGGATGGTTAATGGGAAAGAACTCTGAGGATCTGAAAAAGAGAATTGTTGCCCTCCACAAAGATGGTATAAGCTACAAGATCTGTGAAACCATGAAACTGAGCTACAGCACGGTAGCCATGGTTATTCAGCGGTTTTCCCAGATGGGTTCTACTCGGAACAGACCTTGTCAGGGATGACCGAAGAGGTTGAGCCCTCATGCTCTGTGTCAGGCGCCCGAGTTGGCTTCAGAAAACAGACGCAGGAGTGCTGGCAGCATTGCTAATGAGTTTGCAGCAGTAGGAGAACAGCCTATCAGTGCTCAGACCATACGCCATGCTCTGCACCAAGTTAGTCTGCATGGCCATTGGCTAAGAGGGAAACCTCTTCTGAAGCTAGCCCACAAGATAGTCCCAAAACAGTTCTCTTATGATAACCATTCCAAGAACATGAACCTCTGGAGCCATGTTCTGTTGTCTGATGAGACCAGGATAAACTTGTTCGGCTCAAATGGAGTCCAACGTATGGCGGCACCCTGGTGAGGAGTACCAAGACAAGTGTGTACTGCCTACAGTCAAACATGGTGGTGGCAGCATTATGGTCTGGGGCTGCATGAGTGCTTCTGGTCCTGGGGAGCTGCACTTCATTGATGGAATCATGGATTCCAACATGTACTGTGACATTCTGAAGCAGAACATGATGCCCTCCCTTCAGAAATGGCAGTTTTCCAACATGATAATGACGCAAAACACACCTCCAAGATGACAACTGCCTTCCTGAAGAAGCTGAAGGTGATGGTAGGGCCAAGTATGTCTCCAGACCTGAATCCCATTGAGCACCGGAGGGGCATCCTCAAGAGGAAGGTGGAGGAGCAGCAGGTGTCCAACATCCACCAGCTCCGTGATGTTGTCATGGAGGAGTGGAGGATCCCAGCTACAACCTGTGCAGCTCTGGTGAATTCCATGCCTCTGAGAATCAAGGCAGTGCTGAACAAAAATAGTGGTCACACTAAAGATTGACACTCTGGACACAATTTGGCATGTTGACAGTGAGATGTTCTCACTTTTGTTGCTAACCATTTTGGAAATAGTGACAGTTTGTTCAGTTTTGTGGATAGTGCACTAAATCTACACTGCTACACATATTGTACAATGACAACTGTGGAATGTGTACTCAGGTTTCATTTCTGTAGCATTGCCCCTTGAAAAGATATAATAAAGTAATTGTCGAAATGTGAGGGGTGTACTCACTTTTGTGAGATACAGTACATTGTTACTGCAGTCTATAGTTAGTGTTTGTTTCGTATTGCTTCGTTCGTTCCTTCTGCGGTGCAACAGGCATAATAAACAGGCAAGCCATCCTTCCACCTGAGTCTCGTCCTCAACGTCCTGTCCTCTGTGCACCTGAACTGTGTGCAGAGCACAACCCTTACAGTGGCACTGATGGTTTGCTTCTCCTCGACATTGCAGTCCATGAAGTCCCAAATTAGTTTCTTTTTACTTCACATTTTGAGTGATGAAACTAATTTGTTGGCATAATAGTTTTTCTTAATATTGATTTTATAAAAAAATGATCTAAATATTCTGCTAAAGTGTCCAGTAACATGATTATTCTCCTTTTTCAACTTCAGACTTCTTACACTTTACTGTATGTCATTTGAGGTTACTAGTACAGAGGCTCTACAATTTAAATTTCACCAGAGTACTAATACACAAGTAAATTGTGTCAAAACATTTGATCGTAGCCATTGGTACTCTGAAGAAGTTGAAACTCTATCTCCTGTCTCTACTGAATATTTCAATTACACCAGGCAATGAAGATCAGACAAGTATTTGAATCTCTAATAATGACCCATATTTTTGCCAGCTCCCATTCCTGTAAATAAAGAAGACTTTTCTGCAAAGATCAGATTTGTGTCCTTTTACTCCTTACATGAAGGTTGATCGCCAAATTCACCGACGGTGTCACTTTCTGAATGTTTTCTCATTAGCGTTACCCCACAGTCTACCTGTTTGTGTTTCTTCAATGCGTTTTTTTTTGTTTGTTGATCATGTTTTAATTGATTTCAACAATCAAATTATTCTCTCGAGGCTTGCTTCCTACTTCTTGCTTCTTTTACGCTCTCTTGCACGCTTGGCCCATGTTGTTAGTTGTTGTCTCTGTGTGTTTAAGTTCCTGGTTTTCGTCTCTCCTTCCTTAAACTGTTGACCTTGATTGTCCAGAGTCACGCTGCCGTGTACCGTCAGTTTTTATTGTGAATCCCGTTTCCAGTCCTCCGTTTCCTCCCGTCTCTCAGTAGTCATTTCTCAAGTGTTTCTTTGTCTTCATTCTAGTTATTTCCAAGCTTTCTGTCCTCCACTTTCCTCGACTTGACACCCGGACTTCTGACCCCTGACCTTTCCTGACCTCGCCCTGCCTGCCCCTTTGATTTGGCTGCTTTATAGGATTTTATTCTACGTACCCCTTGGAATTTCAATTCAGATCTACGTTTGGCTCCCTTGTTCTCCCTTCTAACAACAAAAATAAATTGTGAATCCAAGGTGTGGCTTAATTAACTACCCTGCATTACAGTTGCATGATTACTTTATTAATACATTTTCTCGTCATACAAGTGAAACTAATAATACATTTGAATAGCACTTAAGTTTACCTGCAGACTGACTGAAGTGTATCTGTTTCTGACAGTTGAACACGGAGGCATGAATTGAATTTAGCCTTCCTAAACTATGATACCATGCTTCATACTATACTGGGGCGGCACAATGGCACTTGTGGGCAACAATACTGCCTTGAAGCAAGAATGTTAAAGTCCATCTGGGAGCCTTTCTATGTGGAGTTTGCATGTTCTCCCTGTGTTCACACTGGTTTCCATTAGGTAATCCGGTTTCCCCCCACAGGCCAAACACACGTTAGGTTAATTAGACACCCTAAATTGCCCTTAGGTGTGAGTGTGTGACTGAATGGTGCGTGAATGGCATGTGCACCTTCCGATGGATTGGCGAGCTGTCCAGGATGGATCCCTGCCTTTCGTTCATAAACAGCTGGGAAAGGCTCCAGTGCTCTTGCGACCCTTGCGAGGAAGTGGCATAGATAATAGATCATACAAGGCTACCATTGCCTATGCTGTGTTGCGCTGTGCAATATCAAGTTATTAAGATTAATTAGCCATTGTGCTGAAAGGATGCGGCACCATGGGTGTCACAGCAGATTACATGGGGACAGAGGCCTGTTTGGGAACAACAGAATGAACGGGTAATAAATCTGTCCATTTTTATTTTACAGGCTATTCGTCTGACACCAAGACAGGTAGGGACTTCCTCTGGATGGTTTAGGATGATGGTGTAGGGTTGTCTGAAACTGTGCCTTGTTGATCACATTGACATTGTAATGGCCTTTGTCATGCTACATATGGAGACTTTCCTTTTTTCAGGAATTCCCAGTGTGACAACCGTATCCACCCGACCAACAGGTAAGGCTCGCTTAGTTGGCTGAGAACTGATGCCAAGTTTGATGTTTGCAGCTGTAAATTTAAAGATCTCATCTCATCTCATCTTATTTTATCTCATCTTACTTAACCTCATCTATTAAAACAGGCAATCTTTGGGAACTTTCAGGACGCTGACATTATTGGCTTTTGTTCTTAACATCTCTGAGCCACAAACTTTATTCTGCTTTGCCTCTTGATACTTTTTTTTTATTGGATTTGGTATTTTGTGGAATGGCTTAGTTTGAATACAGCTGCTTTCAGCTGGTGGAGACACAAATACACATCATTTCCAAATGTATGTGGACATCTGCTCATCCTACATTTCATTCCTAAACCATGGGAATTAATGTGAAATTGGTCTCCACCTCTCTATGATGCTAGCATCCATTTATCTGAGGGGACTTTTCTTCAGATATTAAAACACAACTGAAAGAATTTGCAACTGCTCCTGCCAGAAATGAATCATATGATTTTGTGCAGCAATGTTGGCTGGTCTCATTCCAAGTTTGCTAACAACAGTTTCAGGACCATAGGCCAGTCAAATTCTTCTAAAACGAATCATGTATTGGCCTTACTACTGCCTCAGGATTTTCCTTTAATCGAGCTTATAGGCCTTGCATTGTCCGAGAAGAATGGGGCCAGGCCGTTTTAGCCATGTAGTTTAAGCTGCCACTGTGAAGAATGAATCAGCTGTGTGCTATATTGTCTAATGCAGCCAGAATGCCTTGTCTTCCTTCATTTTTCAGTTGCGAACAGACGGCTATCCGACCAGCCAGACAGCCTGCCTGTCCCCACAGTGGCCTTCATGGTGATGGGGGCGCTGTTGTTCCTGCTGCTGGCCATTTTAGGAGCAATTCTGCTCCAGAACAGAGCTCTGAAGAGAGGTAGGAGGTGGGCCTGAAATAGCTTTGTCTGAAAAGCTAAGCAAGATGAAGGCACTGGGGAAAGATAGAAGATATATTGTTTGCACATTTTCTGGAGGAGAAATATATTTTAAATCATTATTATTATTATTTTTTACTTTAAAATTATTTAAATTGAGACTGGTGCCTGATCCTGCCATGTTAAAGAAAACTGTGACATTGCTGGTGAGACGAGGTAACGGCCTGAAAGGTGAAGCCTGGTTTTGGCCTTTTGGATGGAGTTGAGAGAGACCAAGAACTTAAATTCCCTCAGACGCTTGCAAAATCCAGTGAATGACAGAGAAACAACAGCACATTTAGCTTCTGGAGCGCAAAAAAAAAAAAAGAAAAGGAAAAAAAGGTCTGCTGTGCATTCACAAGTATCAAAAAGCAAAACGCCACATGTCAAATATGACATCCTTGATGAACGGGCCACCAGTGGCACTGGTAAGTGGAAGTAGATGGTGCCTGTAGCTGCTCCAGTCGCCAGCTTAATCAGTTAAACCAACTGTTTTGAATTGGGCATGATGGGTTGCATTATCTGTTAAGACCCTGTGCCAGTGTGTATCGATTGGAACTGGTGCATATCATTATGACTAAATGGGACTTCAGCCCAACAAGTTTTAGTTGTAGTTTTGCCAAACAGGGAGGGATAGGATTGAGGGCTTGACTTATCAAGAGCTTTAGCACTTGCAAAATGTGTTAGCACTCACAAAACCAAGAACATGACCAATGATTGGTCTCAGTACTTGTTTTGCTCCAATCATTGGTTGTGTTATTTGTGTGGTGTGTGCTAATACGGCAGGTGTGCTTTGAGGAGAGTAAGGTCATTTCAATCAATGAATTAGGAAAATTAAATATATTTGCTCTGTCATCTGTCATGCCTCTGTTTTGAAGCAACATTAGTCGCTGAAGCGGCAAATGTGTTGCAGATGGGGGACATAAAGCCAGAGTTTGGTCACCTGTTGGCTTATGCCCCCCCCAAAAAAAGGGGAAAATAAATAAATTAACACTATACACTACTGTGAAGGATGTGATGGACTTTCTGTGGTCAAGAAATCTTTTGGAGACTCGTTGCACCTTTTGCCTCATCCCCTCAAGGACTGTAGTGATGGTGATTAATTGCTGGGTCCAGCACAAGCAAAGAGAAGAAGACTGTAAAAAATACAGCCCCCTCAATAATTATTGGCATCCCTGGTTAAGATGTGTTAAAAGCGTTAAAATAAATTCAATTTTTATTGCAGAAGCATACTCTCACACTGAAAATTGTAGAAAAATGTAACCTTCAACTCACATGAATTTTACGGGGGAAAAAAATCCCTGACTAAGAAATAATTATTTTTCATAAAATCCCCTGTTCCACAATTATTGGCACCCCTAACAATTCCTAGGAATTAAATGTAATTGAGGAATTTCTGTCATTTTTACAGTAGTTTACAAAGTTGATCAGAGTATCTAGGAACATTTAATTAGTAAATCATCACTTCCTGTTTCCCTTGGGTATAAATATGACCTGACACAGAGACCATTTCTCTTATCCACTCTTCAACATGGGAAAGACAAAGGAACACACCATTCAAGGAAGGCAGATGTGTGTCGACCTTCACATTCAGGCAATGGCTACAAGAAAATAGCCACTCGCCTGCACCTGCCCATATCTACTGTCAGAGGAATCATTAAGAAGTTTAAAACAACTGGAACAGTCGTAAACAAGCCTGGACGAGGATGCAAGGTAATTTTGCCACCACGCAGAGTGAGGAGGATGGTAAGAGAAATAAAAAGTTCTCCAAAGCTCACTGTTAAAGAATTGCCACAAATGGTAGCATCTTGGGATGACAAAGTTCCGAAACAAGCATCAGGTGCTATCTACATGTCAACAACCTGTTTGGGAGGCATGCACGTAAAAAACCTTTTCTCATTCACAATCATAAACGCGAACGTCTGTAGTTCGCAAAGCGGTACTGGGACTTCAACTGAGACCGTGTGCTTTGGTCAGATGAGACCAAGATAGAGCTTTTTGGCAACAAACACTCTAAGTGGGTCTGGCGGAACGCAAAAGATGAGTATGCAGAAAAGCACTTCATGCCTACTGTGAAGTATGGGGGATGATCAGTGATGCTGTGGGCCTGTTTCTCTTCCAGTGGCCCTGGGAACCTTGTTAGGGTGCATGGCATCATGAACGCTTTGAAAAACCCAAACATTTTAAATCAAAATCTGGTGTCCTCTGCCCGAAATCTGAAGATGGGTCGTCACTGGGTCTTTCAACAAGATAATGACCCTAAGCATGTGGCCAAATCTACACAGAAATGGTTCACCAGACACAGAATCAAGCTCCTCCCATGACCATCTCAGTCCCCAGACCTTGACCCCATTGAAAACCTGTGGAGTGAGCTGAAGAGGAGAATGCAGAGGAGAGGACCCAGTTCGCTGGATGAGTTAGAGAGATTGTGCAAAGAGGAATGGTCAAAGATCCCTCTGTCTGTATTCTCCCATCTTGTGAAACATTATAGGAGAAGATTAGGTGCTGTTTTGTTGGCAAAAGGGGGTTTTAGAAAGTATTAACATCAGGGGTGCTAATAATTGTGGCACACATGATTTGATGTAAAAGAATTATTTCTGAATGTGGGATTTTTTTCCCACTGAATAAATGCACTTGAATTAAAGATTGGATTTTCCTCTTGTTTTCATTGTCATCCTATATTATTTAGAAAAAAGCTTAATTTATTAGAAGCTAAAGAACACATCTTAACCAGGGGTGCTAATAATTATTGAGGGCGCTGTACTCCACTGTAAAGAGCCCAGTGGCTCAGAAATTCTCTGTCTCTGTCCTCACAGCCCTGTCTGAGTGGGAGAGTACCCCCTTGAATGAGGCCGTCTACGAGGAGCTTGAGTACAAGCTGGCGAGAGAGGGGACCTACAGCGCTCCCCGGTGGGGTGAGTGAATATGCACATATCCTGTCAAACAACGAAAGACAAATAGTGGGTGCCATCTCCATTATATTTTCTGTTTGTGTCATTATTAGTATCTCACTCAGTGTTTGGTATTCAATGCGTATATTTTGAGTCTGGCGTTGGTTTGGACCTTTGATATTCTTAATTTTTTAAAATTATTATTATTATTTTTATTATTATTTGCCACAACTCGTGTGTCTATTTAATTGGTTCTTCCCTGTTCCAGCAGTCTTGCGGGTTGTTTCTGTTAACTGATTAATAATCTCAATATTCCCTTCATGTGATCAGCTGTATTGGTCACTGGTTGTGCCTCAGTTAGAGCTGGATTGTCTGAGGCGAAAGGGTTACTCTAATGGTTTATTCTAAATTCTTGTCCTCCTCCCTGGTGTCTCTCCCAGAGAGCAAAATTATTTGTGCAGAAATGATTAGGTCCAGTGGGTTCTTCCATCTGTCCTCATCCTCCTCATTATAAACATGCCCTTGTGGCTCATCATCGTTTGTGCAACTGGATTCTCCTCTGCCCAGTTTGTTACAATTATTAAAAACCCAAATTCCAGTAAAGTTAGGACATTGTGTGAAACATGAATAAAACAGCAAATCTAATAAACCCATATTTTATTCTCAATGGAACAAAGACAACATATCAGATGTCGAATGTGAGACATTTTACCATTTCATGGAAATACCACCTCTTTTTGAATTTGATGGCCGCAACACCTCTCAAAAAAGTTGGGACAGGGCTGTGTTTACCACTGTGTAACATCCCCTCTTCTTTAAACAACAGTCTGTAAACATCTGGGAAATGAGGAGACAAGTTGCTGGAGTTCTGGGAGAGGAATGTTGTCCCACTGTTGTCAGATGTCGGATTCTAGCTGCTCAACAGTGCTGGGTCCTCTTTGTCAGATTTTACATTTTATGATGCACCTAATATTTTTTATTGGTGAAAAAGTCTGGACTGCAGGATGGCCATTTCAGCATCCAGACTCTTCTATTGTGAAGCCATGCTGAAGTGATGGGTGCAGTATGTGGTTCAGCATTGTCTTGTGAAATATGCAAGACCTTCCCGAAGAGAGATGGTGTCTGGATGAGAAAATATGTTGTTGTAAAACCTCTATAAACTTTTCAGAATTGATAATGCCCATCCAGATCTATAAGCTGCCCAAGCAATAGGCACTAATGTGCCTCCATACCATCAGAGATGCAGCTTTTGAACTGTGCACTGATAACAAGCTGGATGGTTCCTCTCCTCTTTAGACCACACGACACAGCGTCCATGGTTTCCAAAAAAGAATTTAAAATTTTTGATTCATCCAATCACAGAACAGTGTCCTATATTGCCTCAGTCCGTTTTAAATGAGGTTTGGCCCAGAGAAGACGGCTGCATTTCTGAATCGTGTTCACATATGGCTTCTTCTTTGCATGATACAGCTTTAGCTTGCATTTGTGAACTGCATGGTGAACTGTGCTCACAGACAATGATTTCTAGAAGTATTTCTGAGTCCATGCAGTGAATTCCAGTGCAGAATCATGCCTGTTTTTAATGCAGTGCTGTCTGAGGGCCCGAAGATCACAAGCATCCAATATTGCCCTTCGGACATGTCACTTGTGCAGAGAGATTCCTCCAGATTTTCTAAATCTTTAGATGATATGCGCTGTAGATGGTGGGACATTCAAAGTCTTCACAATTCTACATTGAGGAACATTTTTCTGAAATTGTTCCACAATTTTTAAAGGCAATTTTTCACAGATTGGTAAAAGTCTGCCCATCCTTACTTCTGAGAGACTGCCTTTCTAAAATGCCCAGGTGTTAATGTTAATGACCTGTTGCCAAATAACCAATTTAGTTGTAAAATGCTTCTCCAGCTGTTTTTTATTAGAACCACTTACTTTTCCAGCCTTTTGTTGTCCTTGTCCCAATTTTTTGGGATATGTTGCTACCATCAAATTCAAAATGAGCTAATAGCTTTCATGAAATGGTAAAATGTCTGACTTTTGACATCTGCTATGTTCTATCTGCTCTGTTTTGAATAAAATGCGGATTTATGAGATTTGCAAATCATTTTATTCTTTTTAATCACATTTTACATAACGTCCCAACTTCACTGGAATTGAAGTTTGTATTAGTACTGTTATGGCCCCAATTTGTTATGACATATTGGACAGCAAGGGATGACAGACAAAATTGTACAACTTTTACAGATTTAATAAAACAAAGCCTGACCAAGATTGAAATATAAAAAAATGAGATATTTACAGTGCCTTGGTAATTGAGATGAGGTTGCTTTGTTGCGATGTCCTGGGACAGGAAAATGCTGCAACACAGGCAAAATTCCACAAAAAGAGCTTCACAGGTCTTGTAAAGAGTGACAGGTCTGGTCAAATGTATCCTTCCACTATTTCTTCTTGCAATTTCTCCTGCTACTTTACTCTCTCAATTTTTCTCCAAAGATACTCTTTTCCAGCCCCCTCCCACCTTCCAGACTTTTTTTCAATTCTCTGGGACTTTCCCCTCTGAGGCATGCCCAGGACATGTCCAAAAACCTAGCTCCAAACTGGGCTTAACAAAAAAAATGTCAATACTGCCATCTAGTGGCTTTTTTCACATTACAGTACAATTATCCATTGTCTAAATCAGTGATTCCCAAAGTGTGGGCCGCGGCCCCCTGGTGGGCCGTGGTGGTACTGCAGGTGGGCCGTGAGAGGTCATTAAAAATATGATTGATTTTTGCTAATATGATTTTTTATGATTTTTATTTTAAAGTATTTATTGCACGATTTAAAAAAATATTTAGAAGTAATAACCTATTGAGTGTTATTGACCTCACAATATTTTAGGAACCTTATATAGTTTATGATCGGAATGTAGCTTTCTGGTCATCATGACCGGGGGTCATAATCGGAGGAGCACGTATTGTGTTCCATAATTAATTCTGTCTTATGTGTACACCACAGATTAAAAGGTTGGGCTTCCTTTATCCCACTGCTTTTATTTTAATCCTGAATCTTTATTATAATAATAATAATAATAATAAATAAATAAAAAACAACTACAACAATTATTGTTGTTGTAGTTTTTTATTCATTTAATTTTATTTTATTTTCTTAACAACAACAACAACAATTATTGTTGCTGTTAAGTGTTCTGAGAATGCATAATTTCGTCTATGTACTGTTTATAGGACAAAGGTGGGCCGCGGACATTTTTTAGATTTTCAAGTGGGCCCTGATTTGGAAAAGTTTGGGAACCCCTGGTCTAAATGTGCACTTCTTCTGTAAAATTTTGTGTTGACAGTTATGCACATAAAATATTATATAATTTTGGAGTCATGTGGCTTAATGGTTGCAATTTTGACTGGGATTGAAAAGTCCTGTAGTTTTTTTTTTGTTTTGTTTTTTTGCCAATTTAGCAGAAATAAGATCACTGCTGCTGTTAAATGCGTTCTAATTATAATCATCTGTTCGTCACTTCATTAATCTTTCACCTAAGTGTCACCAAAGTCATCAAAAACACTGCATCTAAGACTCCCTTAGATCATGGGTGATGTGGGCAAGTCTGGACACATCCTCTCTCAACTGTTCACAGGAAGTAGCTTGTCTGAAGACCTGCCTTCTGGCTACGATGATGTGGCGGATGCTGACGAACTTCCCCTCAAAGGTAAGAGGGGAAGAGGTGACCGGTCACATTGGACTGCATTCCTGTGGCTTATTTCTATGTTCTGCCTCTATTTCCTACCACCCTTTCCTTGGAATAAGTTCTGCCCATCAGGGGGAAGTGAGGAAAAGAAAAATAGGCGTGCAATGCACGGAATACCCCTCAGCTCGATGTCGAAGTTTTTGGAGACGCCCGACCGCCCGCCCGCCCGCCCGCCTGCCTAACCGCACGAAGGATAGCAATACCCCGTCAGCCTTTAGGGCTGGGGGGTAACCAGAGAATTAAGTGAAGATGGGAAAATGGAATGAATATTGATCAGGGAAATGGAATGTCCTTGGGATGTCAATCAAACGTCAGGTCTGAGTGACGTCAGTCACAGCCAAGGAAGATGTTTGGCTGATGGGGAGAACTGGATCCACAGTTTGATCAGTGTTGTGTCACACATTCTGAAAAACTACTTCCCTAGAGGATGTACAAATCCCTCCATGCCTCAGTTATCTTTAGAAAATGTCTGACCCTTGTTTCCTCATCGCATATTTGATGGACTACAATGCTCCGAATGATGGCTGACCTCCATCTGTTTCTGGGTATGGTCAGGTGATAATAGAGAAATGAAGACTAGGGCTGGATTTAGATTTGAGGGTCAGATATAATGACCCCAGTTGCACAAAATGGACATCATGCAAAAACTGGTTTGGCTGCTCTATGTAAGACCTTCAGCAAAATGCATATAATGTGGTTTTTTAGATTTTCCCTCCATTTATAGCATGTCTGCATGAAACTGCAGTAACAGGAAAAAGCGAATGGCCTGATTCTTCAGCTCCTCAGCCATGATAACCTCAGGGCTCTTGGATTATAGGCTCTGACACACATCGTCCAGTAGGTGGGGCTGTACTCCTGTGTGTATTTGTCTCAGTGTTATTTCTGAGTCTGTTTGCAACTGGTGTGATTTATTGAAGTGAGTATCTCAATTTTGCACATATCAAGATTACAATATCGGGTCATTTAGGTTGTGAAATGTGTTCCCACTGCATTAGTCTGTGTAAACACGGCAAAACTTGAGCCTACGATGAACTGAGGTACAACCCCATTTCTAAAACAGTTGGGTCGCAATGTAAAATGTGAATTAAAAGAAAACACAATGATTTGCGAATCAATTTAACCCTAAATTTAATTGAAAATAGTACAAAAACAATAAAACGTGTCAAAATTGAGATATGTAATTGTTTGAAAAATACCTGCTCATTTTGAATTTGATACTGGCAACACATTTAAAAAAATTTGGGACAGGGGCAACAAAGGACTGGAAAAATGGTCTGATTTAAAAAAAAATACATCTCTCAGCTGATTAAGTTAATTGGCAAAAGGTCAGAGCCATGATCAGATATAAAGGTTCTTTCAAAAGAAAGATGACGAGGGCTTCACCACTCCATGAAAGACTACTATGCTAGGGACAAGGCCAAAAAGCAGTATTGAATGGCTGTGATCTTCAGGCCCTCAAATGGCACTGCTTTAAAAACAGACATCATTCTTTAGTGAAAATGACTGCATGAACACGAGAACACAAATGAAAGCTATTGTCAGTGAATAGAGTTTGTCAGTTCATCCATAAATGATTTAAAGTTAAAACTCTGCCATGTAAAGATTAAATCATATATACTGTCAACAAGATTCACAGATGCTGCTGCCTTCTCTAGCTCATTTAAGATGGACTGAGGCAAAGTGGGAAACTGCCATGCGGTCTGACTAATCAAAATGTGAAATTCTTTTTGGAAGTTATGGACTCCATGTTCTCCAGGCTAAAGAGGACAGTGATCATCCCACTTGTTATCAGCACACAATTCAAAATCCAGCTTCCATGATAGTATAGCGATGCATTAGTACACATGACATGGGTAACTTTTACTTCTGTGAAGGAACTATTAATGGTGAATGATATGTACAGGTTTTGGTGGAACATTTACTGCCATTCAGATGGTTTTTTAAGGGAAGGCTTTGCTCATTTCAGCCACCAGCAACACCATGCCAAACACCATACTCTGCTCGTATTACAACATCATGGCTCCGTTGTAAAAGAGTCTGGGTGCTAAGCTGGTCTGCCTACAGTCCAGACCTGTCACACATTGACAATATTTGGCGCATTATAGAATGAAAAATATGACATATGTCTGCAAAGTATTGAGCAGCTGAAATCATACATGACGCAAGAATGGGAAAACAGTTTTGCCTTCAAAACTACAGCAGTTGGTTTCCTTAGTTCCCAAAGGCTTACAGAGTGTTGACTGAAGAAGATGTGATGTAACACAGTGGTAAACATGCCCCTGTGTTGCTGACATCAAATTCAAAATGTGCGCATATTTCCCAAAAACTATAAAATATCGGTTTCAACATCTGATATATTGTCTTTGCACTATTTTCAAATAAATAAAATGTTTAATGATTTGAAAGTCATTGCATAGTTTTTTTTTTTCCACTTTACATAGCATCCCAACTTTTTTGGAAATGGGGTTGTACTTTGTTATCATCCAAATAATGTTTAATAATTTGCAGCTCAAATCGCTGAGTTCAGATTTTAAGCCTTAAGCCTCACGTCATCACAAGTCTGTTGCATTCAGGGGACCTGCAACCGGAGGAAACGCCAGAGAACTATGATGATGTCATCACTCTGGATAAGCCTGCAAAGAGCGTGGCAGGTGTGTTTTGATTGGTTGTTGGTATGATGCAGCAATTTCTCCTCAATATCACTGTTAGTTGTTTGTATTTAGCCGTGAGTAGAGATGTGGAAGGTAAGTCATGTTTTGAAGTATACCACTTGTGCATAACTGAAATTATTACTTTGCACAAAACAATTCTGGTGGTTATATGTTTTGTGGGGAAATCTTGGGCATGGTCCAGCCTTACAGAGTTGTTCCACCAATAATGAGTGACACCTGTATTATTAAATCCAATAATTACTCTGTGCAGTAAAAGCTGTGTTCCCATTTTAACCAGCACTGCTGCTGCGCCTCTTTGTCTGTTTAAGGGGAGCTGGTGGAGGGAGATGCACCAGAGTACTATGATGATGTCATCCAGGAGGGCCCAGGTGAGTTTTACTTTACAGATGAATGTGAAATGAAACACAGTCTATGAGCGAATTTCCCAATTGCTGCTTGCTGCAATTGTGTAATTTGTAGTTTTGGAATGAAGCATGAAATGTCAGGAAATTCACTAACCTCTGCGCACCCCTTTACACACAGCCCCTTTACAGCCCCTTTCTATTATTCTCCTCTGCCTCTGTTTTTTTTTAGAAAAACAGACTTTGTCACGCTGAGAGGTGCCCTGAGAGCGGGCGTGCAAATGTAAGGGTAGTTTTTACTGAAGTTTCTGTTAGTCAGAGCACCTCTCCGCTGTAGCGTGTTACAACACAGCTGACGGGAGGGCAGGATGGAAAGGGCTGAGAGACGGAAAGGGCAGCATTGCCGACTTCCCCAGTCTCAATAACCTGCACATCTGTGTGGGTAGCATGGGTGGGTGTGGAGTGTGCGGTTGCTGTTGCAACAGCAGCATAGTCAAACTCGCTCACGTTAGCTCGTAAAATTAAACCACCATCAATGAGGATTGGACTTGCGATCTTCAGCGTAGGGGGCTCCGAACTTACCGCGGAGTTAGGACCGTTGTTGTGATGGCATTGGTGGTAGGACGCCAAGAGCAGTGGTCAGAAATAAAAGGAAAAACCAGCAGCGTGCTGAGAGATTAAAACAAATAGAAATCATGAGACTCGCGCTACCAACGGACCTGACGCCGCCCGTGGTTGCAAACAGACGAGCTCGACTAAAGAGGAAAGAAAAGGGAAATAAACCAAATGAATCCCTTTCTCACTAACACTTTTCCTTTTATGCAACTAAGATCCTGACAATACTCTGTCTTCTCAAAAGACCTTACCGGCTAAAGCGCCAAGGGGAAAATGACACTCAACCCGAACGAGGTAGAGCAGGAGCTTAAATAGAGTCCGGGTAACGCCCTCAATTAATGCCAGCTGGCCCAGGAATCCAATGGTGAGCAAAACGATGTCGTCCCAGCCCAGAGTAACAAAAGGAGCGAACAAAGCTCCAAAACCATGACAGTTGTTTAAACGCAGACTAGTGGGCTTCGCCTTTCGTTTGAGTGTGCCAGAGAACTCCGGTGTGTGGGGAATACTGTCGTAAAAGTTGCAGAAAACTCAGCAGAGACAGAGGCAAACTGCTTTAAAATGAACTGCTTCTCAACACAAGGGGAGTGGCCCTGAAAAGGACCAACATGAGAAGTCGGACACACACTTCCTGTTGGCAGTAATTGTCTACTCTGCTTCCGCGGCGGTTTAGCCGGGGGGTTCATCCACTTGCATGCAGGGTGAAGATTATGAATGCCAGGACAAGAGGCGCAGTGGCAGGAGGTGTGGGCTGTACGGTGGGGGGATGGTGGGAGGCGGTCCGAGACACACGGGCAGCAGGGGCTACTGGGCGCTGCTGCAGAGAGCGATTTTTCTGTCCAATCTCATAAAAAAAACCGTGAGTGCGCAGTGGGCGGATATTCACTCGACCCCACTGAGTGCACTTCCTCACCCTCTCCGCTTTGTCAATCGCGTCTCTTCCTGTGGGAAATATTGGTTGGCGGAGAGTGTGCAGAGAAATAGCTGCAGAACACTCATGGGAGAGGAGGGCGAACTGTTTTCTCTGAAGTTGCGGTAGCCACACATTTCCCGCAGCTCCTCGTAGCTTCTTCTGTTTTATCGGCAGTTCAGTCGGTGAGCTAGACCGGGAACAGGCTGGCCGGCGTAGCGGGGCGCAGCCAGGTTGAGCCAACGCCGAGGTTCGCCAATTGCAGGACACGAATTCCTGGAACGTGGACTTCAGGCTCCGCCAGCAGCAATTCACTAGCAGCATGTTGATAAAACGGCGAGAAGGAAGATGTTCGCAAAAGTGGGGTACCCTACTCGCCGAACTCCAAGTCTTCCATTGGGAAGAGGGAAGCACTGGTTCAAGCGGTAAAGAAGGCAGTATAATTATCAAACTTTTGCCCTTCATGATCCTCCGCCTCTCTACCGTACGATGGACCCAATCTCACGTTAGCTTCCTCAGTATACACGATACTTGTTATTCGGGGCATAAATGCATCAGCCCACTGCTGCAGCTCCCACAAAGGTAGGAGGGCACAAAACGAACAGATGGCTTTTGGCGTCAAAGCTGGCCCGGCATGTTTGGCACCGAGGCATATTTAGCAGCGTGAGTGAGGGTCACACGGCATTATGTAGCTGTTGGTACAAGGAGGGCAGAGGCGTACCGCTCTTCGAGAAATACTCATCTTCAGAACAGCTTCATTCAACTTCTTGTGCTGAAGAAAAAGTGGGAGCCAAACTGCAGTCACGCAAATGTAATATACGGTGGATGCGGATCTGATTGCGGCCATCATACAGGACAATGGGGGGAAAGAAAATCTTCAGAGCTGCGCATGCGCAGAGGGATAAACCCAATAGCGACAGCCTTAAAGGGCAAAGCTCATACGAAGTAGAACTGAAAAAGTGAGTTTTTATTTCCCCTTTGAGCTGAGTAATTCCACAAGGTTTCTCTGAGTTTGACGATTATTGTGTGAATTCTTACTTTGTAAAGTTGAAAATGTTTCAGATTTTGATGTTGTCAGTTCAGGTAAAAAGTTTCTACTTCCAGTCTGTTAGATTAGCGCTGCCTGTTTCCATGACTGTTCAGCTTAAAGACCCTCCTTATGTGGTTTATTACAGGCGATCATGTGTCTGACACAGAAAATTATGATGATGCTGTAACTCTGGACTGGATTCAGATGGGTGAGTTTATATAAGATAATCCTGCTCTATGACACATATACCCATCATCGTTTAGAGAGAATCTAAAATGTATCAGTCCACCCTATTTTAGTCCATAGATGGGCTCTGGAAAGCATCTTCAATAGGGGCTTCCACAGTAAATATGAAAATATGTTTGCTTACCTTCTGTCATGCTAACTTTTCTGAAAGTAAACAGTTAAATGTAGCACACAGAGACATACCAAAATAAGCTTAAATTACAGTGTTTCCGTCAATAGAGCACTACAGGTTTGGAGCTGGTATTCAGTGAAAATGGGCCTTTTCCTGACTCTGTGTCTGTTTGTCTTCTCACTTGTCCCCGTAGGAGGAAAAGGTCTGACCACCGAAAACCCTCCAACTTTTAGTGGGAGGGACTATGATGATGTTGGGGAGGGGCTCCCTGAAAGAGGAGGAGATTGACTGGTCCTTTCATGGAAGTTTCCACAAATAAGTTGACAAAGCAGAGCGTACCAGGACCCATTTACCCTGTTTTACAGAGGCTATCAAAATATTCTCCTTGTGGCGTCACATTGCAGTGATCACCATTCCAAATCCAGCCCTGTTTTTTTCCCTTTTATATTCAAGATAATTAACAAGTTAACTGAACAATTAGTGCTTCTTATTGGCCACTCTGCCTTTACAGCTGACCTCCAGGTAAAGGATGGGTGGAAAACCAGCAATATTCGGCCCTCGAGGACTGAGTTCATGATCCTTGCTATATAACTGTGGTCACTAAGACATTTCCTGATCTGTCAATCTGCATGTATTTTCTCCAATTGGCTTTGGTAAATAAGCAATACAGCCGAACTTAATTACAGTAGGTCTCTTCGTTTATCATGACATTGGAAGTGCTGGTATTTGCATGAAAGTAATTCTGCTACATTTGCTGGATGATGATGTCATGACAGTGCAGACTATTCCCAGGAACTGCAGCCCACTGAAATATGAAATGAATGGAATAAATTTTTTTCAGGGAGCAAAAAACAATCAGCCTCAGCCTGTGTGACAATGTACTGAACCATTTGTGTGTATTTCCTGCTTACCAGTTTAATTTTGTTGCTGCTCTGATCATTGTGTGGGTAAGAGTCGTCCATTTTGGCTCTCAGATTGATGCACTGAAGTGTGATTAACTGATCCGCACTCATGCAGCTTCCCAAGGATCATATTTTGTTCTGTACAGCCAATGAGTTTTTTGTCCTTCCTTCAGAGCAGAGTTAGAAAAAGGTAATGACTGCAGCGACAATTTTATAACTATTTTAGTGCTGTTTGTTTCATAATACTTTTTATAACTACTGATTACACAGTGTATTGCTTTCATGGAAACTCAAACTATTTTAATATAATATTTCCTTTCGAAGATTTAAAAATCTTGCTAATTATAAAAATAGTTTATTTAGTCTTTTTTTGCTGCCTTTTTTATGTTTTATAAGACGTGAAAATTTTGGATTAATTCATTTGGATTCCACATCTTTTTTATCTGGGAACATTTTTTTCAAAATAAAGCTTACTGTTTTGCAAAAATGTAAAAAATTGGTTTTATTTTCATTCTTAAACAATGCCAATATTTTAAAAAGTACAAAAATGTATTTTTGGAATAAAGCTCAAAAACTTTTTTTTGACTGAACATTGTTCATTTTGTCAGTTAATGTTCTCATCAGTTAAATATTTTCAGCGGTATATACCGTTTAATATTTGTTACAATGAAATTTGGTTATAGTAACAGATCAATGGGGCTTTCCGACTCGCTCCTACCAGCTCCGCCCCCCCTTAGTCACTGTTGCTGTGCCCCACATGCAGTGCAGCTCAGTTCCACATTGGCAACGGCTCAGCAGAAGTTTGGGCACCTCTCTCTGGCGCGTATCCCAGAAAATATTGCGGTTTGTTTCTTACCGAATGCGTTCAACTTCTCCGGCAAAGTTGTCCAGAGAGGCCTTAACTGTTTAACAGAAGGATATATCCGTGACATCAAAATTATAAACGGAACAGGTGGACATACAAGAGTAACCGCAAAGTGCTGGCGATTGATATAAAAAATCCAAACTGCACATTGTGAACAAACCAAGCAAATGAATTGCACGTTTAAAGCAGGGTAAGTAGTTTTCATACTTTTGTTGCCTTCACTGAGCTAAAAATAACATTGGATCCAATATGCTATCTAACATCATTTGGCATGATAAACACTGTGCATCTAAGCCAAGGAGGGTCCCAGATGAGGTGGAAGGTCTTAGCGCGTTTGCCTAAACTGCAAGAGAAAATAAAGACTGACCGATGTCCATTATACAAATGGGGTCTGGCTACAGAATCAGCGCTAGGCCACTGCCTCAGGTTAAACGTGATGACGTTCTTCACATTCTGCTTTCAAGTGGCCTGAAACTTTTCAAGCGAATGCTGCAGTCATAACGTCGTAGTGGTTACAATTCATCTGACTCCATGTCAGATTTAGGATATGAAATTTAGTTATAACCCCTTGTGGGTACGATTAAATCATGCGTTCGCATAAAATTGATCTGACTCTAATTAATTAATTTAGAGCCCCTTTGTGCATCGGACTCGTAACTGGTCTATACCTTACTCCGCCGGACCAGAAACATCTGTACAGCCCAATTCGGTAGATTGACTTAGAGGCTGGTGGTCTTATTAAGAGCAATAATCTGACAAAGAAAATAGCTGTGACGAGGGGTTATCGGGGCCCAAAGCGAGTGCCTCCAAAATTTAAGGGGCACGTTCAGTGATTTTGTGGTTTTTAAGATTCCGCTCAGGGACTGAGATGGTTACGAAATTCTCCCCAGGCGCTCAGAATCACCTCAAAGCCAAACGAAATAACGCCAATCACAGCATGGAATATCAACCTTTTAACACCAAGCGTGTTGATCAGACACGCGATTACAGTCTACGTAACTCAATTGGAAGACAGGACTCCGGGCTGGAAGGATATAACTTAGTTAGTCAGAAACGCACAACAAAATGCATTTACTCATTTATTTTGCCAGGCAGGCACAAGCTTAAATCACAAGAACTAATCAAATTGTTACAGAAAATGTGAAAAAGAAGTCAAATCGTACATGGCGCAGATCACAACTACACATATACACAAAGTGTACAATGCGGGAAGAATGAATACAAGCTTCCCCAACGACTTTGTTTCCCCCTCTTTTATGCCTAAACTCCAGACTGCGTTCTATGGCGGGGTCATTTGGTCAATCGGGTAATTCGAACCAGGTAGGCTCCCCATCTCCGGAGGGACTTTGGGAGGAGACATTAACACAAGGAAAACCTGAAGTATTTTTCTTTCCAAAGTTATCGAATGAGGTTATGGCACAATCTTAATTCCTTCGAAATATGCTCCATGCGATTCCAGAAATTTAGTGAAGTAAAATGATACCAAAGACGACCTGCTTGCATTAGAGTTGGTCATGAAACATCCAGTACAATACAAGGATAATCCATATTAATGCTATTAATCAGCTCTTATCATACAGTATAACAGAAATACACATTATTTTTGTACCCTTGAAAGTGAAATGAGTGTCGTAAATCAGAAAATGAATAGGTGGTTAGCAAGACGTCCGAGGCCGACAATTACCCCAAGGATTGTCCATGAATTCTGAGGCTGGTGGCCGCTCCAGCAGTGGCGGTTCTAGAACTGGGAATTGGGGAGGCACAGAAACGTCCCTTTATAACAATGAGTCCTGGCTAGTTCTCAATCATTTTCCTTTACTGATGAGTTTTCCAATTATCGTAATTGGCAACTGAAGACACGGTTTCTCTCCGTATGCGATGGAACAGCGATGAAATCAGGGGCGAAATTCAGTACAATGGCAGAACCAGAACTGAGAATTGTGACAAAGCATCCATTTATAACAGTTATTAGTCCTGACCTGTTCTCAGTCATTTTCATGATTAACAAAAGCTTCACTCCGAAAGCACTCCACACTTAACAGGTGCTGGTTGTTCTCCCCGATTACATAAGAAGACATTCATTCATCTGGACGTGCATTTGCTTTATTTAAATCAACGTGTAACAGGCAGTGATTGGATGCCAGGTGCCGCAACTAGTGAGAGAAAGAACTGAGAGCAGCCCAGAAAAGAGACAAAAACAAAAGAGGTAAACACCTCCGGTAAAAGCTCGCACTTCTAAGGATGAATAAAAGTCCGCAACACAGAAGCAGTGTGAGAAAGAATAAACAACAAGAGAGAAGAGAGAAAATTTCTAAAAGAAGCAATTCCTAACAATAAATGGAATATAACAAATCACTAGGCATTCTGACTAGAGATTTTCTCCGGCCGAAGTGCAAGAAACAAACAGACGCTCTAGCGATAGGAGTGGCAAACCCCCACCAATTTCCGGTTCTTGAACCGCCACTGCATTCCAGCTGTGGCAAATTAAGTTGGCGCCAGAATGACCCTAGTTGAGTTTGTTCCCATAACCCAGGAATGTCTCTGCTGGGTACTGTGGCCCTTAAGACAATGAAGGGTCTGATTGCCAGAGTTTGCGTACGTGACCAAGTGCATGTAGTCTTTTCTGCCTTTCATTACAGCATGAGTCAGACGATCTAGCGCTAGATGGACTTTGTAATAAATCATATTATGCAATGCAGCTAACCCTTAAACTAGCTACATAATACATTATTGAGTTATTACTCTCACGTTCATTATATCAGCGTTTTCCTCCAAACTAATTTCAATGACAAGTTAACTTTAATCATTTCAGCTAAGCGACTGACGTTCTGAATCCATTTGTAGCTAGTTTGCTGGCTAGCTACCACCCAACTTTTCTTGTGTTAAAGTTTAAAAGCAGACTATACCATGCCATTGCAAAATCCTTCACCATTTGGCTAGATGTTTTTGGTTATCCAATGTTATGAATGTCTGTGCTGGGTGCATCATGTTCTCAGCAGAATAGGTACTGGTTTATAGCCACATCTGGTATTGTTGTGAAGGTGCTTTCAGGAACCACATGCAAGACAGGGAAATCCAAAAAATGTATGCCTTGAAGTCTGAGTCAAAACCAAAAAAACACAAGAATTGCCAAGTCACAATACGAAATCCAAAAACAGTGTCGACTAGACAGGCAGGGGTCAGAACCAGTAAGACAGATGAGCAGAGGTACAAAAACGATTGGCAAAAAGTCATAGTCGATGAACAAAGCCAAGGGTCATACACAGGGCATCCAAACACAGAAATCGTGGTCATACAAAAATGGGTTGAAATCCAGAAAGACGAAAACAATACAAAAAGTGCAATGGCAAGAATCAAAGTCGGACAATCCAGTAGAAGAGAAATAATACTCAATGGCATACGAGGCGCTCTGCACAAAGAAATATTGGTCAACATTCTGACAAGAGCTGTGAGTTGTTATGGCCCCAATTTGTTATTACATTTACGACACCAAAGGATGACAGACACAAATTTAAAAAATTCAACAGATTTAATTAAACAAACACTTTTAACTAATCTACTATCTACTCTACTGACCAAGATTCATTATATACAGAAAAAAAATATTTGGTTGGGTTGCTTGGTGATGTCCTGTGTGAAGAAAATGCTCCAACACAGGCAAAAATCCACTGAAAACTTCACAGGTGTTGAACAGAATGACAGGTCCAGTCACATGTATCCTTCTCCTTGCAATTTCTCCAACTACTCTACTCTCTCAATTTTCCTCTTTATATACTCTTTTGCAGACCCCTCCCACCTTTTAGGTTTTTTTTTAATTCTCTGGGACTTTCTGTTCCAGACATGCCCAGGACATGCCCAAACCTAGCTCCAGTCTGGGCTTAACAAAAGAAAGGTCAATACTGCCATCTAGTGGCTTCTATTCGCATTACAGAAAGAAAAGACTGCTAAAATACAGTCTGTGATACAGAAATCAGGTGTAGAGAACTAATTACAGACTAATTACAATGGGAGAATCACATCAGGGAAACCCTAACCATGAAAACTGGCGAAAGACAAAACACAAACGGGAATCACACAAACAGCCAATGACATTGAAACAGCTCCGGTCCAGGAGTTCTACATGCACAAATAATGAGCGCAGGAGAGTGATTAAGCACGTGCGAGCGATTCTCGCTGAAACTTAGGAGAGGACAGAAACAGCTAAAAGGCGGAGTTAGACTATGATACAAAATACAAATGTAAGTCTTGTTAGTAATCAGAACAGAAAGGGAAAGCAAGAAAACGAGACTTGAAGGAATATTTTAAACACCGGAATTTATTGAAATCACCCGAAGTCATTGGGCACGCAGACCGGGAAGACGGACTGAACCAACTAGATCACAAGACGGGAGACATGTGCAATGGAACTGAGAAATGGAATGAACTAAAAACCTGGGCATTACAATAACCAAAAAGAAAAAATAAAAGACAAAATTGTGAACACAGAATAAGAACATAAACATGAAATGCTTATGCAATGAAATGCTTTTTAGGAGGATTACGCAAGCTTGTAGAGGTGGTGGGACTATTATTATGGGACAATTAAATTATCCTGGTATCAATTGGGAAATGGTGAAAGGACAAGGTAGGGGGGAGGAAGAATTTCTAGATGTCATAAATGATAATTTCTTGGTGCAGTATGTTAATAAACCTACCAGGGAGAAGGCAATTTTAGACTTTGTGCTCTGTAATGACCCCGATAGAATTAGCAATGAAGTACTGGAGCCACTTGGGACAAGTGATCACTCTGCTGTTAATTTTGATGTTCCATGGGAAGTAAAAAAGGTGTATTCTGAAAAAAAAATTTTCAATTTTAGGCGAGCAAACTTTGACAGGATGCGCCCATATCTAAGTGAAATAAAATGGGAGACACTCCTGGACTGTGAGTCTGTAAATGAGATGTGGGAAAGATTTAAGGGGGTTTTACTTGAATCAGAATGCAGAGTCATTCCAAAGGTGTCCAAAAGTAAGCTGAAAAAGCAGAATCCATAGTGGATGACCAAAAGTATTCGTAGGATGTTGGGGGAAAAGAGGAATCTTTATAAGATGAACATAAATGATAACAATGAGAATACTAGGGCTGAATACTGTTAAATGCGGGCTGTGGTCAAAAAAGAGCTGAGGAATGCTAGAAGACTTTATGAAAGACAAATTGCAGAGGGGGCAAAAACTAACCCTTAGCACTTCTTTCAGTACTGTAGCAGAAAAAGGAAAGTTAAAGAGCAGGTTAAGTGCATAAAGAATAAAAATGGATTGCTGCTATATGATAACAAGCATATAGCGGATGTCTTAAACAGTTACTTTGTTGAGAATTTTACCTCAGAGGGGGTCTTTATTTGGCCAGAGGGCATGTCAAATGCTCAAGATTATTTAGCGGAAATTGAGGTTCAGGATAACGAAGTATTAGACAAGTTGCATAAACTAAAAGCAGATAAGGCGGCGGGTCCTGATGGCTTATATCCTAGAGTGCTCAGGGAAGCTGGTGAGTTCATCTTTTAGCCGCTATCCGCCATCTTCAGGCGGTCTTTAAAAACTGGAGAAAAACCAAATGATTGGAAACAGGGCAATATAATACCAATATATAAGAAAGGGGACTGTACCGAGCCAGGGAACTACAGGCCTGTGAGTTTAACTTGCATTTCGTGCAAAATATTGGAATCTATCATAAAAGATGAGCTGGACTTATTTCTTGAACGTAACAGTATCTTGAGGGATAGCCAACATGGTTTTCAGAAGGGAAGGTCATGCCTAACAAACCCTCTGGAATTTTTTGAAGAGGCCACCAGGACTTACGACCAGAGCAGGGCTTACGACATCATATACTTGGATTTTCAGAAAGCATTCGATACAGTACCGCATAAGAGACTGAATCTTTAAAATGAGCTCCAGTGGAGTTACAGGAGGTATTCTGAAGTGGATTCAAAACTGGTTACAGGACAGAATACAAATCGTAGAGGTCAGTGATATCTCATCTGAGCTGGGTATGGTGGGGAGTGGCGTCCCCCAGGGATCGGTGTTGGGACCCCTGCTGTTCCTCATTTACATTAATGACCTTGATAGGAATATTGAGAGCAGATTGGTTAAATTTGCAGATGATACTAAATTGGGGGGTTTGGCAAATAGTCTAGGGTCCCCTAAAGTGATTCAGGACGATTTGGATAGAGTCCAGAATTGTGCAAAAATGTGGCAAATGAAATTTAATTGAGCAAAATGTAAAGTTGTATATGTAGGTAAGAAAAACATTAGACGGGATTACTTCATGGGAGGTTTAAAACTGGAATGTGCTGCACAAGAGAAAGATCTGGGAGTGATTGTTAACCAAACCCTCACAGGTTCTAGCCATTGTGCCGTAGCAGTTAAAAAAGCTTATCGGATGCTAGGATACATAGCCAAAAGTATTGAGTACAAATCTAAGGAGGTGATGCTTCTTTTGCACAACACGTTCGTTAGACCACACCTGGAGTATTGTGTACAATTCTGGGGACCATACTTAAAGAAAGATCTAGAGGCTCTAGAGAAAGTTCAGAGAAGAGCCACTAAGCTTATTCCAGGTATAAAAGATGAAAGCTACGAGAAGAGGCTGAAGATCCTTAATCTCATTAGTCTTCGGAAAAGGAGACTCAGGGGTGATTTGATTGAGGTCTTTAAATATGTTAAAGGGATTAAAAAAGTGAATTATATAGGATTCCTTCGACCAAGTGTTGTGAGTAGGACTTGGGGTCACAAATGGAAGTTGACAAAAGGTAAATTTAGCACTGATATTCAAACATATTTCTTCACCTAAAGAGTCATTTCAATGTGGAATAGCTTGCCTGACCATATTTCTTTAATTGTAATTTAAATGAATGATTGAAAACAGGTCATGAACAATCATCAACTTCAAGGGATTGTTTGGGCTTCCCCTGTTGCCACTTCACGAGCCGCCACTGCTGTCATCCCTTGCTGTCGTAAATGTAAATGCAGCGGATAACTGTAAAAATCGTTCACATGGTGATGCAAGCATGAAATTTGGCACAGATACAAATTGGACAGGTCAAGGGCAAGGAGTTAGACAGAACACAGTCAAAAAACACCCTTTTTTAGGAACTCAAACTAACATGGTAAAATATATTATAAAGATATTATTTAAAGATTTATTATTATTGAAAGAATGTTTGTCATCTTGAAATTTCAAGTGGCTGTGTGAATTTTCTGGTCAAGTGACACATGTTCACTGCTCATGCCAATTTTCATGTGTGTATCACCAAATGAATGATTACATCACTGAACTGCTCTGGTAAGGTGGCGGCCATTTTTCAAGATGGCCGCCACCTTACTAGAGCAGTTAAGTGATGTAATCTTGAAATTTGAATTGGCTATGTACAGTTTGTTGTCAAATGACCCATGGAGAATGCTAATGCCAATTTTTGTGCTTGTATCACTCACTAAACATCAATTAACTGATCCACTAAGGTGGCGGCCATCTTGAAAAATGGCCGCCATCTTGAAATTTCCTGTGGCTGGGAACATTTTCTTGTTAAGTGACTCATGGAGATTGGTTATGCCAATTTTCATGCCTATATCACCAACTAAAGAATTACATCACTGAATTGTTCGAACAAGGTGGCAGCCATCTTGAAAAATGGCCGCCATCTTGAATTTTTGCGTGGCACGCACTGTTTTTCAAAAGAGTGGCCCTTAGAGAGTATCTGTGCCAAATTTCATGCTTGCATCACCATTTGAACGATTCTCTTGAAATTTGCAATTATCTGCTGCACTATAACAAATTGGGGCCATAACAGCATCCTGACATTGATGCTGATGGGGATGAATCACTGTGCCTTTGATGCGTCCGATCTCCAATGTTCCAGCTTTTAACCTTCATACCACTATATTTCTTCTGCGGCGATTTTGATGGATTTTTTTAAAAAATCAACTCAAACTTGAAAAATTAGGCGTTGCGTTTTCACTGTGTTTCCGTATAGATGCAGCAGGCCTTCCACATGCCTTAATCCATCACAAACACTTTTTCAACTGCATTTTTGGCCTTGGAAGAAGGAAGAATTGAGCTCCCGGTTGCTGGGCAAGGTATCTTTCCTCAGTATTACACGTTCCCCAAGTGCTTCTAAGAACCGTTTTCCATAAAGTCAGACAACTTGCCAATTAAACACAGCTAATGACTGCATTGAATGTGGGAGAGTATGGCGTAGCTGTCGGGTAGGCAGGACCTGAGTAGGATCTGATTGATAGTTATTCTACACCTGATTGACAGGTCGGAATGGGCCATATACTGCATGTACTGTATTACTGTTGGGCCTCCTGCCTCCCTCTGTGACACTCAGTCTAGATACTCCCAAATCTGTCTTATTTTTTTAACTCAATGAAATCCCACTCTTTCTCAAAGTTTGATCTGTCTCTACCTCTAAGGCAGAGAATCATGGGTGATAATCCCCACTGCTCAGTGTGAACCCTGCACATATTGGAGGCTAAAGTTTTACCCTAAATGTTTCTCTCTTTACAGACGCAAATACACTCTGATTAAACATGTGTTGTACATGGTGACTGTGGACAGGAAACTCAAAAGTAATTTTCTTCAGAATTTGCTCCTTTGGTGATAATGGCAGCTGTCCTCAGTTTGGACCGTTTTGCCTTCAGTTTTGCAGTAGTAAGGGCAATCCATACCTCATGGACTTAGCTAAGGAAACTTAACCATCACAAAAATTGCACTCTGCTTTAAAAAAGTCTTGAGTTGCTTTCTCAGTATACAACTGAGGTTATTGTCATCTGTACTTTGATGCTCCTTCCGATGAAACTTGAAGTATTTGCTGGAATGCAAGTGAATGATATTGTCCTTCAAAATGCATAATTCATCCTACTGCTTTTGTTAGTAGGATGTTGTTTCTCATTTAAACAGGGTGTTTTTTTTTTTTAGTTAGACTTTCCCATGATTTACTTCTTGTTGTGATCCCTCTGTATTTACTCTGGTGAAATCTTCTCTTTTTGACAGCCTGCTCCTTGAGACTGTTTTCAGGGCGGCGAAGTGTTGAGAAGGGTGTATTCTTTACCAGCAAAAAAATTTTTTTCTGTCATCCACCATAGTTGTCATCCTAAAATAACAAAAACTTCATGTCCAAATATTTATGTACTTGATCTTAAGTACACTGATGATGCTCCTGTATGTTTTTCAGAGGGTTTAATGCACGTAAATTTCCACATTTCCCTCTGTGTATCTGACAGCTGCTTCACTACAAAACCCTGCACATCAGCAAATGCATAAACACAACCGATGAGGGCTAAAAAGAAAGAGCTGTGGTCATGGGTTTGAATCCGGCGAGGGGCCTTTCTATATGGAGCTTGCATGTTCTACATGTGGGTTTCCTCCCACAGTCCAAAGACATGTGCGAGTGAATTCCATCAGGACGCAGGTTGCGGTGTCCACGATGCAAAACACAGAGGTGGAGGGCCACTTTTGTCCCCAGAGCTGTCCAACTCCTGAACAATGACCCCTCCCTGTCCCAATACCACTGCTCAGCCTCAGCTCAGCCCCCCTCCCCATCCTCCCTGTGACTGACTAAATGTACACGACACTTTAACACTTTACACTTTATAGTATGCACAGAAGTACTTTAATTTGACAGTGGCTGGATATTTTAATTGTAGCATTTTATGTATTAGTAGTTTTGTTCTGTTTGTCTCGTGATGCTGCTCCTCATGCCTTTTAAATTGCCACTTGGGGACAAATAAAGAATTTGATTGATTGATGTACATCAGGCTAACTGGAGACACTATATTGCCAGTAGGTATGAGGATGAGAATGAATGGTGTGGGCGTCCTGTGATGGATTGGTGAGCTGTCCAGGGGGGGTCCTTGCCCTTCACCCATAGTCAGCTGGGATAAGCTCCAGCTCCCCCTGCTACTCTAGTGAGGAAGAACCAGGCATAGACGATAAATGGATTTATGTATTTATTTATTACCCCGCCCCACCCGCAGGGGCAGGGCAAGGAGTGTTATTTTTGGTTCGGTTTGTTTGTTGGTTTGTTTGTGCGTTTCTTTGTATCTTTGTTTATTAACACTCTAGCAGCAAAACTAATGGTCAGATTCACCCCAAATTCAGCTTAAGGATTGCCACCTACCCAGAATAGATGCCTATTGAATTTGGGAAAAGTCGGTCAAAGTATGTGTGAGGGGCGGGGTATGTTGTGCCTGGCACCACTTGTTCATTTCCGTTTTTGAAAATTATATTTTGGTGAAATTTGTAGATGGTGCCTTGAATCTCAGGACACAAGAAACAAGAATTCGCTCTTTCATGGAAATTTGAGTAAAATGTCCAAATTTTGAAGCTTTATTATTTACAAGAATGAAGAATGTAAATGGTTGTCTATTAAGCCAGCATTACGGATTCATAATTTGTTTGATTATTTGAAGTTTTATTGTGTCGGAATCAAAATATCCCGGCACAAAACAGATTTCACTGCATGAAAGAAAACGAGGGCACTTGCCTTGAACTTAAATGTGTTGCTGGCCACACACATTCTTCTTTTTTTTTTGGTCAGAAGGATCCTCAATGGTGTTCTGCTGTTCTCAAGGAAAATTGACTAGCATATTCAGGAAGGCCCAATTTTTCCTCTGAACAAGCGAATTTTGTCACAAGACCTGTGTCTCAGAAATTGTCTCCGCTCCCTTGTTCAGTAACGTGTGGTTATTAGAGTTATTGTTTTCCTCTGTTGATTTTGTCTTGCCTGCCTCCCCCTTCCGGATGAGATCATTTTTTCCCTCTATTGGCTTGGTGTTTAAAAGGGGATTTTGTTTCAGTGGTCATTGCTGGATTGTCAGGGACTGTACTGCCAAGCAACCAGTCATTTAGTCATCTAGATATTGTGTAAAAGGTTTGTCTTTGAAGTATAACGGATGTAAATGAGTTTATCTTCAAAGTTTAGCAAATGTCAATTATAATGTGAATAGAGGCCACTAGATGACAGTATTTACCTTTCTTTTATTAAGCTCAGACTGGAGCTAGGTTTAGACATGTCCTGGACATGTCTGGGGCATGTCCCCGAAAATTAAAAAAAAGAGGTCTAAATGTGGGTGGGGTCTGCAAAAGAGTATATAAGGAAAAGAATTGAGACAGTAAAGTGGTAGGAGAAATTGCAAGAAGAAGGATACATGTGACCAGACCTGTCATTCTGTTCAAGACCTGTGAAGTTTCTTTTGTGGATTTTTGCCTGTGTTAGAGCAATTTTTTTTCTTACCCAGGACATCACCAAGCCACCCCAACAAAAAGGGACTGTAAATATTTCTGTTTTTTATGTAAATCAATCTTGGTTATTAGTTGTAGGTCAGTATTAGTCTTTGTCTGTTAATTAAATGTGTTCAAGTTTTTAAAACTGTTTCTGTCATCCCTTGCTGTTGCTGTAGCTGTTGTGTTGTAAATTGTAATAACAAATTGGGGCCATAACACAATAAAACTTGAAATTATAACTACAGCTTGTAGACTTGCTGTTAAAAATAAGCTTCCACATCTTATTCTCAGAAACCAGGATTTGGAGTTCATTCCTGGTAACCCAGTCGGCTTGTTCTCTTCTTCTGTCCAGTTTATTATGAACACCTCCCAAACCCTCAACAGGGTTCAGGTTTGGGACAGCGATCCTGTTAAACTACTTCCCTCTTTTAACAAGCTCGAGCGAGGGTGAATCACCTGGCAGCTGCAGGGGAAGCCACAGGCCTGGAGGATACTGAGCTCCTACCCTGGTGATTGTACATCAGAGCTGCACTGTTCCCTGGTCCTTTTGGCTACAGCATCATCCACACCGTATTCCCTGGATAAATACTCCTGATTGGATTATACCCATGTGTACAAAAGGCTGTGGGCTTATGTATTCTTTGTGTTACCAGTCCTTAGTTTTCTCCTATAACGGGTATTGGACTTTCATTGTACTTTTATTTTGGAAGCGCCTGCGTCATTAGTAGTGGACGGCATACCTTGTTTGTCTTAGATATCGGCGCATTTTTCCAGTCAGTGGTGGTCTATGTGTTTGAGCATTTGATACTTACCAGTCGGTAGTTTGAAGAAGTGTGCGTTATCTGACCAAAGTAAGTTTCTTTTTATTGTTTTACTGTCCATAACTTGAAGAGGTGAGTGTATGAATCTGTTTATTAGGTTTATCAGACGAATGATCTACCTTAAGTTTCCACTGTTATATCGAGTGAAAGAAACATTAGCGTCCTCATTACTGGAAGAAATTAGCCTGCTAATTCCCGAGTGAATTTGCTGTTACGTTCGCGCACTGAATTCTAGTCTTTGATAACCTGGTGTGTTCCCTGTTAATGTGTTTATTATAATGGCTACATGCCGCAGAGTATTCAAGCATCCGAATCGCGGCGTATTTGTGATGTGCTGTGCCTCGAGTGCAAGCTAACTAGCGCCTGTGTACCGAATATATAGATACGCCCGGTTATACGGAACATTACCTCTCCTGTAATCAGTTAGCCTATGTGTTACTGCTGAAGTTACAGGCTACGATAATGTGCTGTAATGGTGTATTTATTCAGCTAATTAATAGGTTAATTGATGAATGTTACACTACCTTGTACTCACTATTTTCTCCTTTCTGTTTTATTGAAGAAACCACACACATACACCCACCCGATATCTATTGAAGCCTTTCAATACAAGTTTTTGATAACAAATCCTCGCCTCATCATTGCGCTTCCCCCTGTCAACACCTGCTCCTGGGAAATTCTGGCTTTAAGTAGTGTTCTGGACGACACTCCAGTTTGTGTGCGGTGGAAATCCCGAACAATCTTCATACAGTCCTAACCATCTGAATCCCCTCACCCACTCCATGTCTGCATTTGGTTCTCCGTCTGGTTCATAACTAATTTAAATTTAGAACATTTAGTCCCTTGTCCTCGAGAAAATACGACAAATTTACACGTCTCACCTCTGAAACATAATGTGATGTATTTCCATGAACAGCAGCTTTTATCTTAAGGAAATAGTTATCAGCAAGGCAAAAGACAAGTGCCTGACTTTAGCTGGACAAAAATGTTCTGTTGTCCATTGAGGCAAAAGATTAAAGCCACTTACTTCAAGAAATATTTACTACAAGAGCCATCTTTGGCCCTGGATCTGCCGGGATTAAAGATTCTGCATGACATGGATTCAACATTGAACCAGAAACATTCTGTGGAGATTCAGGAACATGTCGTCATGACAATAACATTCTGACCCCACCATCTGCACGTTGTCTCAGCCTTTTTATTCCTTTTTCATGCTTTCGCCCCACCCCGGTCCCCCGAATTTGATAGATATTGCGAATAGGATTGTTCGACATAAATAAATTGTTAATTGTTAATTATCTGCGCTCCCCAATGATATGAAACATTTTAGTTTCCCTCTTGGCTTTTTTTTTAATTGGAAGTGAGTGATGCTCCTTTGAAAGTAAACTAATAACAGTCTGCTGTTCTTTTGGACCCAGGACTGTTGAGGTTAGTTTCCGTAATCGTCCGACCCTTAAAATGTATTTTCAATGTCTGTATTTTAATACGTATCTTTCAGTTAACTCTGGAAACGTTCCAAAAATCTGGCAAACTGCATGTGTCTCTCTGCTGAGAGTGCTGCTCTACACAAGTCACTATATAACTGTGGGTGAAAACCTGCCTCCTGCTGGTACAGCCTGCGGATATACAGTTGTATGTATTCAAAACAGCAGTAAGTTTTTGGGTGACTGACGACTCGGGCCATTCTGTCTGCCAGTCACCGAATCGGATTGTATGACCACAAACCAGTAAAACCTGTGCACTTGATTTTTGTCAGCACGCACCGCAGGAACACCAGTGAGGCGTACATCACGACTGACCATGGCAGAGGAGGGGGGCCAGTGCCGGAGGGCCAGTGCCGGAGGGCTTGTACGCACGACAGCTGTAACCAAGGTGACGGGACCAGTGACCATGTTATACAACAGCTTACAGAGCTAAGCTCGCTAGACCCGTTGGTGTATGCATCTGTGTTCATGAACTCGCTGGAATAGGTGTATCAATATGGATCAAGTGACATTCAGAATGAGGTGATTAAAGCCGACATGGAAACGCTCAGCAGTTTACACGCAGCTTTGTGTAATAAACTGTACGCGACGTTTCCTGATTACAGAGATTGCAGAGTTATCAACAGGCAGGTGAAGAAAACAATTGTACCTGACATTTTTAATCTCGGGTATAGTATAGTGAACCAAAGTCCTATCAAAGAGCTGGATAAAATTTTTGGAGCAAAATCAGCAACGGAATCATCGCAGGAAACACTGCTTTTCTCTGTGACTGAGTTTCAGAAACTCGTAACTACTGGTGCTGAACTGACAGCCCGTGTGGGACGACTGGAGGAAAACATTACTGATATGCGTGCTGAGAACTCGCAGTTACGACAGAAGAGGGATAAATCTAACGCATCAGATGGTACACAGCCACAAACGGATGATTCGAGCGATGACAAGGACTCTGTATCTGGCATCCCTCATATAAATGGTGCACCGCCCTCTAAACCGACGCCTGACCCGCATTATACTGTAATGTGGAAAGGAGCCACTAGATGGCAGTATTGACCTTTTTTTGTTAAGCCAGTCTGGAGCTAGGTTTGGGCATGTCCTGGGCATGTCTAAGAGGGGAAAGTGCTAGAGAAAAAGAAAGTCTAAATGTGGGAGGGGGCTTCCAAAGAGTATATAAGGAGAAAAATTGAGAGAGTAAAGTAGTAGGAGAAATTGCAAGGAAAAAGATACATTTGACCAGACCTGTCACTCTTTTCAAGACCTGTGAAGCTTTTAGGGGATTTCTGCCTGTGTTGGAGCATTTTCCTCACTCGGAACATCACCAAGCAACCCCTTCTCAAGGGACTGAAAATATTTTTTTTCTTGTATATTATCAATCTTGGTCAGTAGTATAAATTGTAGGTTAGTGTTGGTCTTTGTTTAATTAAATCTGTTTGAGTTTTAAAATTTTGTCTGTTTTCCCTTGCTGTCTTATATGTCATAACAAATTAGGGGCTCAAGTCCAGGATAGACCATTGTGTGAGTCATTTATTGAAAATCTAACATTTCAAATTGTAAAACTGTTTTTGAATTTTCCTATATATATACAGCAATGGAAGATTTCTTGGCTTCACCAACCGTAGTGGTTTTGAAGTCTTTTAAAAAGACAGAACTGCTAGGAATATGCAGACAGTTAGAGCTGACAGAGGTAAAACCAGCCATGCGAAAAGTAAGACTGGCTGAGATTGTTGAATATTACATTGATGAAAATATGTTTGCACCAGGAGATCTGGAACAGTTTCCAGTGGAAAATCCATATGTAGAAATGGAACTTAAATTAAAAATGCTAGAGATTGAACGGGAGGAAAAAGAAAAACAAAGGCAGTTTGAGAAAAATTAGCAAGAGAAGAAAAACAAAGAGAATTTGAGAGAGAGAAAGAACAGAAAGAGAGAGAAAGAGACAGAGATTTTGATTTAGAGAAGTTAGATAGAGAGGAAAGGCTCCAACTGGAGCAACTAAAAATTAAAATAGAAGCGGAGAACAAATTTCGTGCTAGCCAGGAGGTAAAACTGGCGCCACCTTTCTCCAAGAAGGAGGTTTATAAGTATTTCCAGTGTTTTGAAAAGGTAGCAAAGAGTTGCCAGTGGCCAAAGGAACACTGGCTTCTGATGTTGCAAACTTTCCTCAAAGGTAAAGCTCTACAAGCCTATTCGGCTTTGTCTGCAGATGATTCCTCCGATTATGAGGTTGTCAAAAAGGTTATTTTGAGAGTTTATGAGTTGGTTCCAGAGGCTTAGCGACAGAAATTCAGAGGTCTGAGAAAATCTGACAATCAGACTTATGTGGAATTTGCGAGAAGGTGTTACAACCCCCATGGACCTAAGGGTGCATGGGGTAGGTAACTAGTTGTAGTGGAATGGGGCAGGTGTTAAAAATGGGTAATAGGTGGGAAAACAGTAAAAATAATAATAAAACACCAACAATGGAGAGACTAGTGCTCAAGTGTTTACTGATAGTAGCTGGACATACAGGGGTAGGATACACAAAGACAGTCAAGACACACACTACCAGAGTCAAAGGAAGCTGGATGTTGCCAAAATAACCAAAAACAAGCTAACTAACACAAAGAGTTTTCTACACTAATGTTACAAACAAAAGCCTAACTACTCTGTCTAGCAATAACGTACATCGGTTGGCAACCACCCCTAAAGACTAGTGTGTCTATACCAGAGGCTGACATTTGTTCGGGAATCCCACGGGTCACGGGATTCCCGCGGGATGGGAGTCAACTTTACTATTAATCACGTGATTGGGACGGTACGGGAGTAAAAAGTTAACGGGAGCAGACGGGAGCGGGAAGCGAAATTTTTATTACCACTTGAGTTCCAGACCCCAACAGAAACTCATTTGCGTACAGCGATCCTGTACCGAACCACTGAAGGAGTATCTTGAGACATTTTTTGTCTTTACGAGCCTTGCACCGACGCACGGTCTTGGAACCACTGACTGCGCAGTCCATACTCAGAATACTGCACTTACATCGAAGATGCTTGCCTTGCTCTCAGCAAAACTGTTGGGCAAATCATGCGTCGAGCCTGCCATTTAGATAAATGCGCTCTGACTGTATTTTTTCAAATATCTGAGGCTGGTAAAATGAGCTGGTTATAATGATTGTGGTCTAGCACTCGCCGCTTTTTAATCCTGCACTGATTATATCAATAATAAACTAGTTAGTGACACCGAACAAAATCCAATGAATATAAAGTAGAAATAATCGAGATTGCGTTATTTTATTCAAGTAAATATGAATGCTCTGTAGGCCTACAGATTATTTTAATCTACCCTCGCTACTGAACATTATAAACATACCGGCAGGTTTTGCAAGTGCTGTTAATAAAATCGTATTCGCACTTTGCTGTTGGGTGTTAATATAGGTTTTCGCGATTAAGGTGCTTTCTTTCTGCATCATCGTAAGTAGGGGGCAATTGCTAAACTCAGGCTGAGGGGTGTGATACAGCTTAATGATTTTATACATTTTATATGATCCGACATACACACAACATACACACTTACAATAACATGGACTTATTTTGCAGTAATGAATTAGTTAGCCCTGATTGCTTTCTGGGCAGTGTTTTCTTGCAAATAGGCAAATAATAAATAAAATCCAGAGTGGCAAACCAGACTGAAATGGCTGTTGTATTTTTATTTAATATTTGAATCTTGTGCATTTTTTTTCTTTTTCCAAATAAAACTTTCCTATATTACCACAGATGAACTGTTCATGCTGGCATTTTTTTTAAATACTTTGTAGTCTGCAGTTTTAATCTTAAAATAATCGGGAGAAGATCAAGTCAAATATCGTGTATGCATAGGGGCTAGAAGGAAAAAAAAATGGGAGCGGTACAGGAGTGGGAGTCATTTTGAATGGGAGCGGGATGGGAGTGGGAGTCACTTTACTGGGAGTGGGACGGGACAGGAATTTTTTTCCCCCTCTGGCCCGGGATTGGGACAGGACTCAAATTTTCTCTGTGGGAGTGGGACGGGACAGGAATGAAAATCCACTCCCGTGTCACCCTCTAGTCTATACATTAACATAGACTACGGGCATATGTATAGGAGCTCCCAGTCTAACCTGTCCCAAGGCTTGGCAGTGAACATAAACAACAATGAAACATATAATGGTTAACACAACTAAGACACTGGCTCACAAGACACAAAATGGCATTTGAGGAAAACCAAAGCAAAATCTCTCGAAGAGCAAACAGTCCAGGTTTTTTAAAGTAGGTGGCGGGTTCTGGTTGGTTGATTTCAATGATGAGGTGGCTCTGGGACTGGTGAAGGCGGGGCTTGAAGGGTGTGGTCTGGGAGGCAGGACTTGGTGGATGGTGATGGCAGGGGAAAGGCAGGGAAGTGCAAAAGACAAATCCCAAACACACAGTATATAACAGAAGGTTTGCTTTGAGCGCTGGTGTACAAAACCCAAAACCAGTGAAGTTGGCACGTTGTGTAAATCGTAAATAAAAACAGAATACAATGATTTGCTAATTCTTTTCAACCTATATTCAATTGAATACACTGCAAAGACAAGTTACTTAATTTTCGGACAGGTAAACTTAGTAATTATTTGCAAATATTAGCTCGTTTGGAATTTGATGCCTGCAACATGTTTCAAAAAAGCTGGCACAAGTGGCAACAAAGACTGAGAGAGTTGGGGAATGCTCACAGGAATATCCCACAGGTGAACGGGCTAATTGGGAACAGGTGGGTGTCATGATTGGGTATAAAAGCAGCTTCCCTGAAATGCTCAGTCATTCACAAACAAGGATGGGGCGAGGGTCACCACTTAGTGAACAAATGCGTGAGCTGATTGTCGAACAGCCATTGATCAACAGCACCCAGAAACACCGCCGGCTTCGCTGGGCCCAAGCTCATCTGATGCAAAGTGGAAAAGTGTTCTGTGGTCTGACGAGTCCACATTTCAAATTGTTTTTGGAAACTGTGGACGTCGTGTCCTCCGGACCAAAGAGGAGAAGAACCATCCGGACTGTTATAGGCACAAAGTTCAAAAGCCAGCATCTGTGATGGTATGGGGTGTATTAGTGCCCAACTTACACATATGTGAAGGCACCATTAATGCCGAAAGGTACATACAGGTTTTGGAGCAACATATGTTGCCATCCAAGCAACGTCTTTTTCATGGACGCTCCTGCTTATTTCAGCAAGACAATGCCAATCCACATTCTGCACGTGTTACAACAGCATGGCTCCGTAGTAAAAGAGTGAGGGTACTAGACTGGCCTGCCTGTAGTCCAGACCTGTCTCCCATTGAAAATGTGTTGCGCATTATGAAGTGTAAAATATGACAACGGAGACCCCGGACTGTTGAACAACTTAAGCTGTACATCAAGCAAGAATGAGAAACAGTTCCATCTGAAAAGCTTCAAAAATTGGTCTCCTCAGTTCCCAAACGTTAACTGAGTGTCGTTAAAAGGAAAGGCGATGTAACACAGTGGTAAAAAGACCCCTGTGCCAACTTTTTTGCAATGTGTTGCTGCCTTTAAATTCTAAGTTAATGATTATTTGCAAAAAAAAATTAAGTTTCCCAGTTTGAACATTAAACATCTTGTCTTTGCAGTGTATTCAATTGAATATAAGTTGAAAAGGATGTGAAAATCATTGTATTCTGTTTTTTATTTACGATTTACATAACGTGCCAACTTCACTGGTTTTGGGTTTTGTACTTCTATGGAGGTCAAGGATGATTTCAACTCACTAAAAGAGATGGTGTTAGTTGAAGAATTCAAGACTGTGTTCAGGATGATATTAAGACCTACCTAAATGAGAAGCAAGCACTGAATTTGCAATCAGCTGCCAAATTTGCAGACAAATATGTTCTCACACATAAGTTTAAATTTCAGTCTAGCAGTAACAATAAATGGTTCCAATTTCACAAAAAAAGGTAAAGGTGATACCCAAGATTCC
Organism: Gymnothorax reevesii; assembly: GCA_029721435.1. NCBI lineage: Eukaryota > Metazoa > Chordata > Actinopteri > Anguilliformes > Muraenidae > Gymnothorax > Gymnothorax reevesii. The sequence goes on along the minus strand of CM056582.1, from coordinate 99,556,826 downwards.
ACACAAAAAGACAAATCTGGTGATGGTGCTCAGAAATCCAGTCGCAGGTCTGATCAAAGTGTGAAAGCTGACAGTGACAAAAGTGGTCTAGTTTGCAATTATTGCAAGAAATCTGGTCATGATACAACTAACTGTTGGTTCCTTAAAGCTAAGAAAGAAAAAGAAAAGGATACCGAACCCAATGCCTTTGTGAAGACAAGGTTAGAAACCCCTGGAGTAGATGACTGATCTGCTAAATTGCCTGCTCCTTGTGAAGCTAAAAAGCCTGATACTGCCGACTTTGTGAGGGAGGAATTTCTTCCATTTGTGTCAGAGGGATTTGTGGCTCTGAATGAGCATTCTCTTCATGTACCCATATATATCCTAAGGGATACCGGAGCTTCTCAGTCACTTTTGTTGATGGACTCCTTGGAGTTACGTGATGAGACCATTTCTGGGGATTTCACACTTGCACAAGGTATTGAAGGGAGGACTGTATCTGTACCCCTGCGCTCTATATTCTTGAAGTCAGATTTAGTTACAGGACAGGTAAAGGTGGGACTTATGTCAAGTCTACCTATCAAGGGTGTTTCTCTGTTGCTTGGCAATGACCTGGTTGGGGGGAATGCAGTTATCCCCAATTCTTCTTACTTCACAGTCGAGCACTGAAGATGGCGACGATCATCCATCTCTGTAGTGACCCGTGCTATGGCCAAGAAGGCTCAAGAAGAAGATGATGTGGTGCCATTGAATAGTCATGACTCAGGTGGTTCGCCTCATGGCTCTGTTCGGCCTACAATAGTTTCTCCGTTTGAGGACTTATCAGACACGTTTATTAGTTCTTTGATCAGCCAGCCAGATGGGTCTGGTGATTCTGATATGTCTGGGAACCTGTCTCTGTCCAGAAAGCGGTTGATTCAGGAGCAAACTAATGATCCTGAAATTTTTGTACTAAAGAGGAGAGCCCTTCCTGATGAAGAAATAGAGGCAGTTTCAGTTGGGTATTACCTCAATGATGGAGTGTTGATGCGGAAGTGGCGCTCTCCTGATCATCTTGGTGTTAACAAGACTGTTGATAAGATTGTAGAACCTGAAAGTTTGATTTGGCTCGATTTTACTTACAACATAGGTCAACAATCATATTGTTGGAACACATGCTCATTACGCGTGTAAAATCTGAATGTTTGGGTGATCTGACACAATCCAGAGCAAGCAGTAAACTTTTATAATCCTACAGCCTGCCGGTGAGAGTGGCATCTTTTTTTCTGTTCACAGCAGGAAGCCGCAGCCACTACGTCCAGGGTGCCCAGTGTTCCTCAGAGTTCCATCACTGGTTTCATTGAAGTTAAAGCCCAGCTACATTAATCAGCTTAAAACAATCTAAATCTCTGTCAAATTCATATTATGTTTATGTTCAATATCCTAGAAAGGAACCTCATATATATTTATCTCACTATTGGACTGTAATACTCCATTCTAAGGCTTTTCCATGACAACTGCATCATTTTAGCACATATTCCTATCATGTTTGGTATCTTTATTCTCGGGGGGAGTCCAAGGAGTTGAATGGAACATGTTTCATTTCCCTTGGAATTATGGTTCATCTTGTTTGTAAGATTAATTCGGGCGACTACCTAGTCTCCCCTCTATGCAAATTAAACTTATCACCTAGGCCAGTAAAACTCTGATTCGACCACCCCGTCCTCTACCTTGTTCGAAGGCGTGGTTTGGAATCTTTAAAGGTACGAGATCCTAAGGGGGCGGGGCCTCTTTCTCTCTTGGTCATCCCTGCGGGTCGTGATCTGACGTGCGAATAGGTAAGTGGGAGAAGTCACATGACGCCTTGCTCTGCGGAGCGAGGGGGCATTTGAGTTCTCCCCGACCACGTGGGGAAACTTTAGCTCCGCGTGGCCATTCACCTTTTCCAGGTATGAAAATATTCTAAATCCTTCTAAATTATATGTAACTGGTAATTGGCTTAGCGTTGATTTGTTTGATCCAAGTTGTGCCTACCTCCTAATTAAATTATTGTTATTCCTTTTCTAGCTTGCGTGGTCTCCTGTCTTTTAATCTTTTTATTCTTCTTAGCCCCGTCTCAGCGAACACCTAGGGGGATAGCTTATCCTCACTGAGGAACGACTGGCCAGCGGCCCGGTGTGGGAATTGGTTGGTTAAGTTGGTTTAGGCGACCATGATCTACCTATTGTAAGGATTTATACATGTTGGTTCTGAGTTTTAACCTATAGAACCCTTGGGCTAATATATAATCCTAGGTTCATTGTAATATACCAGCAGAGGCTATTGCAATGATGGTTGACTTCCAACCGCTAACCTAACCAACAAACTAGGATTCGAACATGGTGTTAATGCCCAAGAACATTAATGTAGCGGCAGTGGTTGTCTGTTAGGAATTCAAGGTATAGTCACTTCATGTTTGTCCTTAGAGTCTAAGTAACTGGTTATCACTGTCTCGAGATTCGCTAATGCTGTTCCATCAATTCTAATTCTAATTTGGATTCAGATTTTTCACGAGGATACCACTAAATTTGGTATGTCAGATTAATTGTAACCATTGCGTTTTCATGCCCCGTCCAAAGACGGTGAAAATTATCCATTATATTGTGATTCACTCCAGCCAGAAGAATGCTCTAATTAAAGTTAGACAAAGAGAACACGTGATGCCTTCACCTCGCTGCAATGTTCCGTCGTTGGTATTGTTTGTTGAGGTTTTACAGCTGGTGACCACCGACGTAAATAGTCTAATAATTATTTCATCTGTAATTTGTCGTTTTGAAAACCTTTGCATCTTGCGGCGTAATGGCTTGCGTACCATACTGGCGAAGCCTATGGTCGTGAGTGCATGGTTCTGTTTTGCAACGCGTTCCGAGGTGTTCTGCCTTCTGCTGGCTGGTGTGTGAATCTACAGGTGCTGGTCAACGAATTACAATAATTTGAAATAGTGCAACCGTTAAATTTTTAAATGCATTTTTTGTGCAGAAAGCAAATCAGGTGTTCACCGCGCCTGTTTTACTTGTTAGAGTAATCACAGAACTCACCACCTGTAAAAAATTTGCTCAGCTGAGCTTTCCAAAAGGCCCATTTAGGCCATTTAACTGTGACACTGTTGTTTCATTGAATTAGAATAATGGAGAAACTGTTTCACTGAATTAGAATAATTTTTATTATAATTAGAATCATCACTTTCTCTGTATTTTGTGGCTGCCCCCTTGGCTTGTATGACTGCCTGAAGTTTCCGCGGCATCAATTTGACCAGCTTGTCCCAAGTTTCTGCCCTCACTGCTTCCCAGGCTGTGGCGATGTTCTGCTTCAGTTGGTCCAGCGTAGTCGGCCTTCTGTCGCGAATTTTCCGCTTGACGATGTCCCAAAGGTTTTCAATGACATTGAGGTCAGGCTAGTTAGCCGACCATGCCAAAACTTCAAGCTGTTTTTCGGCGAACCAATCTTTGGTCGACTTTAGCGCATGAGCCGGTGCAAGATTCTGTTGAAATATGAGAACTTCTTCGCCGAACTGTTCCTCAACAATCGGAATCAGGAACGTTTCCAGAACATGTCGGTATACGACAGCATTGACAGTCTTCTTGAGGAAGCAGAGTTTCTCTACACCCCGAGCGGACATGCATACCCAGACCATAACGCTCTGGGGAAACTTGACGGATCTTTTCACAGCCTCGTGGTTTTAGGTTTCGCCACCACGACGCCAGACACGAGGACCTTAGTCACCGAAAGAGATGCAAAAGCGTAATTCGTCACTGAAGACCACTTTCTGTCAGTCTTCAGCAGTCCACTCGTCGTGTTCTTTGGCTCACTTCAGCCATTTCTCCATTTGTTTCTTGTTCAGCATCGGTTTTACTGCTGGAACGCGAGATTTGAAGCCGAGTTTGCGCAGACGACGGTAAGTGGTTGACCTCGAGACATTAGTGCTGGTCTGCTCGTTCCGCAAGTCGCTGAGCTCGGAAGTGGACTTGAACCAGTTGCTGACTGCGATCTTTCTCAGCTGCTTCCAGACGCCGGAACAGTTGGTGCGCTTGCTCCAGTCTTTCATGAGAGCTTTGCAGACAGAAGACTGGCTGATGCCGAGCTGCTCAGCAATTTTAGTTTGGGTCAAGCCTTGTTGGCGAAGGGTTGAATTTGAGCCACTATTCCGGTTGAGAGGTCGCGCTGCTGACCCATGATTGATTTTACAACTTAGAAATTCTACTCAACCCTGACTTTATACTGCACAGTGAATACTCTTCACAGAAAACAAAAATTCAAGCACTTATTCTAATTCAATGAAATTACATGAATTATTCTAATTCAATGAAACAACAGTCTCACAGTTAAATGGCCTAAATGGGCCTTTTGGAAAGCTCAGCTGAGCAAATTTTTTACAGGTAGCGAGTTCTGTGATTACTCTAACAAGTAGGACAGGCGCGGTGAACACCTGATTTGCTTTCTGCACAAAAAATGCATTTAAAAATTTTACGATTGCACTATTTCAAATTATTCTAATTCGTTGACCAGCACCTGTACATATCCGAGGTGATCCTGGTGTGAGCGGCCCGGCCAGCTCCATCCGAATTCGGTAAGTAATGTAGTGTTTTCTACTTCAGGATTTACCGCATAGAGACCGTTACGAAGGGATCGACATATCCCCAATAGGCCTGGGACTGTAGAAACCAGACACGTGTTAATTTTATCTTTTCAGGATCAGAATTTAAGTGTAAGTTGATTAAATGTTTGCATAAGCTACGTTGCTTTCTGTTGTCGGTATTGAACTGCTGTATCTTCAAAACCATTTGAGCCATTTGGTATTTTCGTGCTTTTAGGTAGAGGGTTCAATGGCAAGTTAGAAATGATTCGTATTCTGTGTGCAACCGGAGGTTTTCGGCATTCCTAGGTGGACGTGAATGTCTGTTGTTGCGGGGCACATTGGCCGTGTTTGTCTTAGCCCATAGGTTGGTTGATTGTATCGTACCTAGGATGTGCGGTTGAGGGGGATGCATTTTGTGGCTACGCAATGGCAGAAAGTAAGCTTGCCACTGAAGGGGTTGAATACTCTTGACTTGTGCTGGGGAAATCGTGTGTATTGCGTTTGAAGGTTTGCGTAGGGGTACCGAAGGTAATCGGCAATTGTTTACGTTTGATGGATTTGGTGCAAGGTGCTACTGGAATTGTTCAGGTAGCTAATCTTGATCCAATATTGGGAGTTATTATTCGAATGAATTTTGTATGTAGGGAGTGAAGAGGTTAGCTTCGAAGTATCATTGGTTTTCCGTATTTTTCTTATATAACTATTCGCAGGGTAGTGGCAAGTGCGTTTATTAGTGCTTTAACTCGCCTCATTAGTTCGGCTGAGTTGGCGAATGTTTTCCATTCTCTTGTCTTGTTAAACTCTGTGCAAAGTTAATCGGTTTATTTTGCGGTTTTCCGCAAGCAAGATATTCTGCAACTTCCGCATGAGCGAAAGTTTGTTGTGAGGTGACACGTGGGTTTTCAGGTCGCCGAGCGTTTGTGCTTATGCAACTGGGCTAGGCGGTTTGGGCATTTGTTTTAAGCATTGCGAGGTAAGAGCTTATCATTGGAGATGTTGAATATTTTTGCATTTCATGCCAAATTGAGCAATTGGAATAACAACTTTGAGATTCGCCTTAAATTTTGGCTTCTCTATAATATGCATTGAAACTGCCATATTACCTTTGCACAAAGGGTTATCAAGTTGAACGGCCCGCCATTTTGGCTCGCTTTGTTGAGGAATGTGACGTGGTTTCATCTGGGAGTCGCCATTGGTTGAGTTTGCATGTGGGCTGGCCTTTCCTCGGAGGGGGAAGTCCTAGCCGGCCCATTGGGTCACGTGACTATTCGCCGGTGAGCTGGCTGGCTGGTACAGCCCCCATGCCAATCCGTGTAATAGGGTGACGTGGCCCGTAGCCTGTTAGCTGGTTGGTTGACACAGTCCTCAATCTAAATACGAGCAAAATGGCGCCAATCAAATTGGCCAATCACTGCCACGTTTTGGGGTTGCTTCCGGTCGTTTTAAAATTGATTTTATTAAATTTACATTCATCCCAAGGTATTGGCACCAGATGATGATTGGTCACTTTTGGCAAAGAATGGTATATTTCTATTAATTACCTTATCTTATAGCATACCTTTCCTGTACTTCTGCCTTCTCTCTGATCTCCTTCACCCTTTTTCAGAGTCAACTATGTTCATCAAGGACATAGTGGACATAAAGTCTGGGCCTGTGTTCTGAACACATGATTTGATTTCTTTTGTTTTTCTTTTGTTTTTTAGCCATTTCAGGCTTAGCCCACTCCAGCCCAATTTATTATTTTGAGATATGAAAAATATTTCATTCATGGAGAAAAGTTTTTATACACTAGTGGCTGCAGGGGGAACTAACGTTGTATTTTTGCAATACTGAGCTGGAAGGGTAACTTTATCAAACCATTTCCCATGTGGTCTTTATATTTTATAGTCAGTCATCAATTGATTTATTGTTGCAAATTTGCAACATGAGCCTGGAGAGGGTGAACTATGCAGACAGTCACCCTGCATAGTTCCTTCTTTTACAGTCTTCACGCCAGAGAGCGTCAGGGGGTGGATGCACATCCCTATTGCGGGTCCATAAAACACCCGCTCTTGGTAACAGGCCCCCTCAGACCCACTTTACAGCCATCATTCACACCCCCATACAAGCGCGCGCCCACACACACGCCCACACACACACAAGGGTACCCTCATCTACACCATTTGCTCTTGCCCATGCTTGTCTGTGGTTCGTCCTGGTGTGAAGGGAAGGCCATAAAGCATTGTTCCATCTAAAAATGTGGTATTAACTACATCTGTTTTTTCTCTCTGGAAGCAGGGGTGATGGGATTTCTGGTGCCACTCACACCTCCTCAGTCACTGTTCTCCTTGAAGTGTCTTAAGGTTACACAGACGGGGGAGACGTGAATTGTGGGGTGATTACAGGCATTGGGTCTAACTCTTATCTATTGCTTCCCTACAGGACAGTTTGCTGGCTCAGAGAGATTTCAACTCGCGCTGAGCACCACATACCAAAATGTTTTCAATTAACTTTAACATTTTCTGATTCTTACAGGTGGAGTAATAATATTGCTTTGGTCATGTCGTGTTTTGATCTTTTGTTGTCAATGTGGCGGGATGCTTGTTTCGAGTTTCTCTATACAGGCACCAAAGATTCAAGGACTGGACTTGGCCAGACTCTCCTGAAGAACAAACTCCATAATGCTTTCGACTAGCTCTGACATCAGGACCTTCATCACAGACGACTCAGCCCATTCCTCCTCTGCTCAACTTAAGGACACACTCCTATCTCAATTCACATGTGCACCAACCCGGGCGCCCGCAAACTTCTAACAACATCTTCAAAACATCAACTGGACAATACAATGGACACTGCAAGCTTCGGACAACATCTTCACAACTGAACAGTATAGAGGACATTTTCATATGGACAACTGCAGTTGTGTTTGTGGTTCATTTGTGAACTACTGGTAAAGAGTGCGGGTTGGCACAAAAATGGGTTGTGAGGAATCAATTAAATTCTATTTTATAATTTGGCAATTGGACTGCGGCATATAGGTTCCTTACACTGAAGGCCAAAGATGGTGTGCCTTATGTTCATAAAAGTAAGGTAAAACTACATATGCAATGATCCAAATTAGCTTAATTCTCCTTTATAATATTCTTCATAATTTTATCGGAAATTCTTACAAAATTGCTTCTGACCAGCCTATTATGTGTGTCAACCCCACTCTCTCAGTTGATCACAAGATAATATCATGTAACAGAATTGCTGAATGTCTTTGATTCGCAAGTTCTCCTTTTACCATACCACGTCATACTTTCTCATGTAAATATTCAATGTTTTTTGCTTAACTGTATGTTTACAAGGCACTTTAAGCATATCCCTAAATAATTTGATTTTGTAACCCCCATTGGATTTTTCCCACTGGGTTTTTCCAAATTGGATTCGGTTACGTAGTTAGTGGCACATACAATCTTTTTGCTTTTCCTAGTCAATGGTGGGAAAGTTTTTGGTTTATGTGCTGGTTTGTTCTGCGATCTCTATTGTTCATGATTTTAGGGAAAAGTACTTTTCAAATAATAATTTATTTGGCATAAAATTGATTTGGTTAGTACATCAACTAACTTCAGATCATAGACTCATAGAACAAACCTAGATATTACTTTTAATTAAAATGTTTTGTTTGTCTTTTGCCTGTTTTTTCCATGTTAGATGTTAAATTCTCCGGTGGTCTCTCTTTCTTTTAAGGTCCAAAGCCACACTTCTCTAAATTTGCAATAATATTGCTTTGAGAGGAAACAATCCATTTTTATCAGATGATGCAATTGTCACGAAAAACTCAATTACTCTAAGAATCTGTAATATCTCAAATTTCTTCTATAGTTTTAATAGGTATACTTAATATTAACGTCATCAACCAGGGACTATTTGAATAATCCTTTGTGACCCCATGGGTGGATTTGTGTTCCACGTGGTCGGGGGGTGGATTGTAGAACCTGAAAGTTTGATTTGGCTCGATTTTACTTACAACATAGGTCAACAATCATATTGTTGGAACACACACACGTGGGTAAAATCTGAATGTTTGGGTGATCTGACACAATCCAGAGCAAGCAGTAAACTTTCATAATCCTACAGCCTGCCGGTGAGAGTGGCATCTTTTGTTCTGTTCACAGCAGGAAGCTGGAGCCACTACGTCCAGGCTATCCAGTGTTCCTCAGAGTTCCATCACTGGTCCCATCGAAATTTAAGCCCAGCTATATTAATCTGCTTAATACAATCTAAATCTCTGTCAAATTCATATTATGTTTATGATTAATATCCTAGAGAGGAACCTCATATATATTCATCACACTATTGGACTGTAATACTCCATTCTAAGGCTTTTCCATGACAACTGCATTATTTTAGCACATATTCCTATCATGTTTGGTCTCTTTATTCTCGGGGGGAGTCCAAGTAGTTGAATGGAACATGTTTCATTTCCCTTGGAATTATGGTTCATCTTGTTTGTAAGATTCATTTGGGCGACTACCTAGTCTGCTCTCTATGCAAATGAATCTTATCACCTAGGCCAGTAAAACTCTGATTCGGCCACCCCTTCCTCTACCTTGTTCGGAGGCGTGGTTTGGAATCTTGGCTCTTTCTCTCTTGGTCATCTTTGCAGGTCATGATGTGACGTGCGAATAGGTAAGTGGGAGAAGTCACATGACGCCTTGCTTTGCGGAGCGAAGGGGCATTTGAGTTCTCCCCGACCATGTGGGGCGACTTTAGCTCCGCGTGACCATTCACCTTTTCCAGGTATGAAAATATTCTAAATCCTTCTAAATTATATGTAACTGGTAATTGGCTTAGCGTTGATTTGTTTCATCCAAGTTGTACCTACCTGTTAATTAAATTATTGTTATTCCTTTTCTAGCTTGCGTGGTCTCCGTGTCTTTTAATCTTTTTATTCTTCTCAGCCTCGTCTCGGCGAATACCTAGGGGGATAGCTTATCCTCACTGAGGAACGACTGGCCAGCGGCCCGGTGTGGGAATTGGTTGGTTAAGTTAGTTTAGGCGACCATGATCTACCTATTGTAAGGATTTATATATGTTGGTTCTGAGTTTTAACCTATAGAACCCTTGGGCTAATATATAATCCTAGGTTCATTGTAATATACCAGCAGAGGCTATTGCCATGATGGTTGACTTCCAACCGCTAACCTAACCAACAAACTAGGATTCGAACATGGTGTTGATTCCCAAGAACATTAATGTAGCGGCGGTGGTTGTCTGTTAGGAATTCAAGGTATAGTCACTTCATGTTTGTTCTTAGAGTCTAAGTAACTGGTTGTCACTGTCTCGAGATTCGCGCATGCTGTTCCAAAACTATCAATTCTAATTCTAATTTGGAGTCAGATTTTTAACGAGGATACCACTAAATTTGGTATGTCAGATTCATTGTAACCATTGCGTTTTCATACCCCGTCCAAAGACGGTGAAAATTATCCATTATATTGTGATTCACTCCAGCCAGAAGAATGCTCTAATTAAAGTTAGACAAAGAGAACACGTGATGCCTTCACCTCGCTGCAATGTTCCGTCGTTGGTATTGTTTGTTGAGGTTTTACAAGATCATGAAACACTTCTTCTGGCCTGGACTTCGGAAAGACGTTTCCAACTTTTGCAAAACCTGTCACACTTGTCAGGTAGTTGGAAAATGCCAGTTAGGTCCACCTGTAGCTCCATCGCAGCCTATCCCAGCATTTGGGGAGCCCTTTTCTAAGGTCATAAGTTGATTGTGTTGGTCCATTACCCAAGACTAGATCTGAAAATCTGTACTTGTTGACAATCATGTGTACATCTACTAGATTCCATGAAGCCATACCTCTACGTAACATCAAGGCAACTGCAATCTCGAAAGCTTTGATAAAGTTCTTCACGTTGTTTGGCCTTCCCAGGGAAATTCAATCAGACCAAGGTAGCAATTTCACTTCCGTATTGTTTCAGCAGGTTAAGATAAGATATACTTTATTGAACCCCGTGGGGGTAATTTGTCCTCTGCATTTAACCCATCCTATAGTTAGGAGCAGTGGGCAGCCACAGAGCTGCGCCCGGGGACCAACTCCAGTTCTAAAGCCAGTTCCTTGGTCAGGGGCACTGGTTGGAGTGTTCCTATGATGCATGTTTTTGTAGGTGGGGGAAACCGGAGTACCCAGAGGAAACCCACGCAAACACGGGGAGAACATGCAGACTCCACACAGAAAGGCCCCAGGCCATATTCGAACCCACAACCTTCTTGCTGTGCCACCGTGTCACTTCCCCATGCTCAAATCTCCTGACTTCAACAAACCGTTCTCCATCGCGGTCGATGCTAGCGACCAAGCTTGTGGATCTGTGCTCCTATAGAGAAGTGACTCTGATGACATTGAGCTTCCCGTGGCATACTTCTCCAGGAAGTTCAATCGCCACCAAAGGAACTATTCCACAATAGAGAAGGAGCTGTTGGCTCTGGTTATAGCCTTACAACACTTTGAGGTTTATGTTTGTACAGGGTGTATACTGACCACAATCCGTTAATGTTTTTGAGTAAGATGAAAAACAAGAATCGGAGATTGTTGAACTGGAGTTTGATTTTACAGGAGTTTGACTTGGAAATTAAGCATGTAAAGGGTACTGGCAATGTAATTGCTGATTGCTTATCCCGTGTTTCAGTATGTACAGTGGCTCCAATAAGTATTTTACACGAATTGAAAATTTGACTACATAACAGCTTTTGTATATTTGGCTAAATGCTTGCTATTGTGTGTAAAAGTGATTAAAATATTTGATAATCAATATGTTTTAAACAAATATTTAATGTCAAAATTGCATATTTGGTCAGAAAGGCGATTATCTGACCCAATAGGTATCTGTACAGTTCCATTAGTGAGTCACAAAACTTATAATACTCACCTAAAAAAAAAAAAAAAGTCTTAAACGTCGGAGGGGGCTGCAAAAGAGTATATAAGGAGAAAAACTGAGAGAGTAAAGTAGTAGAAGAAATTACAAGGAAAAGGATACATTTGACTAGACCTGACACTCTTTTTCAAGACCTGTGAAGCTTTTAGGGGATTTTTGCCTGTATTGGAGCATTTTCCTCACCCGGAACATCACAAAGCAACCCCATTCCAAGGGACTGTAAATATTTTTTTCTTGTATATTATCAATCTTGGTCTGTAGTATAAATTGTAGGTTAGTGTTGGTCTTTGTTTAATTAAATTTGTTTGAGTTTTTAAATTTTGTCTGTCATCCCTTGCTGTAGCAAATGTCATGACAAATTGGGGCCATAACAATACAAATTCCCCAGAGGGATCTGGTTACCCAAGCAGGTACTGCCGCAGACAAGCGAGGAAGAAGAAGCAGCAGCTAAGAAGAGGACAACAGCCTCCGGGAGCCGCACCAGGGTCCGCGCCTGTAGCCGCACCAGGAGCCACACCGGGAGTCGCACAGGGGGCCGCACCCACTGCTGGTGCTGCTGCTGCCCTTAATCCAGGTACCTGTAATGGGCCTACCCGCGCTGATGGGCCTGTTGGAGGTGATGGCACCAACCAGCCGCGTATCCACGCTGCTGACAGCTTTAGTAAGCAAGAAATCTACGTCGGGGGCATTGCCAACACGCACACTGCCGAGGAAGTCAACGAGCATTTGAGTGGCATGGGTGTCGCTCACAACGTGCATGTGGAGCAGCTATCGAGGCGACAGGACTGGAAGTCTTACAAAGTCGTGGTTCCTGTTGAAAAAGCGGATCTGGTGCTGAATACCAAGAAATGGCCGTCTAGTGTTAGGGTGAGGCCTTTTCGTGCCCGGGCTGAGGGAAACTGGTGCCAAGCACCGCATAGGACGGACTTTTACCATCAGTCACATCATTGGCTCCAAAGCACTGCTCAGCAGTGAGGAAACAACAGACAAAACGGAAGACAACCATCCTGCTTCTGCAGCAGGCCAGCAAACAACGTGTCGAGATCCAGCGCCCAGCGATCTTGGCACAACCGAGCTGTTAACACGCACAGGGGCTGGGAGGACCGCAGACAACGCAGGGAAGAAACCTGGGAAGACGACAGCAGGTATGACGCCCGACATCACAGAGACTGGGAGGGTGACTCCTAGCCCAACCGGGAGTATGCCCCAGGTGATCGCGCCCGCTACATCCATGGACATGATAGACGATATGAGCAACAAGCAAGGCACGACAGATACGCTGATGCATAATCTTAATCATAATTTTGATAAGTTATGCCTTGAGTCGATGAACTGTAAGGGAGTCAAACAATCCGCTCATTATATCTGTGATAGATTAAAGAAGTGACATTTTATGTTTGAGTGAGACTTAGCTTAGGCCCCATGAAGTCTCTCTTATAGAGTCTGTGGTGCTGCAGGAGAATCGTTCACCCTTATTATCTTACAGCTGTTTTGCCAAGTCCGGTATGATGGACGCCCCGAATGACTATGCAGGCCGTCCTTATGGCGGCGTAGCCATTATACGCAAAACTCAACATTACTTATCATACCGTGAGTGAGAAACGTCATATGACAGGATCCTACCAGCTGCATTATGTCACATCTCAGGAGAAACACTGGAGATAATCGTGTGTGTGCACGTGCCTTTTTATAAAAGTTGTGATAGAGATCAGGCAGAAGCTTTTTTGGCCACATTAGATTCGTTGCAAATTATTATAGATAAATACGGTTGCGATGTTCCTGTAGGGCTCTGCGGAGATTTTAATGTAAAAGTACCTCATGAAGCAACGTTAAACAGAAACTGGTATGAGAGCTCAGGTTATACGGCTCATAGTAACATATTGTATGATTTTATGATTGCAAATAATCTTGTCGCTGCTGATCTTATGTTTCCTCAACCTGTTAACTATACTTTTTTCCGTCATGCTAGCAAAGCGTACACATGGATTGATCATATGTTAGTTACTTCACATAATAGATTCTCTGTTTTGCTTTGTGAAATCATAGAAGAGGAAGAGGGTAACGTTAGTGATCACCTGCCTCTCCGGATGGTGTTTTCTGTATCTGGGGTAAATGAGGCCAAGGTACATGGTTGTAATAAGACTAATGTGTGTTCTGAGTTCACTACCTACACCGCTCTTGACTGGCGTGACACTAGGCGTCGTGACCAGTACCATACGCTTCTTACTGAGAAGCTGTGGCAGATGGATCCGCTGGTATTAACAGAGGGTATGGATACACAATCAGTTAGGGCATGTCTGGATTCTCAGATTGAGCAACTTAACAAAGTTATGCATTCAGCAGCTGCTGATGCCAGTTGTCTATCAGTGCAAAAATACAAGCCAAAACCATTTTGGTGTCCAGAATTGAGTCGTATATGGGATAAGAAATGCTGTCATCCCGACTGATCAGATGGCCGATCATTATGCATCTATCATGCAGGATAACGATGTATTGTCTGAAGAACAGCAACGTATTACTAATAGTGTCACTGAAACATATAACATTTTTAAAATCTCGCACTCTGCCAGTTGTTAATATATCTATTGATCAAGTCAGTGATCTGATTTCCTCTCTTGAGCAGGGATGTTCGCCCGGTATTGATGGTGTTAGCACAGAACACTTAGTTTATGGTAAGAGTGATTTACTTTGTGATAAACTCGTTTCTCTTTATTCTGCTGTTCTCCGGCCTGGGTGTGTTCCTACAGTATTTACGCTGGGTGTCATTGTACCGATACTTAAAAAACTAACATTAAACCCAAATTTTTTTTAGAAAACAATAGGCCTATTGCACTTAGCTCTGTGCACACAAAACTTGTTGAAATGTTAATTTTGGCAGATGGTAACACTTGTAGAACGCAATTCGGATTCAGAGAGTCTAGGGCTTCGGCATTTGGTTGTACGCTTTTAACTGATTTCGCCTCATACTTTAAGTTCCGTGGCTCACCAGTATTTATGTGTGGTTTGGACGCAGAAAAATGTTTTGACAGTATTTGTCATAGTGCACTTTTATATAAATTGAGGAATAACATTGCAGATTGTCATTGGATGCTTTTATATGAATGGTGCAATAATTTGAAAGCCACTGTTAGATGGAATGATGAATATCGTAAGGTCTTTACAGTATCACGCGGTACGAGGCAGGGTAGCCTACTGTCGCCGCGTCTATTCAGCATATTCATTAATGATTTACTTGTTGATCTGTTTAAATCTGAGAACAGTTTGCGCAATGGAAATAACTCCTATAATCTTTTGCATACGCTGACGATGTGACTTTGTTCAGCACCACTGTGACCGGGCTGTAGTCAATGATTGACATGTGTCAAAGTTATTCTACAACGTGGCGTTTCAAATTTGGTATAAAAAGGTCTAAATGTATGATGTACGGGAAAAACTTGTTTGTCTCTGAGCCGTATTGGCGACTAGGTGAAAATACAATGGAAAATGTGAATGTGATAGAAACCTTGGGTGTTATGCTATCCAGTGATTGTCGTCCTGATGCCCACGCAGAGCACAGGCTGAGGAAGTGTCAGCAAGGGTTTTTCAGCCTGGACAATGCAGGCATGCCATATCCAGGTTTACCGGTTCAGAAAAAATCTTACCTGTGGAATTCAATTTGTCACCCAACTTTAATATACAGTTTGGATACAATGTCTCTGAGTAATACTCAGTATAAGTGATCTCTGGGTTTAAGTAATTATTGTCGCCATACTAAACTGTTAAAGGCACAAGCCATTCTGCCTGTATGTGATGTTACTGATATCATGAATGTTTCCCTCTGGCAGCGCATATTCGAGTTTGACTCTCCTGTGCGAGATCTATGTTCATATTTTATATCGTTGTGTGCCATAACAGGCCAACATATTCCTAATACTTTAGCTAATATAATTATTTCAATGGGTCTCTGCCCTACGGAGACTGCGTTGAATAACAATCGTAGAGGACGACACTCTGCTTGTACAAAAGGAGATGGCGTTGTGGATTCGTTTCATTGTCTTCTACATGAATCAGATTTTTTGCACAGAGACTCTAATGCGTATAATCTAGTCAAGCTGCTGCGTAGAGCCTACAGTTAGCTCATTAATGCTCTTGGTCTCAGTCTCTACATCTGTATTACCATGATTGATCCAAGTCACTATACATCTATAATATTATGTTGCAACTCAGAAGCCCCAGCCGCATAGAGGATTTTGGGAACAGGAAAGAGGAATTCCAGGTTAAAATAAATTCATATTTGATTATGTATGGCTGAACTTGATGGGTAAAATTACTATTAATATGCAAATTTGCCAGAGGAGCCCATCTTAAAGAACGTCCATTTCCACCACAAAGATGAAAACACCAATGAAACAAATGAGGATATAATCACTACAGGGAACAGTGACATCGGTAACTCTACGTTCTTCATGTTCGCATGGCAAGCAAACCAATAAACCCATGAGACACTTCACTGGCACCTCAGTTAAAACCATGAAATCAATAAATAGAAATTGATGAAGTAGTGGTTCTCCACTACCTGTGATAATGCCAAAAGCACATTAATCACTGTCTCTCAGCTAAATGGTACTTAAAGACATCATTTCTGCAACCATATCTAAGGCTACGTTTAGACAGCAGGTCTGGATGCACAATTCAGATTTTTTGGAGAAATTGAATTTTTTTGTGCGCTCATTCATTATATGCGACTTCTATCAGTTTTGAGCATAAACTGAATGCGACACTGAAGAGACCCGCTTGCGCAAAAGAGGTCCTGAGGTAATACGTGATCACGCAGGCACACACTGTTTGTTTATGGAAGTAAATGTGGAGGTATCTCTCCTCGGCGCGTGCGGCACTGATAAAGTAAAAGTCGGATAAATGCGACCTGGCCGTTCAGACAGCAGTCGCATTGCAAAATATCAGATACGTATCGCATTTAGGACCACATATGAAAGTGGTCTGGGTCGTTTTTAAAAAAATCTGATTTGTGCCGTTCAAACTGTCTTTAACAGATCGGATACAGGTCAGATATGGGCAAAAAAACGGATTTGGCCCACATTTGCCTGCTGTCTGAACGTAGCCTAAATCTCAATTGTCCACATGTAACTACATTTCAACTGTTTTATTTGTTACATGAAATATGATTCACAAACTTACAGTGAGTTTTGCCCAAGATTGTATTATAAAATACAATTGGGAAATTCGAATGACTTCAATAAGTTAAGATGAACAAACCCAGAGATACTTTCATTAGTTTTATTTGTCTAAGTAACAGAGTTGCTGGATGGAGCCCTCGGAGGAAATACTGTGGAACTGACTCCCCTCTGCAGAGATAAAGTTGGGTCCTTAAACAGAATGTAAAGAAAAAACTGCTGTTCATTCCTTGACAAAAGGCTCTGACTTCACTCCAAAACTGCCCCTGTGGTTTACCCCTGCTCTCTCTGTCTTGGTCCTCCTACTTGCTACTGTTCTTTCAATCAGTTCTCTCAGGGCTTTCTTGCAGAAGAGAAATGTAATCTTTTAGGACTTTCTCTCCTTAGACTTAAACTGAAATTTGTCATTTATCTAAGGACTTCCTTGACCCGAGGAGCTGTGAAAGCAACACATTTTACATGATACAGAGGATCTCAGAAGTGCTTCCACTCCTCTGAAATCACACAGCATCCAAACACCTGCAGGAAGCTACACTGGTTACCATGTCTCGTCTGCATTTCAGTGCCAGGCTTCTTGCTCAGCTCGAGAGTTAAACGGAGCTGCAGGGATAAGAGCCGCTCACGTGGTTTCTTAGCTTTGATCAAGTGCTCGCGAAGTGAAGATTATAAGCCGCAGTGTCCGCTATTTTTATATTTCTTTTTTTTTTCTCAAGGGTGTAATCAGATAAGTATGACATACCCGTACATTTTATCACTGCACAGCAACTTTCTTCCTGTATGTGGCAGGAAAATCGTAGGGAGTGCAGACGCATGTGAACATCTGTTTGTGATTAATAAATGTAGAAAAATGTAGCAGGTGTTTTCTTCTTGATTTATGTGCAAGTATATGTGTTAGTCTTTTTAATCTCTTCAATATTGTGCTGGCAATTTCATGACTGGGATCTTGAGCTTTCACTAAAATTAACTGCACTTTAGTAGCATTGTATCAGATTAGTATATTGCATTATTTTTGCTCCCTGATACTAAGGTTTGATAGGAACTAACTGCACTGTTACAATCTGTTGGTCTCCAGTGCACAAGCATAGTCTGACTCATGCAGGCCGGATGTCAGATTTGACTTTGTGGACTCGGCAACAAGTGCAATCAGAGCCTTGTCTGACCATAGATACCTATGATACCAGAGAAAACTAGATATGTGTATTACAATTCAAAAACAATGTCTTTGGTACATTGCTGGGAATCGCCAGTATTTGCATCCAGCCTAGAGGGCCCCCTGGGTACAAAATTTTCTGAATTTTGAGGTTGACTACCATCTACACTGAAAATACTTTTGAGATTTTACTAATGCCGTAATGTACCCCAAAGGGACCATGTACTCAGATATTTAAGATCTCCATCTTGCTGGGTGAACATAATTGTGCCTTTTACCACCACAGAACATATCTGGATTTTTGAGAAAATATACCGCAAACATGCATCAAAAATCTATTTTGACCATCTTTCTGGCCGTCCATTGCACAGACCCAGCAAGATACCAAGGTAATATTCACTGAAAATGATCGACTTGTTGTGAGTTAACACATAATAAAGCATTCTAAATCAGTACATGTCAGGGATATTATTTTTTTCCATTCCATTTCCAATTTTTATTGTCATTTCTCAAATAATTCCAGCTCAATGCTATAGTTACCCAGCTTGGCCACGTGGTGGTACTGATGTCCGACCAAACTTGACGTGCCACAGGTCTTGATAAAAGTATAACATATTTGGTGCTGTGTACTCTCAAGTCATGATAGTTCATGTAAAATGTGGTGTCAACAGCTTTTGGACAACAAAACTGAACCACTTTAGTGGCTTTCAGGTTGCACAACCAGCAGGGAAAGTTAGATATGCACCCAAAAATTCAGCTTTTTCCCTAAGACAACCATATCTACCTATGTGCCAACTGTCATTCATTTCCAGGGGGGTCAACTGCGCACCGAACAACGATCTCTCATGGAATCGCTCTTACTTAAACAGTTAACCACCACTATATCTAGGTAATTTTATCATCAAAGTTGTTAACACAATTCTGCAGGATCATTAGATATAGCCTTTAACATTTTAGCATATTCAACATTTAATTTGTAAGTGTGATGAATGTTCTAGCCATCATACACTCAACAAAAATATAAACGCAACACTTTTGTTTTTGCTCCCATTTGTCATGAGATGGACTCAAAGATCTAAAATTCATTCCAGATACACAATATTACCATTTCTCTCAAACATCGTTCACAAATCTGTCTAAATGTGTGATAGTGAGCACTTTTGCTTTGCTGAGACAATCCATCCCACCTCACAGGTGTGCCACATCAAGATGCTCATAGGACACCATGATTAGTGCACAGGTGTACCTTATACTGCCCACAATAAAAGGCCACTCTGAAATGTGCAGTTTTGTCTCACAGCAAAATGCCACAGATGGCGCAAGCATTGAGGGAGCGTGCAATTGGCATGCCGACAGCAGGAATGTCAACCAGATCTGTTGCTCGGGCATTGAATGTTCATTTCTCCACCATAAGCCGTCTTCAAAGGCGTTTCAGAGAATATGGCAGTACATCCAACCGGCCTCACAACCGCAGACCACGAGTAACCACACCAGCCCAGGACCTCCACATCCAGCAGGTTCACCTCCAAGATCGTCTGAGACCAGCTACTCAGACAGCTGCTGAAACAATAGGTTTGCATAACCAAAGAATTTCTGCACAAACTGTCCGAAACCGTCTCAGGGAAGCTCAACTGCATGCTCGTCGTCCTCATCGGGGTCTTAACCTGACTCCGGATCGTCGCCGTAACAGACTTGAGTGGGAAAATGCTCACATTCGATGGCGTCTGGCACGTTGGAGAGGTGTTCTCTTCACGGATGAATCTCGGTTTACATTGTTCAGGGCAGATGGCAGACAGCGTGTGTGGCGTCGTGTGGGTGAGCGCTTTGCTGATGTCAATGTTGTGGATCGAGTGGCCCATGGTGGTGGTGGGGTTATGGTATGGGCAGGCATCTGTTATGGACGAAGAACACAGGTGCATTTTATTGATGGCATTTTGAATGCACAGAGATACCGTGATGAGATCCTGAGGCCCATTGTTGTGCCATACATCCATGAACATCACCTCATGTTTCAGCAAGATAATGCACGGCCCCATGTTGCAAGGATCTTTACACAATTCTTGGAAGCTGAAAATGTCCCAGTTCTTGCATGGCCAGCATACTCACCGGACATGTCACCCATTGAGCATGTTTGGGATGTGCTTGACCGGCATATACGACAGCGCGTACCAGTTCCCACTAATATCCAGCAACTTCGCACAGCCATTGAAGAGGAGTGGACCAACATTCCACAGGCCACAATTGACAATCTGATAAACTCTATGCGAAGAAGATGTGTTGCACTGCATGAGGCAAATGGTGGTCACACCAGATACTGACTGGTTCTGAGTCCCCAGACCCCCAATAAAGCAAAAACTGCACATTTCAGGGTGGCCTTTTATTGTGGACAGTCTAAGGTACACCTGTGCACTAATCATGGTGTCTGATGAGCATCTTGATGTGGCACACCTGTGAGGTGGGATGGATTGTCTCAGCAAAGCAAAAGTGCTCACTATCACACATTTAGACAGATTTGTGAACAATGTTTGAGAGAAATGGTAATATTGTGTATCTGGTATGAATTTTAGATCTTTGAGTCCATCTCATGACAAATGGGTGCAAAAACAAAAGTGTTGCGTTTATATTTTTGTTGAGTGTAGTTAGCCTACAACTTTGTGACCTAAAGAGCTCATTAAAGACGGCCCTTCATAGGCTACTCACTGACTGAGTTTTATTTGATGCACTGAACTGAAAATCGCTGCTTTTTGGGAGTGGGCATGGACGAATTGAACAGAAATCATAAGTTGGTATAGGTCAAAAATTGGCTGCAAATCAGAAAATGTACAGTGAATTGCGAAGTCAAATTGTTTACTTCCAGCCCAGAGTCAGAGTTAGTGGAGCAATGATCCCCGACTGTAGCACTGCAGGGGTAATCGCCCCGATGCTCCCTTCGTAGTCAATGCCAGTGACGACATGTACCATAGACTGAGAAACTCTGGTCTGTATCACTTGTTCTTCAGGATATTCAGCTAAACTACATCCCATCTCTCGCGTATTACAACAAAATCCTGCAACGTGGCATTTTGAGAAAAATCATAAAGGCAGACTGAAAAAACATCAGAACTCCAGCCGTTTCATTGTGTTTTGTTTGCTTCGCCTGGAAAAGTTTATGCTGCTTACACATGGGCAGCATTGGGGTAGTGCTTACTGGTGCAGAGATTTCAATAGCACCACCAAGAAAATAACTGTATTTTCACATTTAAATTCTAGCTATATTTTCTCTGTATATTTTTGAATTATTTTTGAAGGTCAGATCCACTCGACACCTTTTTTGTCGTAAGTACAGCGTGAGATGCTTGTAGATCTTTATACCACAGTCTGGGTGAATACTCTTTTCTGATTGGCTGGCAGGAATCCGGCCTGGGGCCTTTCTGTGTGGAGTTTGCATGTTCTCCCCCTGTTCGCGTGGGTTTCCTGCGGGTACTCCGGTTTCCCCCACCCACAAAAACATGCCTCATAGGAATACTCCGGCAAGTGCCCCTGACCAGGGAACTGGCTTTGGAGCTGGAGTTGGTCCCCAGGCGCTGCTCTGTGGCTGCCCACTGCTCCTGGCTATGGGATGGGTCAGATGCAGAGGACAGGTTACCCCACGGGGTTCAATAAAGTATATCTATTGAGACCGGGTGGGGAGACTTTTTATGCCCGTGCCAATTTTCACGTTGTATAATTTCTGAACAGCTTGAGCTTTTTCCTAAAACCTGTCTGGGAACAATTTTACACCAATAAGTCAAGTCTACCATCTTCCCCATTATCATGGCAACGGTTTTCTTACAGGTATGTCTGACAAAAAAATCGCATATCACGTAATTTAATGTCAGATTTGTTAAGTAGAATTAATTTATGCTAATTTGATGACATCATTGAATTAATTTAATTTTCTTATGATGAAAGCTTCTACTTCCAGCTGTAATGTGAATATAGGTATTTACCTTTTTTTTGTTAAGCTCAGACTGGAGTCATGTTTAGACATGTCCTGGACATGTCTGGGGCAAGTCTCAGAAAGTTAAAAAAAAGAGGTCTAAATGTGGGTGGGGTCTGCAAAAGAGTATATAAGGAAAAGAATTGAGACAGTAAAGTAGTAGGAGAAATTGCAAGAAGATGACCAGACCTGCCATTCTGTTCAAGACCTGTGACGTTTCTTTTGTGGATTTCTTTGCCTGTGTTTGAGCATTTTCATTATCCAGGACATCACCAAGCCACCCCACAAAAAGGGACTGTAAATATTTCTTTTTTTTTCCTATTCAATCTTGGTCAGTAGTTTAGTTATTGTCTTTGTTAGAAATTAAATGTGTTTTAGTTGTTAAAACTGTGTCTGTCATCCCTTGCTGTTGCTGTTGCGTTGTAAATTGTATTAACAAATTGGGGCCATAACACAACAAATAGATGTTTTTTTTCCCCATTATTCTGGTGGTCTTTGGGCTCTATATTGAAATCAATATACTAAACACAAAGAAGTTGACGATAAGAACATAGCAAGTTTTGCTTACGCAAACCTGTAATCCTTAATAAGTTGACTTTCATTTCTTTCTGACCTCAACTCCTCAGAAAAACATTAAATTTAAAAACTATTAAATGAAGTAAAGTAAATGAAAAACTATTTTCATGGAACAAACAGTAAATAGAATTTTGTGTGTTTTATGGCCTTTCAGATCTGGTGTACTATGGGATAAAATGAGCAAAGCATTCTGGGTAATACAAATCTAAACATGATGTCATAATGACATCATAATAGGTCATAATAATACCAAAATGATTATAGTGATTTAGCTTTACGTGTACATCATCCCCAGCACTGATAGAGGGGATGGTGGAAGGTTCTTTCTCCTGACTTATAACAGATCAGCCTTTCTTTCCTCCTTGTGGTTTGGAACTCAGTATAAACAGACAAAGCAACTTACACACGGTTATAAATATTTTGCAGGTAAGGAGTGATGACATTGAATGTCAATTACAAGTAGCAAACTTGGTAGCCGCTATGATAAACATATTAACTGCTATGTCAATGTAATTTCTGCGATGGTAAGGTGACCAAGGTAGCTACCTGGTGACTGTTAACAATCGCTAGGGTTTGGTTTTAGTCAGCGATCTATTCAAGTCCATGGGATGGCACATTGGTAGCTAGCATGCAGACATGATTTTCTCCATTAAATTAATTTTGCGTTTCTAGGATAATGATGCGCATGAAATGTTTTATTACAGCCCTTCGAATGAATATTGCTGCAAAACGATCTTAACTTATTTGAAATTGGCTTCATAGGGAACCATTCGTTTTAATGAAGAAGTTGGTTGTATCAATATGCTTCACTTTGGGTGATGTAAATATGACGTCATCAGCAATCTAGTGCTCTAAATGGATATATCTATGCTATTAAGCTTATTGGTTTTGTTTATGGACTTCCAAAAGGTGATTCTTGGTTTTTGTTTCAATTATTGTTTTGTTAATTGTATAAAATTTGTATTACAAAGCCTCGCATCTGCGGTGTTCCTTAATTGCCTTTAATATAGGCTATCTTGTGCTGTTGTCTGTCACAATAATCTGAGAAGTAGAAGACACTGCTCTTCAGTTGAAAACCACGCATTTAATGCTAGTTGCTGGATTGTGGGTGATTGATGATGTGCACTCTGGCTCAGAAGCTCTGATAGTTTTGTTTATGCTCTTGTGTAGCCCAGGCTGACTCCCATGTTGCTGAGGCAGTTTATGAAATATAAAAATCTCTCTAGTTTTGTTGTGATTCTGCCTTGTCCATGTTCATACCCTGTTTATTCTGACTGCCTTTTGTGTTTTTTGATATTTGCTATACCTGACCATTCTTTGTATGTGTATTGGGATTTGGAAACTTTGATTAATTTATGTGTTGTCTTAGTTTTTACTTTTCCATGTTTTACTTTTTGCCATCGTCATATTCCGGTTCATGTTTTCCATCATGCATTGGACTTTGTCTCCCCCGTCTGGTCTATTGTCCTGTCATTGCACACAGCCCCAGTCCTGCGTGTTACTCTTCGGGTGATTTATTGGATTCTGGATTTCAGCCTTCCTTCCGATCTCGTTTGTTTACTTCGCCTTACTTTTCTATCTTACTAACCATACTAACAGTTTGTTATTTTCGCTAGAAGTTACTAACACCAGCTAACATTGTATATAAGACTAACTTACTAACAAGCACCAAGGGATTGTATAGTTTCACTTACTAATTGATTAACAAGCCCTCAGCACTTGCCCTGTTCTAGTCTCCGCCTCTTGTCTCTCCCTGATTACCTTTGCTGCATTTTCTGTGGAAGCTCCACGTCTGATCACGCTGCCCTTCTTTAAGTATCTATACACGTTAAGCAACAGCTAAAACAGCAGTTATGGTCTTCATCGATCACGATGGACGAACAACATCTATACACGTTTGAACTGGAGCTGTATGTCTTTGTATAGGTTTGTCCCGTGATCCCTGTCCGTGTTTTGGCTTTGCCAAATTCCATGTGATTAGGTTCTCCCTCATGTGTTGCTCCTTTGTAATCAGACTGACTGTTTGCACCTGTGTCCCTTACCATGTGATCTCCCCAGAAGTGTATATTAGGTGTCTTCTCACCACCAGTCTCTGTCAGATCGTTCTCCTAGTCTTCTTGTGCCACGTTTCATTTCGCCTTGATTAGTCAGTGTTTATCTTTCTGACTGGACCGCCCGACTTTTCGATTTTTGCCTTTGTGATTTTGGATTATTGTTGCATCTGTGAGTTCTGACCTTTTTCTGCCCGACCACAAGATCTTTATTTGCTGCCCTGGTTACGATTCGGATTACGCCCATTGGATTCTGGTTTTGCTTCTTTGACATTCCTGTACCTGTGAACCAGACAAATTTCTGTCTGACTACGACTATTGTGATTGCTGCCCTGGTTTTCAATTCTATCTTTGCCCAACTGGATTTTGATTTTTGGAGTGTGGACTTTGTACTTTTGCCTTCTGCCCTGCGGGGGTCCTCCTCCTTATTAACAAAGCAAGTTCTACTGCATTGCCTGGTTCTCGCGACTGGTTCCTGATCGCACCATCACAAGTTTTCTGAATCAATAGACGCATTGGTAAAAACATATCTGAAACTTACTCTTGAATCCCGCGCATCTGGCTTTTGCGCAAATAAAGGCTACCATACATTCATCAGCCTCATCACTGAATGATTCAGCCCCACGATAGCACCAGCAAGAAAAAATCCCGGGCGCTGCCACTGCGCTTATACCATTGCTCAAAAGTTTGGGATCACTTGCAAATTTCTTTGTTTTTCAAAGTAAAATACATTTTCATGCATTTCACTAACACTATTATCCATTTCACAAATGATTAAAATTAATCAGATGATTTTCAAAGGATGATCTACATTTTTGCATAGAGGCCTATTATTAGGAACTGTCAGTACTCTGCATCAATCTCCTGGTATGGCTGCTAATCCAAGTTAAGCATTTTATAAGGCTAATTGATTATTAGAAAACCCTTCTGCAAATGTGTTGCACAACTGAAAACTGTTAAACTAATAAGGGAGCACAAAAGCGAGCATGGAATTCTTGAGGTTGGTTAAGTACCTGAAGCATCAGCAGTTGTTTGTTGACCAGAAAGAAAGAACTTCCTTTAGAGAAGCAGCCCACTAATCAGGCCTTTATTGTGAAGTAGCTAGAATGAAGGCAAATGTCAGTCTGGCTGAGCTGGCATATTTTGTATAGCTTTTTTTTTTTGCAGCTTCAACACATATCAGTAAGTTTTTTAATTTATTATTGAAAAAAAATCAAAAATCAATCCTTTTCCAGAGGTAAATTGAATAAATCTTGCTTTGCTTAAGACGACAGTTTCATGTTTAGTATCAAGGCTTCATTGCATAGGGTCTCATACAGCACTGCCAAACCCAGCACCGAAAACTTCATCCTTCTCAGAAATAAGACACATTCTTCTGTATTTGTCAATGTCGTGTTGGGAGGGTGTGGTCTTCTGCTGCTGGGCGGAGACATGACTGCCTGCTGTGATGCAGAATTGGAAATATATGGGCAAAATATTAACAACGCGTACTGATTTGTTACTTTGTCCGATTGAAGAGTCCCTGAAATAATCTTATAAGGCAGCAGTGAGTGTGATTGGTCGGGGGAGGGAGGGAAAGAGTTTGTCTCTCAGAGAGGGGTGCAGTCTATGTACAAGGGCTCAGTGTCACTCAGAGCTCAGAGCTGCAGGTGTTCACATCCACTCAGTGCTGAGGAAGGGTCTGTATGTTTGAGCTGATGAAGATGGAGGGATGTCTGTTCATCTTCTCTCTCTCCTCCCTGCTCCTGCTCTCCACAGCCAGTGAGTTGTGCCTTCTTTCTTGTCTCCAATTTCTTCACAGCCAATTAAGGACTGTGGATTAGATGGTCAGCATTTCAAAATGCAGGGTAACAGACAGCTTCTAAACACTGGAGATTACTGTAGCAGCATGGTAACAGACAGCCTCAGAACACCAGTGATTTCTGAAGCAACATGGTTTCTGACAGTTTCTGAACATCAGAGATTGCTGAATGAACGTGGTTGCAGACAGCTTCTAAACACTGACGATTACTGATGCAACATGTTTACATAAAGCTTCTAAAAATCTGTGATTACTGATTTAAAATGGTTTCCGGCAGCTTCTAAACACTGTAATATAAGGGTTAGGTAGCCTCTGTGAGGCTGAGATTATGGTAACAGGGCTAAAGGCAGCCTGCAACACCATAGACTGTCATAACGGGGTTCTAGAGAGCCTTCAAATGGAAGAAATTACTATAGTTATGGGGTTATGAGGCTTGGAGGTAACCTCTAACGCCAGCGTAACAGGGAGACAAGCAGCCTCTAAATGTCAGATTACCGCTATAACAAGGCTACAGACAGAAAGTGAATTGTTATATTTATTGAAATACAGCATATCAACTAGCTGCACACAACCGAGTAAGAAAATTCCAATTAATTGCGTCAAATAAGTTGGCGCAAAATCACAGAATTTGATTAGAAGTTACTTAAAACAGTTGTGTGCAACTGTTTGACATAAAATTCCAAAACTAATCTCGCTTTTCACACTTTTTAGTGTATTAAGAGTCTCTAAACATAAGATAATTATTGTTGTATCAGGATTATAGGCAGCCTTTATAAAGCAAGGATTTCTTCAGAATTATGACTGTTCATCATTCATGAAGCCCTCATTGCACAGATTCTATTTTGTAATTTAGCCAATCCCAAATTTCAGAATTATTCCTCAAGGATAAAGCCATTTATATGTATTTTAATTCATAGGTACGTATCTCTTTCAGGTGTGGATTTTAAAAACATTTGCATGTCTGAATAAATGGCACATGATTTTAAAAAGTTATATTTTAAAATGCTATTTAAAGTTGGGAGCAATATCATCAATAAAGAAAAACAATGCTGCATATGATGAACAATAAACCATGAAGTCAAAAAAAGTGGGAAAGCTATGAATGTATGTCCGTCGCTACAATTATTCTCAGTTTTCTTCATTAAGTAGTGTACTTCTTTCATGAAAAACATAGGTATTGATAGTATCAACTCTTCTGTTGTAGTGCTTTGTGTGGACATCCCTGATAGTGATGGCAAATCCTGAAAAAATTAAAACAGTTCCACTCTACTGTAAAGCAACTTCATATTAATTTAATTGATTTAACTGGTCAAAAATCTGAGAATTTGTTTACAAGTAACTTAAAACAGTTGTCTCAAATGGTTTTATTTTATAGAATGAATGTCTTCTCCTTCAATTTTTGATTGTTAGAGTTCATGTTTGAGGGTTTCTGACAGTTCTTCCATGCATAGATTTTATTGATCTAGCACTGATATCCCTTGGTTTCAGAGACATGTCGTCAGTGCTAGCAGTAACCTCAACTAATAAGCCAGGATTACTCTCAACCTGTCAAACTGTTCCCTTATACTTAGCATGATTAGGCAGCAGTCACACCATGCCGTATAGCGTTAAGAGACATCTGACGGATAGAAAATTTGCAAAAGAAAATGGTGAATGTTATCTCCATTACTGTTCAAGGCTTAAAATGCACACAACCTTCCGCCGGATTTAACAGACAAGGAACACATTCGCCGAATGAGAAACAAGAAACGCAAATGAACGGAGAAGAACGGATCGATAAGTTTGCTCTCCGTGGGACATACATGAACATTACCTGGCGAGGTGTGACTGCTGCTTTTACAATTTATGAAATGCACTAAATATGCAAGACCAACAAGTAGTCTATGGTGATTCAGGTGTGATAATAGTCATAATATTTAACTAGAACAAAATCTTGAAAAATTTTGTTGAATAGTTCAAAAGAATACATTGACATTTTTATTTCTTATAGAAACTGAACTATAATTTCCATTTGGGTTATAATAGAGAGGAATACTTTCAAAACCTATTCTTGATATGTGTATTTGTCTGCCTTTGGTTAGCTCATACAAAAATTTACTTTGCGACATTTAGGTCATTGTTTTTCAAGATTCAAGATTCAAGAAACTTTTTTGCAAACTCCATTATTTGTACACAATAATAACTGTAGACAAAAGCGCACAAAGTCCAAAAATGTATCCAGTGACGTAACCCTGACCCTATCCCCAGGTATACAAAATCATCAAATTAACTGGCTTTGCTAGCACTATGACTGGGTTCAAAAACTAAATAACTAAAACACAGTATTTTAATCCATTTACATAACATTCTGCTTTCAGTCTTTCGTCAAATATGGGTACAATTTTACCCAACGACCACTGAAAGGAACATTGTAGGATTTCTGTGAAATAGCAATAGAAAAAGTATCCCTGCAAACAAATATGCACATCAGAGAAGTTTCTGGAGAATTCACAGTTTATAATGCAACAAAGAATGATACTATCTAAACATAAATTTGTGAGTCATTCCACTGACTAGCATCAGTTATTGAGTGAATCAGTGGGTTCATTGCGCACAAACCTCCGCCAGTGGATTTTGATTCACAAGCACTTATAATCAGCTAAAGAATCCAGATCTGTATCTGGACTGATCTGGAAATTTTATCACCTCTTCCCATTCATACAGTCCAACTTTTCATGAAATTTCATGGCAATCCGTTGTATAATTTTTTAGTAATCCTGCGGACAATCATACACATAAACACACACTCACAAGTGATCACAGTACTTCCTCACAGAGCTTACGATGTATAAGGAACGGCTTCAGAGCTGCCTGCCATTGCTTACTTTCAAGGGCAGTGACAGACTTGCCCTCTCCGGTCCAGACGATATGTTTTTCAAGGAATTAAAGTACAGAGGCTTGGATGGCGATTACAGTACATCAATACTGGTTGGAATTTGTCACTCATGTGTAGATTTAT
The DNA here is from genome assembly GCA_029721435.1 of Gymnothorax reevesii. Taxonomy (NCBI): domain Eukaryota; kingdom Metazoa; phylum Chordata; class Actinopteri; order Anguilliformes; family Muraenidae; genus Gymnothorax; species Gymnothorax reevesii. The sequence goes on along the minus strand of CM056582.1, from coordinate 99,527,642 downwards.
ATGTTTGTTGTCATTTTCCCGCTGAAACATTCACCTAGACTACATTGAAGTCTTAGCCTTCAATCAGAGATTGCCAGTCCAGATCCCCAGGCAAAATGTTCCACTCCTAGAGCTACTTGATGGTGTTCAATATGCTGCAGAGTAGTCTCGCTGGACCACTGCAAACCACAGAATATTGCTAGAAAATAGAACAATTATTATAGCTGAGCCGTTTATCGCAGACAGACATGGCGTGATACTTTGGATGCAATGCTCACAGTTTTAGCTTGATAGCACATTGGCTGAAAACTATCCCATCTTGAAAGTGAGCCTTTTCAACGCACTGATTTGAATTATGTATATTTTGGACCTCTGGTATACTTTGGACCATTCCATTCTTGATATTTCCACTGCACAGTCTCTTGAAGAATGAAACATAATGTGCATGATTACTGCCATGAGCTACGATCCGATGGCGCCAAACAATTCGGCTTCATCTTCTTAGTCTGCTATTTCAATTTCCAGTGCGCTGCCACGCAGCAATCAAGCCATGACTTAGCACAGATAGATTTTAAAATAGGACAATAGTACACTAAAAAATACTAAATTCCTCACTAAAAGCAGCAACTGACTGAGATTCGTTCCCGTCCTGCCAAACTTATGCTTTATTTGCAATATTTACACATTTACAGACTTACATCTCCACAAATTGACATCAGGCGTTTTCTGGAAATATAAACATTACTTACATAAAAACAGGACGGTAAGTACACTGTGCACTGAGATAATAAATAAATATTATTTTCTGATGTGAACTGAGCATACAGATTATTAACTCAGATTTTTGTTAACTTAATGCAGCTTTTACAGAAGGGTTCAAGAATTTCCACCTCTGAGTGTAAATTAAATTTTATTTTATAGAGGTTTGCTCTTGAAAAACTGTTTCTTTGCTCAGGAAGCCTATCTGTGTTTTATTGAGGTTGAACATTAAATAAATAATTTAAACTCGCTGCTTTTGTCATTCTCATTTTAAAGTTATCTTGCGCCTAATATTCATAAAAAGTCTGGCTCAAAAATATCACCTGCTGTAAAGATACTATGATATTATTATTATTATTATTATTATTATCGTCCCATTTTTTAACCAGTAGGCTGCCTTGTATTAGCATATTTTTTAACTCAATGAAATTGTGAAATTCTGTGATAGATTTTTTACCTTTTTATTTGGTAATTGTATTTGTAATACTATGCACCACTAATAAAATTGTTCCAATGAAAATTAACGTACTAAAAAGAAGCGTTAAGTGCTGTATGTTGAAACCAAGACAGGTGTAAAAATTACAAATATTTCAGAGCATGGCTTCTCGTCAGTGCTGACCACATACTGAAACATTTATTTTTGCGAAGACATGTAAAGATTTTATCCCACTCCACTTTGCAACTCTTTTCACTAATCATAATTATATATATAAAATGTTCGGTAGGCCTATATGTTCTGACTCTGAACAGATGTTGTGTGAGCGCGAGGACTGCGCTCCACCTCACCGAGACAAAAAAAAATATATATATATATATATATATATACATCGCTCTCCATAATTATTGGCACCCCTGGTTAAGATGTGTTCTTTAGCTTCTAATACATTCAGTTTTTTTCTAAATAATATAGGACCACAATGAAAAAATAGGAAAATCCAACCTTTAATTCAAGTGCATTTATTCAGTGGGAAAAAAATCCCACGTTAAGAAATAATTCTTTTACATCAAATCATGTGTGCCACAATTATTAGCACCCCTGATGATAATACTTTGTACAACCCCCTTTTGCCAACAAAACAGCACCTTATCTTCTCCTATAATGTTTCACAAGATGGGAGAATACAGAAAGAGGGATCTTCGACCTTTCCTCTTTGCACAATCTCTCTAAATCATCCAGCGACCTGGGTCCTCTTCTCTGCACTCTCCTCTTCAGCTCACTCCACAGGTTTTCAATGGGGTTGAGGTCTGGGGACTGAGATGGCCATGGGAGGAGCTTGATTCTGTGTCTGGTGAACCATTTCTGAGTGGATTTGGCCGCATGTTTAGGGTCATTATCTTGCTGAAAGACCCACTGACGACCCATCTTCAGCTTTCGGGCAGAGGCCACCAGATTTTGTTTTAAAATGTCCTGGTATTTCAAAGCGTTGATGATGCCATGCACCCTAACAAGGTTCCCAGGGCCTGTGGAAGAGAAACAGGCCCACAGCATCACTGATACTCCCCCATACTTCACAGTGGGCATGAGGTGCTTTTCTGCATACTCAACTTTTGTGTTCACCCAACCCACTTAGAGTGTTTGTTGCCAAAAACCTCTATCTTGGTCTCATCTGAGCAAAGCACACAGACCCAGTTGAACTCCTGACGTTTGTGTTTATGATTGAGTGAGAAAAGGTTTTTTCCACGCATGCCCCCCAAACAGCTTGTTGGCATGTAGATAGCGCCTGAAGGTTGTTTTGGACACTTTGTGACCCCAAGATGCTACCATTTGTCGCAATTCTTTAACAGTGAGCTTTGGAGAAATTTTTATTTCTCTTACCATCCTCCTCACTGTGCGTGGTGGCAAAATAACCTTGCATCCTCGTCCCGGCTTGTTTACGACTGTTCCAGTTGTTTTAAACTTCTTAATGATTCCTCTGACAGTAGATATGGGCAGGTGCAGGCGAGTGGCTATTTTCTTGTAGCCATTGCCTGACTTGTGAAGATCGACACACACATTTGCCTCACTTGAATGGTGTGTTCCTTTGTCTTTCCCATGCTGAAGAGTGGAAAAGAGAATTGGCCTCTGTGTCACATCATATTTATACCCCAGGGAAACAGGAAGTGATGAATTACTAATTAAATGTTCTTAGATACTCTGATCAACTTTGTAAACTATTGTAGAAATGACAGAAATACCTCAATTACATTTATTTCCCAGGAATTGTTAGGGGCCCCAATAATTGTGGAACAGGTGGTTTTATGAAAAACAATTATTTCGTAGTCCAGGATTTTTTTTCCCTTAAAAATCACTTGAGTTGAAGGTTACATTTTTCAACAATTTTCAGTGTGAGAGTATGCTTCAGCAATAAAAATTTAATTTATTTTAAGGCTTAACCAGGGGTGCCAAAAATTATAGAGGGCCTGTAACTTATCTTATAATGAGTTTTTACATTTGCGGGTGCAATGGTTTGACATTTGTGGTTTTATATACAGTATATACAAACTGGTCTTACCGCGACGACTTCTATGAGGAATTCGCATGGCAGGATCGCCAGTGGTAACAATGTTGCTAATAGCGAGGTAACCCAGATACTGTCCTGTGAAACCTACAATTGTAAGGGTTTTAAGCAGAATGCTGACTATGTCCTATCTCGGCAAAATGGATGTGATATCCTGTGTCTAAACAAAACTTGGCTTTGGCCTCATGAATTGTGCCTAATTTCAGAGGTGCTTGCTGGTGATGAAAATAAAGACAGGTATGAAATCTTCTCCAAGTCTAGTATGCCTGAAACCCTCTCGGCTGCTGACTCCAAAGGTCGACCATATGGAGGAGTTTCAGTGATATGTAAGCTTAAAAAAGGCTTAATCTACAATGAAATTGATGTTGAGAGTAACTGAATTGTAGCAGTTGGTATCAAGGACAGCAAAGGTAATTTTGTCCAAATAGTTGTCTCCGTGTATATGCCATATTTTGATAATGACTTTAAGCAGACATCTTGTTACTTGGAGACAGTTCATAAGCTGCAATGTTTGGTAGATTGCTATAGTTCTGTGGGCTAGTAGCGCCCTGCGATGGATTGGCAACCTGTTCAGGGTGGGTCCCTGCCTTTGCCCATAGTTAGCTGGGATAGGCTCCAGCTCGACCCGTGACCCTAGTGAGGAATAAGCGGGTATAGAAAATGGATGGATGGATGGGCTAGTAGCAGCAGATTTTCTTGTAAAACAACCCTGTAATTTCACTTACTTTAGTGTGAAAAGAGATATATGGACGTGGATTGATCACATATTTGTGCCAAATCATATGCAAGAGATAATAAGAAATTGCCAAATAATCCCTTTGGATGATAAGAATCTCGGCGATCACCTTCCTGTTAGGATTGAGTTTAACGTGAAATGCTGTATCAATACAAATAGTGGAACTGATTAGTCTGCCAGGGCTTAGGCCCATGGCACTAGTAGGCTGTTATCGGATTGGAAAAACAGTCACAATGTGCAATGCTATCATCAGTTGGTAACGGAAAAGCTAAGGTCACTTTCTCTTTGGCACCCTATTTCGTATTGAGAACAAGCAAGCATGATGGTAAATAATGTTTTGTCAGATTTGACTGATCTAAGCTGCCGGATAGCTCACAGTTAAGGCACTGCTCTGCAGTGCAGAGGTGACTATCACGTTGTAGGTTCGAGCCCCGGTCGTACCTATCAGCAGGGGTCGGCAGCTTTTTCAGAGTAGCGCACAATTGGCTATCGCGCTACAGGGTTTCAAATTGGGAAGGGACTGCCGGATTTGGGATGCATAATCAGCTTTGTTCGTTGCTCCAGCGCCTCCTGTTGGCCAGACGGGAGCTCGTCAGGAAGACTCTGGGTTTGTTCATGTGCGGGTATCCTCCGCCCTAGTTCTGAACTTGCGAGGATTCAACCAATGAGTGTATAAGAATCAGTGGCAGACAGGCACGTGCTTCGGAGGAGAGCGGTGAACTGTCTCACTATCAGCAAGGGTTGGAGTTGGCAGCAAGGGGTCGCATACGAGCAAGCTTTGTACATAGTTCCCCAATTGGGCATTCCAGATTCGGGTGGGGTTGGAGATGCCAAATTTAAAAAAAAAAAAAAAAAAAGATTTGACTAATCTCCGCATGGGGCAGCTGAGGAATCGGGAAGTGTTAGGAAAACCCAATTCAAGCCAAAACCCTACTGGTGCCCCAAAGCTGCGTGTTCTCCGCAGAAGAAAAGCACTCTGGTGGCGATTATGGGCTGAAAATGGCCGTCCAAAAGTTGGCGTAGTGTTTGGCTGTTATAAACATATTAAGAAAACATTCAGCAAGATAACACGGCAGTGTGTACTGAACATTTTTGACAGGCCTGCAGCTAACTTGAATCAACTTTTTGACAAAGGCAATATTAATATGTTCTGGAACCCTCAATAGAAAACAGAGGGCTAGTAAATGTAATACATCTGTAACGCCCACCTCTTTTGCTAAGTATGTGAGCGGTCTCATAGCTGAGAATGACAATTTAACGGTGCAACAGGAATTGCTGCTCATGTTGATTTTCTGCATAATGCCAATATTGGTACGTGTGGCCAGGCCACAATAGGGCTTGACCAGGTTGACAATATGATGAAACAACTGAGGCGTAACTCAGCCCCTGGTGCTGACAGAGTCACTGCTGAACATGTGCTCTATGCGAACAGTGTTCTCCTAAGACAGGGTTTCCCAAACCTCTCCTGCAGTACCCCTTGTCCTGCCTGCTTTAGATCTCTCCCTCCTCCAGCACAGGTGATTCAAATGATCAGGTCATAATTAACCCCAGAAGCTGCTTGATAATGAGGAGATCATTTGAATCACATTGTTCCAGTGCTAAAAAAGCCTTCCCTAAATCTGAATGTAACTACAGGCCAATCACCCTGAGTTCGGTGTTCTCTAAAATGCTTGAAACTCTACTCACTCCCGATGATAATATTCATCCTAGCCAATTCGGTTTTCGAGAAGGTCGAGGCAACGCTATGGTTACAGCTCATATGTTTGATTTATTTAATTATTTTTGTCGGGTGGAACTCCCGTTTATGTTTGCAGTTTAGACGCTGAGAAGTGTTTCGATTCTATATGGCACTATGGTTTGTTTTACAAACTATGGGGTAAAATCCCAGTCAGCAACAGGTTACTGTTATATTCTTGGTATTTTTGGAATAAGGCTGTTGTGAAGTTTAAAGGTGCTTTTAGTGAAGAGTTTAAGATCAGTAGGGGTATAAGACGATCTACTGATAAGTCTGGCGGTTGAATGCAGGGATGGTCTGCGGCTGCACGACCACATGTATAACTCCTGTGCTAATGCTGATGACACTACAATGTACTGTGCCACAGTTCCCGGCCTTCAGAGGCTCATTGATCAATGTTCTGACTATTCCAAAAATGGCGATTTCTTTTTGGCCTAAAGAAAACCTTATGTATGGAAATTGGAAATCCCAAATTCCAATCCCGGCCATCGTGGAAGCTGGGTGGACAACTAATTAAAAATGTTGACAGCATGACCAAATTGGGCAGCACATTTTGTTGTAACCTAAAGAGTGATCAACACACAGACACCCAGATTTTCCGATGCAGATGCGCAGTTTTTGGCCTTGGTGATATTGGTGTGCGTCATCCTGGTCTCTCAACGAAATGTAAAACTTATCTATGGAAAACAGTGGGTGTTCCAGCACTGTCTTTTGGCCTTGAATGCCTAAACGTGAGCCAAGCAGATTTAAAAAGACTTGAAAGTACGCAAGGGACTATGGTAAAAGGTTTTAGCGGGATCAGTAAGCGTTCCCACCACTCTAGACTCGTAACTGCCCTTGGTATTGTGAAAGTTGGAAGCATAGTTGACAGAAACACGCAGTCTTTATTTAAAAGAATGTTCAAGGTCGAGTCTCCGGTACGCGACTTATATTTGTAATTATTATCTAAACACCTTTAGTTTGTGGTTCTCATGTAAAGGGCTCTCTGGTTGACAGCATAGCCAGCACCGGTCTTTCACCAATTAGAGTTGCGTTGGGGGGGCAGGCCGTGGGGGCTGTTGGCCGCCGCGGGGGCGCAGATGGCGCTGAAGATACACTGCGTGATCTGCCCCATCGTGACGACTATGGCTCTCGTGGCTTCCTGCCCCATCGTCTGACATGCCTCCTATCGGCCACTCGCAATATTTCCTGACCCTGATAGTTACCGTATTATGTTTATCTAATTTTGTTATATTTTATCCATCTGTTTTAAATTACTTGTACTCGAATCTGTTGTAATGTCCCCAAATATGGGGTTTTATCAGTGAATAAATAAATAAATAAATACAGAGCGATTTTCAGCCAAGTGTGCAATTTAGGGGTAAATGGGTAATGTCTTATCGCATTTAACCTATTTATTTCAAAATAAACTCCCAAGAAGCAATTTAGTATGTTGCAGAACACTTTTTTTCTAGTTTAAAAAATTTTTTAGGTCATGTTTGAGGGGAAAAAAACTAAAAATAGCAGGATTTTTATGGTCAAAATGTTTATTTTGTTACTTGTCTCAAGTGGGGTCACTTTTACTCAAGTTGATTTTTTTCCCGTTTTCCCTTGAGAAATCTGATCACTTACAAAACTTCACAGGTTTCTCTGTATTTTAGGTCTCTAAAACAGATTTGTCTCCCCATTTCCTAGTTTTCCTCTAGAGATATTAGTCAATAAATCTGTTTCGCAAACTTGGTTCAGTCACTGTTTTCTTGTCATCACCATCACATTTGAGGACAATAATTAGCGTCGTCTCCAATAGGTGTCACTACCATGGCTTTTAGCTCACCTGGACAAAGTCCATGAGCTTATGTCATGGCCTGCTTGTCCGTTGTCGTGCGTCGTCGTGCATCGGCATCTGTAAACATCTTCTTCTCCGAAACCTACTGGGCCAATGAAGCTGAAACTTGGCATGCATGTGCCCTCCCACGAGGACACCAAAGTTTGTTTGCGGCATTCCGATCCAACTTCAAAAATGGCAGCTTTGGCAGCCATATTGAAAATGCTATTTTGGCTTATTAGTCACTCATTTCTGGAGCGATTCAGCTGAAATGTGCTGTGTATGTGCCTAATAGCAAGACGGGTTTAGCTGTGCATCCCATTTCATGGCGGTGTCATGGTTTGGGAGCCTTGTGGGCTCCTTTTTTTGCTCTCGTCCGGGACGATATCGTTTCGCTCACCATCGGATTCCTTAGCCAGCTGGCATTAATTGGGGGTGTCGCCCAGACTCTATTTAAGCTCCTGCCTTTCCTCGTTCGGGTTGCTGGAGTGTCAGTATGCTCTTGACGCTTGAGCCTGTAAGATTAATTGAGAAGAGAGATTAGGCAGGAACTTAGCTGCATTTCATTATTAGTGTGAGAAGCGAGAGTATAGGCAGGTTTTTTAGCTGCCTGGTATTTTGTCTTGAGCTCGCCTGTTGACTACCACGGTCAGGCGTTAGGCCCGTGGGTAGCGCGAGTCCCTATATTTCCTTTTGTTCCAGTTTAGCACTTTGCTGCATTTATCTTTTATTTCGAGCCACTGCTCCTGACGTCCAACACCTCCACGCCATTACAGGCGGCTTTAGCTTTCATATTGAAAATGTTATTTTGGCTCATTAGTCACTCATTTCTGGAGCAATTCAGCGGAAATTTTCTGTGTATGTGCCAAATAACAAGACTCAACATATATAACTCTGGTTTTGCTGTGCATGGTATTTTGACCTTCATTTGACCTCTGTAATGGGGCCATGTCCCTTAATTTCAAAAATATCTTTAAAAATCTTCTCTGAAACTGTGTGACTGATCGAGCTGAACCCCGTATACACCTTCCTGTAGCTAGGGAGATTAAAGTTTGTTCGAGGTGTTCTGATTCCATTTCAAATATGGCCACATCGGCAGCCATATTGACTTTTCCTTTGTAGATGCTAAGCATCAAGGCTGAACACATTACAGATTTTGCTGTGCAATGCATTTTGACCTTCATTTCAACTCTTCATTTCACTATTGGGCCACACCTTTCTATTGAAAATACCAATAAAAGCACTTTTTCACTGATCATGCTGATAGTGTTCAACTCTATGAAAAGTATATTATTGCTACAGGAAAATTTAGAGCTATCTAGACTGAAATTCACTATGAAGCCAGCTGTTGTGGGAAGCCTCAAGAAAGAATATGTTGTGGTACAGTGAGCATTAATTGGTAAGTAAAGTGTTGGATGCCTGTTGGAAATGAACACCACAGAACATCCCCTCTGTCCTCTCTCTTTCGATCCTGGAGAGTGTATGAATCTAATAAATACACTTTTCCAAACGTGTCACATTTTTTATTTTTTCCCAATGCATTGAGGGTCATTTTAAATAGATCTACAAACATGATCACTTTCTCTTTTTAATTTAGTTATATGGATCTGGGAACAGAAAATATTGGCAAAATAATTCTGATTGAATTTTTTTTGTTTTCAAATCATTTTTATCAATTAAAAAATTGTGCCCAGCTAATCATGTACGCTGTAAGTTTTTATTTCAAAAATATTTTCATTACCATGTTAAACCATGTTTGTGTTTGATTGGCAACTGAAATAATACCATTCAATGGTTGACTTAAACAAAAGGAGTGAAAAGCTTTGGTGGAGTGAATGTCCAGGTGAGCTGCAGCGCCTTGGCACTACTTTTTTTAAACACCAGGATGTAAGGAATCTATTTTGGCGGCATTTTAGAATTTGAATAAGCTGTGGGAGGAAGAGGCGGCTCTGTAAGTTTTTCCAAATTGCGTGTCTCACAAACTGCACATCTTTCTTGTTGCCACAAAATAATGCAGGATTCCTGGTAGAAACTGAAAGAGTGACCTCTAATAGAGTAACTACTTCAGTTTGCCATAATTAAGGCATGTTGGTGTGTGGACAGGTGCCCACAGTACCATGAAAAACTTCTGGACGCATCTTTCTTGTTACCATAGTTTACCTTTATTGTTACTATCATTGATTAACAAAAAGACAAATTGGTGACCTCACTAGGTTTAAAGTGCTTGAAAGTCTAAAAAAATATATTGAAACAAGACCTGTGTCATTTTGTAGGTCTTAGTGAGCAGAGAAGAAAAATACAAAAATAAAAAAAATCTGTTGGGAATTTTTGGAGAAAATCCATTTTTATGTGGCAGGCATCTTGAATCGCAAAATCCTATGAAAGGGGTTAATAATAGCAAGACATCATGTTTTTTTTTTCTTGATAGTTTGACTTATTAGATAATCATACCACAGGGTCAGATTGGTGAAAATACAAAATGGTCACCATGGAAACCGAATTTATTGTCAAAAATATGAAAATATTAAATCCCTCAATATAACCCAACATGTTGTTCAAAATGTTGGTCAGCTTTAGTCCAATAGTCCAAAACTCTCCTTTTGTGGTAGGAACAATTTGCAGCTGATGACATCATGTATAATAGGCCTTTTCATTCATGACCTCAGCTGGAGGGGAAGTAATGCCCCTGTGGTTTTCATCATTATTCCTACTTGGGAGTTAATGCAGCTTAAAGGTTGCATAACCTTACATTCATAAAAGCCAGAGCATGTGGAAGATGGGCCTTTCCATGACTGACGTCCCACCATTATGGGTCACAGCGAAGCTCGCTCAAGAGTTTGTTTGCTTTGCTTTCGTAAAGGGAGTTTCTCCATTGTGGGTGAAGTTCACCTCATCAAAACAATTCAGGATCACATAATATCTCAGTATGACGTACATGACCGCTGTTTACCAACATCACTTTGTGACACTTGTAAAACAAAGGTTTATAAGATGAGGCAAGGTAATCTTGACCAAATATTCAACTGTCTGTACCAACTGGAAAAGGTAATTGAAGGCCAGCATTGGATCAGCCCCAGAGTTCAGTCTTGAGACTGTTTGATTTGCCAAGTGGCAAAAGCCAATGGATTCAAGCCCAAGCAGATACAAGCAGCCTCAAAAGAGGGCGTCCAAAAGGCTCAGAAGAGCAGGACACCTCTTTTAGGCTGTGTGGACTCTGTTTTAGCAGAATATACAGAGGCTGTGGACACAGTAGATGGGAAGACCATGTTGCCGACTTCTGCGAGGCCTATGCGAAACTTAGCATCTCGATCACACCCAAATTCTACATCATCAGAGACCATTTGTGTGAGTTCTGTAAGTGCCATGGTTGTGGATTGGCTAGATATTCTGAGCAAGCTTTCGAAGCAGTTCACGCTGACTTCTCAACATTTTGTGAGAGGCATCAGCTAAAGGACAGCAGCAACAAACTATTTGGTTTGCGCAAGCCGTCAAAGAGTACAATAGCACCCATGTCTAAGCATTACGTTTAGCTATATAGAACATTTTTGCCACGTGAGGGTTAAAGAAAGGAGATGGATTACTATTACTATTTTTCACATTCTTTTGATCGACAACCCTGCAGAGGAGACTTTCAGAAATAAATCACCAAAGCGCAAAGTTTTTTAACCCTTTAACGTCAAATAGAAAATTTCACGTTGGGTGCCGATGAAAAAGTGGATTTTCTCCAAAAATTCCCAACAGATTTTTTTTATTTTTGCATTTTCTTTATCTGCTCACTAAGACCTACAAAATGACACAGGTCTTTTTTCAGTATCTTTTTTTCAGACTTTCAAGCCCAGTGTGTAACACAAAAGACAGGTATGATCCCACAATTAAAAAGAAAAAGAAAATCCAGTTCACAGACATACAATTTTGATGAAATCTTGATGAAACAAGGCCAAGGCATAGGCCTACTACTGTGGGGTGCAAACATTTGGGCACCCCTGGTTTAAATGTCTGTTACAATTAATCTCCAAGTGACTGAAAGGAAACCTGAACACTAACTGCTAAAAAGTTACATGACACATTTCATCACATTTCAAAGCAAGAATAATTTATATTTTGAACATTTTACACTTTCAAAATAATCAAACAAGTGAAAAGGCCTTGGTCAAAAGTTTGGGAACCCTGTCAGCTAGTACTTTGTAACTCCTCCTCGGGCAGCTTTATCAGCTTGCAAATGCTTCCTGTAGCCAGCTGAGAGTCTTTGGATTCTTGTCTTTGGAATTTTACCCCATTATTCCTGACAGAACCCCTCTAGCTCAGAAATATTCTTTGGCCTTCTTGCATGCACGGCATTTTGAGGTGTCTCCATAGATTTTCAATAATATTCAAGTCTGGGGAATGGCCATTCCAAAACCTTCATCTGACTTTTCTGGAGGTACTTCCTGGTGGATTTTGAGGTATGCTTCGGGTCATTGTCTTTCTGGAGTACCCTACGTCTTTTCCACCAGCACAGTATTGCTTGCACCCCCAGGCGCTACACAACGCCAAAGCATAATTGATCCACCTCCATGCTTAACAGTTGGCAACGTGTTCTTCTCTACAAATGCTTCACCCTTTTCTCTCCAAACATACCTTCTTTGGTTGAGACCAAAAAGTTCAATTTAGGTTTCCTCAGTCCAAAACACATTGTTCCAGTATGCTTGAGGTTTGTCAAGGTCCTCTTTTGCATACTTCAGACTAGGGATGCAAACTATCGATTAATTAATTAATCATTAGTTGGTTCACCTTATCGATCGATTAACAATTAATTGATAAGGGGCAATTCTCCTGAGAACCTAAATTTCCCTTGGTATGAATAGGTTCTACAACATAAAAAGCTAAACATTGCTTTTGATACGCTGAATGAAAAAATGCATGTTATACTCATTTAATAATGATTTATTGTACCATCGGGATCCATCCCAGACAATAGCATTTACGTTAAGAAAATGAACTCTGCATGGAGAATGAAATATGTTGGCTACTTTCACATGAAAATAAATCGCACACTGGCCCATATGTCGCATTTGAAACATTAGCAGCGCAACAGAATTCTAAATGGAAGATAAATTATTATGTAGGCTTAGCCTACATAAATAACAAAATAAAAACCTAGTAGGGTACTTATTTTGAAAGACATGTGAAACATAAGTAGAACTCATAAGCCCCCTTGATTTGAGAAAGGCAAAAGCAAAATAACTTTGACTGGAAAATTAAAATCACTGGCTGACTGAAAACTTAAAAATCCCTGAGAAAAAAGACAGTAAAATTAGACGGCCTACCTTGGAGCAATCAAATGAAAATATTGGCTGCTTTTCCTAAAACAAAAACATCGCTGTCCAATTAGGTTTTAAATGGGCACCTCAATAACATAGATCCTAGATCCATATATTTTTGTTCTGCCGCTGGTGTGAATTCAGTAATTATAGCTGCTGACACCGCTCTCCGTTTCAGTCGCTTCATGCTCGTGTGTTGTCGCCATAGACTGTATAAAAAGATGGACAAAGCTACCGTGACGTCACCCATTGGTTTCAGCATACTATTTAGGAAGCCTCAATTTTGGCCTTTTGAATTGCGCCATTTTGTTATTTTGAAACCGGATGTGATTCCTATTGGACGAGAGTGTGAACTGAATATCCGGGGAGAAGCGAGGGGTGGATCTATGGGTGGACCCGACCGTATCAGACAAGGACCAGAGGATAGCCACGTCCCGAAAGCATATACTGGCTTTATCCTTTATTCTAGTCTATTTGGGACCATAATTTACAAAAATGAACATCATAATATATCCAAGAAGACTTAAAACTTGCAATAGATACAATAAAGTACTGTGGAAAATCATTACCTAAATTATAAATCTGGTGATAAAGTACGGTCATTTTCTGATAGACTTCTATAGGATTAAACTTCTTTCTGCCACCACTGATGTCGCCATCTGCTGGCAATTTAATAGAATGCAAATTTTGGAGATATCCGCATAGGCCTCAGTTTTCAGACCCGAGTGCTGCGTCCATCTTTTTAATACAGTCTATGGTTGTCGCGCATGCATTGCGTCAGGTACGTCAAGCGTGGTCTAGATTCAGCAATGGCGCCCTCGACTGGCGACGCCACTACATTTGACAGAAAAAAAAAAGTTCTCGGTGTGTAGGACCGTAAAATATTCAATTAATTGACGAATAATTTAAATTAATCGAGTCAACTTTTTTCGACAATTAATCTGTTATCGGTTAATTGTTTACATCCCTACTTCAGACGCTTCATTTTGTGTTGAGGTCGTAGGAAAGGCTTCTTTCTTGCAACTCTGCCTTGTAAGTCTTTTTTGTTTAAGGTTCGCTGTATTGTTGTCCTGTGAGCAAATAGACCTGTGTCTGCTACTCTTTTTTGTAGCTCTTTTGCAGAGATGAGAAGGTTCTTCTGAGCATTGCTCACCAGATCTCGGGTCATTCTATCTGAAATCTTCCAGATCTTGCCTTGACTTCAATTGTTCCATTAATTTTCCATTGTCATACAATGTTTCTGACAGTAGAAATGGGCAGATTGAAACGTTGCGAGAGTTTTTTGTAGCCCTCTCCTTGTTGGTGGAAGTGAATTGTCTTGATTTTGACATCCTCGGACAACTGTTTAGAGGAACACATGGTTTTTAACACCAGACACAACAGTCACCGCAGTCGGATACCTTAGAAGGCATGGAGTTACTTCAGAATATATAGTTCAACCCTGGAATTATATTCACCTGACTCATTGAAGCCCTAAGGAGTAAATCACCTGGGTCTGGGCCTTAGTAATCATCTTCTTAAAAGGTAACAAAGAATAATCCAAAAGGGTTCCCAAACTTTTGCAGTGGGCCCTTTTTCCTTTCCTATCATTAAAAAACTCAGAAAAATAAAAATAAAATTAAACCTTGCTTTTAAATTTGCAGAAAGGTGTCATGTTTAACTTTGTAGCATTTGTTGTGCAGATTTGCTTTCAATCACTTGGAGATTAATTGTAACAGACATTTAAACCGGAGGTGCCCAAATTTTAGCACCCCACTGTATAATAGCTAGTCTAAGTAGACCACCAGTTTCGTCCAGTTTCTAGTGGCCAAACCCAAAATGGCTTTGGGATCATATTTGACATTTTGTTTGATTGATGATGTGATGCTTGCCCCAAGATTATTATAAGATCATTCCTCATAATGACCAAAAAAGGCATAAAATATTTCAGAAGAACCTGGACTTATTGCGTAGTTATTCCGATAAAAAGGGAAACTGTTCTTTTTTAATAGCTTCTATGTCATCAAATTCTTGGATTTCTGGCAAGTTTAAGAAATCACATTTGAAATGAACTCAGTCGTATGGAAGTGATTCCCTTGCTTCTGCAAAATACAGTGTTTATGTTGCACTGGTGAACACAATTGGGGTATAATGTCTTAGCGTCATATGTGTCAATTGAAATTTTAATGATTAAGGAGGCAAACATTGGAAGTGTGTGTGATTTACACATTAATACATTTTCACATTCTTAGATGTGGTCTGTCTTGCTCTCTGGTATTTCATGCACTGTACCGTTGGTTTTTTTCAGCTAAATTGTCTATTTTAGATGGCTCTGTTGTGGTAATGAGGGAGCTGCACTTATTTTCCACTCTCAGCCATATAGAGCAGAGATGCGCTGGAAGACTGACCTGCAGAAAAAAACAGCACTGACACCACAGCAGCGCTCTGATCCATGTCTCCTACATTAGCCGTTAGACCACATTTGAGTACTGCAGTAATAAGTAGCTTTTGATGCAAGATTTGAACATAAAAATCTGTCCCCAAGTTTACAAATAGAGAGAACCACATTTTAAATTACACTATATTAGAAGCACTGGTATATTCAGTATTCATCAATCACTTGTTTTATGTGGTTGCTCTTCATTTGCATTGTAGTATAAGTGCATTCAGAATATAGACTGGATTCTCATGACTGACGGCTTCATGAGCCTCGCAAACTAACTGTTATGGCCGCAATTTGTTATGACATTTACGAAAACAAGGGATGTCAGACAAAATTTTAAAACTCAAACAGATTTAATGAAACAAACACCAATACTAAGTACAATTTATACTACTGACCAAGATTGATTATATACAAGAAAAAAAATATTTACAGTCCCTTTAGTGGGTTGCTTGGTGATGTTCCAGGTGAGGAAAATGCTCAAACACAGGCAAAAATCCACAAAAAGCTTCACAGGTCTTGAAGAGTGACAGGTCTGGTTAAATGTATCCTTCTCCTTGTAATTTCTCCTACTACTCTACTCTCTCAATTTTTCTTCTTATATACTCTTTTGCAGCCCCCTCCCACCTTCCAGACTTTTTTCAATTCTCCGGGACTTTCCCCTCTCAGACATGCCCAGGACATGCCCAAAACCTAGCTCCAGACTGGTCTGAACAAAAAAAGGTCCATACCTTCCATACCATCTTGTGGCATTATTTCAGAAGGCTGACGGCTTCATGAGCCTCGTAAACTAACTCACACGCACCTGTGCCGCTGCACGAGCGACATGAGCACAGAATAAGACATATTGTTATTTTCTTTCAATGCTGGACACTTTTTTGTTACTCTGCAGATATTAAGCCTTTTCCCTTAAATCATTTTGTAAAACACTTTAGAATCAAAGTAAAGTGCATCTGAAACCATTGTACCTCAAAGACTTGGTTAAAACTTATATATTAATAGTATTTTGACAAAAAAAAATGGTAACAAGAAAGACAACATGAAAAATTTCAAAATGCTTTTTCTCATGATTAAAGATAGTTCTTGCATTCCAGCTTTGTAGGATGAGAAAACAAAATCAGGCCAAATTATGCTGAAAAAATGGGTTTGATTTTTCTAAAGTGCTACTTTCATGTCACTTGCACACTTGGCTGAAAATGGCACATATATATATATTGGTCAATCCAAGAAATGATGCTCTCAGCCCTGAGGGGGATGAAAATAACAAACTCAGTATTACTCAATAACACTTTATTTTATTGATGGCCCTACACCTTGGCTTTATGGAATGGTCCATTCTAGTCACCAACTCCTAACGGGTCAGTTTTTATTGCATGCGCCGTAGAAACCTTCTGAAATGCATGAAACGTGAGTGACAAAATTAAATGCAACATCAAAAGTACAATTAATAATTTTTATATCTACACCTAATTTTGTTTACAAACTATGTTACTTTAAGTGGACCAAAAATAAAAAACCAGGGTTTAAAACTTATAGAATCATGCGTTGTGGAATATATAATGCAAAAGGTAAAAGTTGGAAAAAATTGACTCACATTCTTAACTTTACCCTCATTTCCTCAAAACTCTTCAGATACTCTTCAAAATCACTGTAATTTTTACTACAGTGTGTCAATTATACAAAACAGTTACCCTTTGCCATCCATAAATTACTTAAACAGCTCAGTCAGGCCCTGCATTGACCCTAAGAAAACCTTTGTTTCTCGTGTAACACTTCTGACAACATATTCTAAAGTCCACCTCAGCACCACTATACATCATTGGATTGTATCCATATCACTACTACATACACAAAACATCAATTCAGTTCTTCAATTAAATTAAGGGCATAAATACACATATCTGGCCCATCTAGGGTTTCTACCATGCCTTTGAAAATAAAACATAACTCTTTTTTGCGACATCACCAACTCCGCACGGGCCAGCCATGAACATTAACAAGTGTAGTCAGTTTTCATTTACAACGCATAGCGGTTACGACTCCGGACTTTGTACGCTTTTCTTTACTCTGTGGTTGGAAGCAATGCATGTGTTTCGCAATCGTTTAAAATGATCTTTTGTCATTTAACCCTTTAAACCTTAGCCTGTTTTTTCGACCAAAAATTGCATACCCAAATTGAAAAGGGCATATCTCTGCAACCATAAGGTCTATTTGATTATTTTTGGTCTCACAATGAAGGGGACACTTGTGAGATTTGTTTAGATATGTAAATACTCTTGTTTGTTAATATTTCTGTTTCTGTTGTTGCTCTTCTTTTGCTGATATCTTGCAGATGCTTTGGAGTAGAGTGAAGGGGGTTTATCATTGGAACCTGTGGAGTCTCTGGTTTCATTTGAGCTGTTGGTTGTGCTTGTGGCATAAAGCAGCAAAGCTATAGTATCGAAATTGTGACAAGTGGGTTAACTAGGTGGCGCTGTAGGGATTTTGGTGTTTGGTAATTAATTTCTTTGGTGTCGGGATTGCATGTAAAAATGGCTTATATATTATTGCAGCTGAGGTTCTTCTCTTTAAATTGATATGCAGCATGACTATACTGTTACATGGGTAATGCTTCATTTTTGCTGTTTCTTCTGGTGTGTTCTAAGGGTCCCTCTCAGGGGTTAAACACCCTCCATGCATTTTTGGGGACATGCTGTATGTAATCCCATTCTGGGAATTGGGCAAGTTGGCTGTGTTTTGTAAAAAAAAAAAAAGTCAATGACACCTATCCAGTCTTGTTCCACACAAATTCATTTGGGAAACTGCACAATATGGTGTGACAACTGTTATGGCCCCAACTTGTTATGACATATCCGACAGCAAGGGATGACAGACAAAACTCCAAAACTTAAACAGATTTAATAAAATAAAGCACTGACTCTAACCCACAATTTACACTACTGACCAAGATTGATTATATACAAGAAAAAAAATACTTACAGTCCCTTGAGATGGGGTTGCTTGGTGATGTTCTGGGTGAGGAAAATGCTCCAACACAGGCAAAAATCCACTAAAAGCTTCACAGGTCTTTAAAAGAGTGACAAGTGCGGTCAAATTAGTCCCCCCAGGAATCCGTGATTCCGCGATCGCGGAATTTACCGCAGATTTCAAAGCCCTCCGCGGAAATCAAAGCAGTCCGCGGAATATAGGGCGAGGTGCAGAATTTTATATTTTACATGTATTTCTCATCCCGGCCGCTAGTTTTTGCGGTCAGATAAAACGGGATCTAAGACTCACAGCTGGTGCTGCCGGTTACGGAAACTGATTTTTTTCTGCTGTATGCAGCATAAACTATATAAAAAGATGGACGCAGCACCCTGATTTGAAAAAAGAAGCCCACGTGGAAGTACCGTAGAATGGCATTCTATTTAATGGCCAGGAGATGGCGACGTCAGTGGTTGCAGAAAGAAGGTCAATGCAATAGAAGTCTATGAGAAAATGATCCTACTTTCCGACCTGATTTTTAATTTAAATAATGATTTTTCACATCATTTTATGATAGCTATAGCAAGTTTCAGGTCTCCTTCGATATATCATGACATTCATTTTCGTGAATTATGGTCCCATATAAACTAGAATAAAGTATAAAGCCAGAATATGCTTCTGGGGCGTCGCTATCCTCTGGTCCTCGTCCGATACGGTCAGATCCAGAGCCACGTTCCTCCCCGGATCTTCCATTCACTTCTTCATCTTCGAACCAGTGGGTGACATCACGGTATGTTCTTCCATCTTTTTATACAGTCTATGGTATGCAGTAACGTTTACAATATCCTGAGGATACAGTGAATAGTGTACACTTTGTTTAAATCTTTACTTTGATCTTTGGCACTTGTTCAGTTACTAAGCCTCGTTCACCCATAGTTTGGTGAAATGTTTTGCACTTTATAAGTTATGCAAATAAATCTGCTCAAGAGGGACAAAAAGAATATTGATGCTGCTTATTTTATAACCACAATGTTTCGCAGTGTTTTGGTATTGCAAATAATTTCATAAGAGAATTTTTGCTTCTTTATTACATAAATTTGCTTCTCCTTCTCCTTGCAATTTCTCCTACCACTTTACTCTCTCAATTTTCCTCCTGACATACTCTTTTGCAGACCCCTCCCACCTTTTAGACTTTTTTTTTTAATTAATTCTCTGGGACTTTCCGTCTCAGACATGCCCAGGACATGCCCAAACCAAGCTCCAGTCTGGGCTTAACAAAAAAAGGTCAATACTGCCATTTAGTGGCTTCTTTTCACATTACACTACCAACCTCGGGGAAATATTGGAAATTAAACTTATTTATGAATTTGCAATGCATCATTGGTACTTGATGCAAAATCAGTAAGACACCAAATGCAAGATGCAGGGAAACTGGGAATTTATTAAAACAAAAGAAACCAGGCACAAGGGCCAACAAAAAAACTTGGCCAAAGGGTTGCAAAAATCCAACTAAGGTAAGCCTCACAGAGCTGTAAACTACCAAACGACCAAACGACAAAAAACAAAACCACTGGAACCTCCAGGGAGAAAACCATGAACAGAAAATAATCATCAGGCTAGAATACAAACACAAGAACTTGGCTTGGCTATGAGAAAGCCGTAAATCCTGCACAAAACTCGAAGACATGAAACTTACGACTCTGTCTGCCAGCCAACTTCCACCAACTCCAGAAAAAGGGAGGAAAAATCAGCACACATGAGGGGCGATACCTGGAGAAGAAACCAGGGGCAAGGCAAGATCATGAGACAAGGACATTGATAGGTTGACATGACTTGCTCATTTAAGAAAATGAGCGTGCTTAAGTACCAATGAAGCATGCGGATTGGAAGGAAGCATGAATGTTAGAACAGAAAAGCACAACAAGACTTGAAATCACACCTCCCGTGACTATAAGTAAATGTTAATAACTTAAAAACAGTTGATTGCCAATTAAGCTTAGACAGCCCTGAATCCAGCACAGCACAGAAGGAAGGGGGAAATACCAAAGCCAACCAGAGCTCTGAAATGTGCGAAAACGAAGACGGGGCGGAACGCAGACAAGCGGTGGAGTGGCTGGGCAGACCTGGCAAAAGATGGAAAAGTAAAAACATGAACAATAGACATGAGCTATGAAATGTGGAGACAAAGACTGTTGAAATCATGACATGAGTAAGGACTATGAATGATGAAACCTGGCACAAAAAACTGTGAAAACCCCAAAAATACTGCCCTGGCCAAAGGCCCAGGACCCTGGAACACAACAGTACTGGCAAAAATAGATCTCTATCTTTAGTACTGGATATAGCAGACAAATCGATGTACAAAACCCAAAACCAGTGAAGTTGGCACGTTATGTAAATCGTAGATAAAAACAGAATACAATGATTTGCAAATCCTTTTCAACTTATATTCAATTGAATACACTGCAAAGACAAGATGTTTAATGTTCAAACTGAGAAACATTTTTTTTCCCAAATAATCATTAACTTAGAATTTAAAGGCAGCAACACATTGCTAAAAAGTTGGCACGGGGGCCTTTTTACCACTGTGTGACATCGCCTTTCCTTTTAACGACACTCAGTAAACGTTTGGGAACTGAGGAGACCAATTTTTGAAGCTTTTCAGGTGGAACTCTTTCCCATTCTTGCTTGATGTACAAGTTGTTCAACAGTCCGAGGTCTCCGTTGTCGTATTTTACGCTTCATAATGCGCCACACATTTTCAATGGGAGACAGGTCTGGACTACAGGAAGTCCAGTCTAGTAGCCGCACTCTTTTACTATGGAGCCATGCTGTTGTAACACGTGCAGAATGTGGCTTGGCATTGTCTTGCTGAAATAAGCAGGGGCGTCCATTAAAAAGACGTTGCTTGGATGGCAGCATATGTTGCTCCAAAACCTGTATGTACCTTTCAGCATTAATGGTGCCTTCACATATGTGTAAGTTGCCCATGCCTTGGGCACTAATACACCCCCATACCATCACAGATGCTGGCTTTTGAACTTTGCGCCTATAACAGTCCGGATGGTTCTTTTCCTCTTTGGTCCGGAGGACACAACGTCCACAGTTTCCAAAAACAATTTGAAATGTGGACTCGTCAGACCACAGAACACTTTTCCACTTTGCATCAGTCCATCTTAGATGAGCTTGGGCCCAGCGAAGCCAGCGGCGTTTCTGGGTGCTGTTGATAAATGGCTTTCGTTGTGCATTGTAGAGTTTTAACTTGCACTAGTGATGTAGCGACGAACTGTAGTTACTGACAGTGGTTTTCTGAAGTGTTCCTGAGCTCATGTGGTGATGTCCTTTACACACTGATGTCAGTTTTTGATGCAGTACTGCCTGAGGGATCGAAGGTCACGGGCATCCAATGTTGGTTTTCGGCCTTGTCGCTTACGTGCAGTGATTTCTCCAGATTCTCTGAATCTTTTGACGATATTACGGACCGTAGATGATGAAATCCCTAAATTTCTTGCAATAGCTCGTTGAGGAATGTTGTTTTTAAACTGTTCGACAATCAGCTCACGCATTTGTTCACTAAGTGGTGACCCTTGCCCCATCCTTGTTTGTGAATGACTGAGCATTTCAGGGAAGCTGCTTTTATACCCAATCATGGCACCCACCTGTTCCCAATTAGCCCGTTCACCTGTGGGATGTTCGAAATAAGTGTTTGATGAGCATTCCTCAACTCTCTCAGTCTTTTTTGCCACTTGTGCAAGCTTTTTTGAAACATGTTGCAGACATCAAATTCCAAATGAGCTAATATTTGCAAAAAATTACAAAGTTTACCTGTTCGAACATTAAGTAACTTGTCTTTGCAGTGTATTCAATTGAATATAGGTTGAAAAGGATTTGTAAATCATAGTATTCTGTTTTTATTTACGATTTACACAACGTGCCAACTTCACTGGTATTGGGTTTGTATATGATACACTACAACATGTACAATAGCATGCCAGTGGTAAGTGGCCTGTCTGAAGAAATATCATGTAAATACACAATGCGCTTTCACTGATGATCACGATCTTCCAGTGTTTTTCAAAATCATTCTTTTTCGGGATCATTGAGCGATCTTTCCGTTCAGCTGGCATGTTTTTCTTGCCAGCCTTGTGGCACCATGAGAAAAACTATTTTGTCCAGTAATCAGGGAAAGTAGTGAAAACAAAATTGTTGAAAGCAACTGCTATCACTTCTATCCAGTAGCAGTTCGTCAACTGGCAACAGGGGAAGCTCAACCACTCCCTGAAAAGTATTGATTGGTCATGACCTGTTTTCGAAACACCATCAAGTATTTCAAAGAGACCAGTTTGCTGAAAACAAGTGGGAATAAAGGTGCAAAATGTTTATTGCCTCTGATGTTTGTTATGATGATACTAATAGTATCAGAAGTGAAGAGATGAAAGTGTCAAGATCCGATATTTCCAAACACCTGGGTTAAAATGGTCTGATTGGTCGTGTCGCTGCCATGAGCTGGCAACATTAAAAATAGACTAGAGTTTGCCAAGAAATTCAAGGGCTGGACACCAACGGGCTAAGAACAAGTTCTTAGGACAGATAAATCTAAGCTCAATATTTTCTCACCCAACTGCAGAATGTATGTGCTCTGTAAAGTTGTAGAAAATTTCAAAAATGACTAACTCCTTCAGTAAAACATGGACGTGTAATATCATGGATTGGGGTTCAATCTACTTTAAAGGACCTGGTGATCTCATAAAAATCAACAGAAACATAGACCAAAAGAAGTATCACATTATCCTTGTGAGGCACGCACTGCCATCTGGTCGGGGATTTTATTTTCAAGGAGATAATGACCCTAAACACACTTCCAAGGTGTGCAAAAATTATCTCAGTTGGAAAGAAACATCTGGACTTAAATCTGACTAAGCAAATCTGTTGTAACATTGAAAGAATGTCTTTGGAATGAACTTCAAACCATATGGATTGGTTCTGCAAGAGAAGAAATGATATATAATAAGATCATTTGAAACGTCTTTATGCAATTCCATTGCATTCAATGATCTGATTATCATTTAGACAATTCAAACGATCATTAAACACATGCATTGCTTTAAACCCCTGAGTAAACAAAAGCGTGAGAAGTCCAGAGTCATAATCAGTTTCCAATTACTAGTGGTGAAATACACCGTTACGCTTGTAAAACTGATAAACCTCCATGCACAAGGACTTCAATTCCGTGCGAGAATCTCTTACACATGCGTTGATTCAATAATTGCTGACTACAGCAGGGAACATAAATATGCCACTGAAACTCATGCTGAATGCATGAGAGCTGGCAGGTACGCGTTATTAATGAAAACTGACCACACCTGATAATGTTAAGTTTTCTGAGTTTCTGTAACGGCAATTTAAATGAATGATTGAAAACAGGTCATGACCGATCATTGTTTTTAAAGTATGGGTTTGAGCTTCCCCTATCGCCTGTTCACCAGCCACCACTGTAAATGAAATATAAAATATAAATATAAATAGTTATGGTAATTTTATGAAAAAGTAGACATAAATAAATTCAGTCTTTTTCAGGTTTACTGGACAGGGCCTTGTTTCTTAATAACAATCGATCATAGAGCTGTGAGAGGATTTGCTAAGTTCGCTCTCCCGAAAGTCCTTTGTTCCTCGTTCTTTAAACCTTCCCCAAAGCAGCACTTATAGTGGGAGCGTGCGCACAGCTGTTACATGCGTCTTGACTTCGCTG
Organism: Gymnothorax reevesii; assembly: GCA_029721435.1. Lineage (NCBI taxonomy): Eukaryota > Metazoa > Chordata > Actinopteri > Anguilliformes > Muraenidae > Gymnothorax > Gymnothorax reevesii. The sequence continues at coordinate 99,503,696 of CM056582.1, read as the reverse complement.
TAGGGCTGCCTACTTGAATGGTACTGAGAAGTTAGATGAGATGATTTTAGGCTGTAGTGACCAATTTAACTGTTAGCTTATGTGAATTATGTGATAAATTGAAAATAGATAAAATACTAAGAATAAACTTATCATATTACACAATAGAAGCATTAAGTGAACTTGGTGTACTTTGATTGATTTGTCAATTGTTCGAGCAGATGTTGCCCGCAAGGCAAGCCCAAAATAAGAACCTACTTTGATTCTTGCGTGATTCTTTTAATGTAGTATTTTAATTCGTTAAAGTACGTATGTGGGCCACAGTCTGTATTTATTGATTTATTTCATTTACTTTTATTTATTTTTACATAATATTACTTGCTTATTCATGTATGACTATGGGCCGAGGCCTTTGTTATTTGTTTGAGTAAGTAAAGCCTATTTATGAAAGTTTCCATAATTTTTATGTCTATAATTGTTGTTTGTTTTGTTAGGTCGCTGAATTATTGAAAGAACATCATTCAAGTTCCATGAGTCACCCCTTCATTCACTCACAGCATCAGTGGTCATGATAAAGGTTATGGTGACAGATAGCCGAGTGTTAGATATGCAAGCATGATGCACATTAAACTATTGCTGTTGCCATTTCTCCCTGATTAGGACTTGGTTCTGGGATACTCTTTAACTTGGGCTCCTGCATGACTATTGCACAGGCAGTCGTCATTTTGTGATTCATAATTCACCTTTGCACAAGAAATTACTTTCATTTTAACCAGGCTTTCCTCTTAGACTGATAACTATCCTGTGCCCGACTATGGATAATCAGATCTTACACTCGTGCAGGACACAGGATATGCACCCTGTAGTCACTCACCTACACACACAATGCCTTTGTAAGTGCATTTAATTGTATTATTGCAAGCTGTACCTGGCGGAGGCAAGTCAAAATCTACACAGCTTGGCAGCAATCCTATACAGAGTTGTAGTGCGGTCATGTGCAGCTTTCTGTGTTTTACAGTAGAAAGAAGGTTAAGCATAATTTTTTTATGGAGTCAGATCATTTTATAATCTTCTAATTACTCTCCAAACATAACAACAGCCTCGAAAGCTGGCTCTCTATCCGGATGAAATGGGCATTTTGTTGGATGAAGTAGGGACAAACAAAGTCACTTTACTGATAGACTGAAAGGTAGCCATACTAATAAAAAAAGCCACCATCTGGGGAGACATTGCAAAGAAAATAACCACAACAAGGGCTGAGAAACGTGCTGTTTAGTATACAGCAAGAAACCCTGATCGCTGACATTTTCTTGGGGACAGAGGGTATCCACTTCGGTCTTACCTCTTCACCCCGATGGCAAATCCCACAACTGCTAGTGAGCTGGCATTCAACGAGGCTCCCCGAGAGGCCAGGAACATGGTGGAGCAGACTATGGGGAGATGGAAGTTGCACTCCAGCTGCATACACAAGTTCAGTCGTGGCCTACACTTCTCTCCCTCAAATTGCTATGCTGTCATCATGTGCCAATTATTCTTCACAACATGGCTGTGTGGGGGAGAGCCCCCTTACATGACCAGGAGGAGGAGGAGGCAGCAACAGACTGGCAGGCATCAATCAACTAAGAGATGCGTAGTATACGGCTATTTATTGCAGAGAGCGCGAACACACCAGTGCCATCTGCTCATTCAGTTTTGTGGCTAGTCTCACTGGCATTGCACAATGTCACTTGTGCAGCATGTTTTTCGCGAATAAAAGTATATGATCAGGTTTTTAGAAAAGAGCCATCTCTCCTTCAAATGCGCTCTCTCTCTCTCTGTCTCTCTCTCTCTCTCAGGTATAGTGGAGGTGAGGTTGGTGAATGGCGGTAAACCCTGTGAAGGGAGAGTGGAGGTTTACCACGAGGGACAGTGGGGAACAGTGTGTGATGATGACTGGGGCGAAATACAAGCAGGAGTGGTGTGCAGAGAGTTGGGCTGTGGAGATGTTGTTAAACACACAATTAAATTTGGAGGAGGATCTGGAGTAATATGGATGGATGATGTGGCATGCAACGGATCAGAATCCACACTGAAGGATTGTGCATCAGCAGGATGGGGTGAAGGAGACTGCGACCATTCCGAGGATATTGGAGTGACCTGCTCAGGTTAGACCCTGTGTTACTCAGCTCAGTGCTCTGGATGTTTTTTACCAACACAGCACACTTTGTTCACCAATGGACTTAATCTTGGCATTGCATAGTTTGCTGAACTAATACAGAATTAACACAGTCACTGCAGAATACTTTATTTCTTATACATCAGCTTCAAGTCCTCAGGTCCTGAAGTTTTTCATTGAAAGTTACATGTGATTGGCATAAACTTTAGTAGATCGTGATTGGCTCATTCCACACTATCATTTTCATGAGAATGGCTCATCTCACTCCTCATCCTACATGTACTTGTCTCATTTCTCAAAACTATTTTCATACATCTGTCTTAGTTATCATCTCTGGAATAAGTTCTCAGTCTTCACTATTGATTCTGTTTTTATTATCTGTTTAGCTCGAGCTCCTCGAGAAGTCAGACTGGTGGATGGGGCTGACCTGTGCTCTGGGAGAGTAGAGATGCATCATGGGAGCTCTTGGGGCACAGTGTGTGATACTGACTTTGACCAGCAGGATGCAGAGGTTGTGTGCCAGCAACTGGGCTGCGGAGTCCCTGAAGAGTGGGGGGCAGCTGTGTTTGGCCAGGGTGAGGGCCAGATGTGGACAGAAGAGATTCAGTGTCGAGGCACCGAGTCTCAGATTTACTCCTGTCCCACAGCACCCTCTCAGAGTCAGTCCTGCTCTCACAGAAACGATGTGGGACTGAAGTGTTCTGGTAAGAGTCTGTTCTACACTGTGAGAGTTTCAGTGATATTGGGTAAACAAATGGCATATTTCCAAATTTGACTTTGTATATTTTCCAAGATCATTATTTATTATACGGTGAGATGATGTGCATCAGTTCCTGTAACATTCGATTCGTATGATGCTAATTAAACTTAAAAGGGGGGCGCTAGCGAACAACGAAATGTGAGGACGTGTTTGCGCAGAGCTCCTGACCGGAGCGAACCTTTTTTTTTTTTTTTTAAATAATATTGTAATAAAGCAACCTTAAACGGTTGTTCCTGACAACTGAATAACACCAGTGTGTCATATTGAAAGCTCCATCATCTTATAATTTGCGATTAAATGATACGATGCCTAAAGGGAAACGTTACAAAAAAGAGGCCTCGGCTAAAGCCTCGGACTTAGTTGAAACCACGTCCGTAAAGGAGGAATCCTTAGATGAGGAGATTAAGGACCTATCTGCTGTTATGGCTGCTATTGCAAGCAGCGAAAGCAGGATTTTGGCACGGATAGACTGTAGGACAGCTGATTTGAACACTAAAATAGATGCACTCCGGGAGGACGTGGCGAAACAGGAGACGCGTTTGAGTGAGTTGGAGTCCGGCCTGAATGTATACTCGGATAGGACGGCTACTACTGCAAACGAGGTCGCCATGCTTAACGCGGAGGTCATCTCACTCCGCCGGAAAGTGGAAGTAATCGATGGGGAACAGCGCCGATTTTGTGCACGCCTGATCGGGATAAAAGAAGGTTTTGAATCATGTGAAAGACACCGGCTCTCTGCGAGTCTTGCTAAACTATTGCGGGAGCTGTTAGGCCTTAAGTTCACCCCAACTCTGGATGTAGCATATCGCGGCACCCGACGTGCTGATGAGGGGGGCCCTCCCAGAGTCATCGTGATTAGACTCTACAACCTTTGGGAACGGGATGAGGTCTTCTGTACAGCGGCTCGCCTGGCGTCGCTGACCCTGCATGACAAGAGTGTGAGCATATTTCCAGACTCTACTGTGGCGGTGGCGAAGAAGAGAGGGGCCTTACCAAAGCTAAGCGAAGACTCCGGAGCTGTGAGAATGTCAAGTTTGGTGTCCGGTTCCCCGTGGTGCTCTGTATCACCGACTCGACTGGTCAGGAGAGCCGGTTTGAAGACCCTGCGACAGCAGTGGTATATATTAAAAAGAATTTGAAGCCCAAGGACACTGTAAGTTGATTTAATTAATTGGATAAAGGAGATTAGATGTTAATAACGAACTGGTGAGTGCAGATGTGAAATCTTTGTTATCTTGCCTTTCGCTTATTTGCCTATTTCTTCTCTTTTCTACAATACCCGCAACAAGGCGGCTCCGAGGTAATACTGACATTTTACATCCTATGGACTTTTAGTCCAAGATTCTATTCTTTCCCTGTTTTTTTTTCTCTCTATGCATGATTGTAGTCTATACTGGGTGTATGTGTATGCATACTATTTGAATACGGCGCTTTCATATTGTGTAAAAGATAAATGCTATAATCATTATTGTTGCTGGGATAAGCACTACATGAATAAAATACGAACATCTTGAGTTTTTTTTTTCTTTAGTTATTTATCTAGTTATTTTTATCATATTTTAAATTTGAAACTCTCAGGGAACTTTGCCACTCTAACCTATCATGATCATTGGAACCTGACGTCTGCTAAAAGTGGCTTTTTCTCTCTCTTCTTTTTTTTCTTTTCTTTTTCCAAGTATGTTGAATGGGTATCTGTAATACTAAGAGCTGTTTAATTTTTATTATTATTACGTATACAGGTATAGCGGAGGAATGTTTGTTAATATGAAGCATATGGAAAATTATTTAAAGATGACGGGCAGGTCATATTGGGGTATGACATCTGGTGCATCTGGTCATGCACCTCTCTTAATCATTTCTGGAGGCAGATATTCAATGTGTTTTCTAAAATTTGTGATCAGACTATAGTACCTGACTATCATACAGCTATCTTTGGCGTACTACCCCCTGGCCACAAAGTCTCAAATTTACAAGCAAATGCCTTGGCATTTGCGTCATTGCTTCTGTGCAGACTTATACTTTTTAACTGTAAATTAAATTTTACCCTGTCATTTCTGCAGTGGTTGAGGGATGTATTATCTTTTCTGCCATTGGAGAAACTGCGATACAGGATATGAAATGCCCGTAAAAACTTTATCCTGACCTGGAGTCCCTTTATAGAAGGTTTTTCCTTTCAATTATATACTTTAAAATGAGTTGTATTTAATAGTTATAATTATTTTATAATATGCTCAAAATATGAATTACTCAGTATATGATGAGAGGACTGTCTGACTATTTCTGTAATTGTTGAGCTTCTTTGTTTATTTAATATAATTTTTGTTTAAGAGCCTTGAGGGGGTGGGGGGAGGATACATGTATTTTTGTGCCTATGTCTGTATGTTGTACAAAACCCAAAACCAGTGAAGTTGGCACGTTATGTAAATCGTAGATAAAAACAGAATACAATGATTGGCAAATCCTTTTCAACTTATATTCAATTGAATACACTGCAAAGACAAGATGTTTAATGTTCAAACTGAGAAACTCTTTTTCTTTTTTTGCAAATAATCATTAACTTAGAATTTAAAGGCAGCAACACATTGCAAAAAAGTTGGCACAGGGGCCTTTTTACCACTGTCTTACATCGCCTTTCCTTTTAACGGCACTGTAAGAAGGGAGCCAGAAACACCAGGCGCAGGATGCAGAGGTATTTCTTAAACACAAAAACACTAGGGGAAGAATATGGCTGGCACGCCAGAAATAAAACACCGTGCACATGCACTGAGCGAAAGGGAGAACTGAAATACACTGCCAAGGGCAGGGGGAGAACTGAGGTACACACTCAATGAGTGGCTAAACTAAAAAACAAAAACTGAACCTAACTAACTGACGAACCACACTGGGAGACTGAACGAAAAAGGAAGACAAGACTGGGGTGTTGCAAAGGCAAGACTCAGGACAGGCTCGGGGAAAAACACAGGAATGCTGGAGCAGAGATATCACCATGTAGACAAGTCAAAACAAGGATCCGTCTGATGAAAACTTCCAATGCTGCCACATTTAAGGATCACGAGAGGAGGCGGGGACTCGAAATGCAATCACACTGAAACAGAAACCCATGGGGATTAATAAACAATCACACGAGGACCGGGTATGCAATAATGACTCGAGACGAGACGCGGAGACCATCAATCAACCTAGACAGTTTAGATTAAGGCAATCTAAACGTGGCAAGTAAAAAGCACCACAAGAAAAGTGAAAGGAAAAGCACAGTTTTAAATGCAGTTACTCAGAAAGCTCAGATTGAAATCACGAAAGCCAGAAACACATACGTTCGCTAAATGAGTTAATCAAGGTTAATACTAAGTGACGAAGTATTTACAATCACCCTTAAATACGTGAAGATTAGTACGGGTTAGTAATGCCCTGTCAGAGAACGCATTCACTCAGTTTAGCGAGACCCGGAATTAAGCACAGCTGGAAGCAATGAATGAAATACCAAAGCCAAACCGAAAGTAGAAAGGTGATTGGACGACGAGACACAGGCATGCTGGAAAATAAACGAGACGAAAATAAATCACAAGCACAAAAACGCACGGGACAACACACGAAAGGGCAGAATCATAACAGTACCCCCCCCCCCCAAAGAAGCGCCACCTGGCACTAAAAAAACAACAACCACAACAACTAATACGCAAAACACTAAAAACTAAATACAAAACCCCACAAGACTAATACAAAACAAGGAACACCTAAAAATACTAAACACAAAAAACTTAAAGACTAAGAAAAATCTAACTAAATAAAAGACAAAACCCAAAAAAGACTAACACACGAAATATCTAACCACAAAATAAACACAAGCACAAGAAACACTAAATATACACAAGAATACTTAATTCTCCAGTATAAGCTGGGGCTATGGCTTGGGGTTGAAAATCAGAAATAAGCTTTTTATCTAAAATAAATCTCGCAGGAACCCGGGAACGTTCCTCAGGACCGTACCCTTCCCAGTCAACAAGGTACTGGAGCTCCCTACCCCTCCGCCGACAATTCAGAAGTTTCCGCACGGTGTTCGCTTCGCCACCGTCGATGATGCGCGGCGGAGGGGGAGGCTCGGGATCCGGGTGGAGGGGGTGGGTGACAGAGGGGCGGACTCGGGAGACGTGGAACACAGGGTGAATGCGGCGCATGGTGTGGGGAAGCTTCAGGCGGATGGCGGTGGGGCTGATAATCTTGTCCACTGGGAAGGGACCGAGGAATCTTGGGGCGAGTTTGCGGGACTCAACGCGGAGGGGAATGTCCTGGGCAGAGAGCCAGACCTTCTGGCCAACACGGTAGGTGGGGGCCGGCTTACGTCGCGTGTCCGCCGCGTCCTTCATCTGATCCCCAGCACGGATGAGGGCGCGGCGGGCGGTGCGCCAGGTGTTATGGCACCGCTTTACGAAGGCTTCTGCGGAAGGGACCCCCACCTCCGCCTCCTGAGAGGGAAACAAGGGAGGCTGGTACCCCAGACAGCACTCAAATGGGGTGAGACCAGAGGCTGCAGATGCGTGGGAGTTGTGCGCGTATTCAACCCAAGGCAGATGGGCCGACCATGAGCCGGGGTTCCTACCACACACGCATCGCAGCATGGTCTCCAGGGTCTGGTTGGCCCGCTTGGTCTGGCCGTTAGACTGTGGATGAAACCCGGAAGTGAGGGAACAGGAGGGGCCTAGGAGGGACAGGAAGGCTTTCCAAAAATGAGAGGTGAGGATAGTGGTGTTACCCTGGGAGGGCGGAAGACCAGTGACAAAATCTAGGGCTATGTGGGACCAAGGACAACTGGGGATAAGGAGTGGCTGGAGGAGGCCAGAAGGGGGTGTGTGAGGTGACTTAGCAGTAGCACAGACCGAGCAGGCACTTACAAAACCCATGACGTCGTCCTGGAGGTCCGGCCACCAGAAGCGACGTCGGATGAAGGCTGTGGTCCTCTTGACCCCTGGATGGCCTGAAAACTGGGATCCGTGTCCCCATTGCAGCACCTCTGTCCGGAGGCCCTGGGGAACAAACAGACAGTTAGTGGGACAGGCACTGGGCGCGGCCTGCCCGCCCAGTGCTGCCCGAACCCTTTCCTCAATGGGGAGCTGGACGGCATTGAGGAAGCGGTTAGGGGAAAGAATGGTCTCGGGAGGGTCCTCGGGAGTGGCCCCCGTCTCGAACCGTCGAGAAAGGGCATCGGCTTTGGCATTACGGGACCCGGGCCTGTAGGTCAAGGCGAAATTAAATCTCTCGAAGAATAAGGCCCACCGGGCCTGGCGGGGGTTAAGCCTCTTGGCCGTCTTGAGGTATTCGACATTTTTGTGGTCCGTCCACACCAGAAATGGCGTAGTGGCTCCCTCTAGCCAGTGACGCCACTCCTCCAGAGCCAACTTGACTGCTAATAACTCCCGGTTACCAACATCATAGTTGGCTTCCGTAGGCGTGAGGCGGTGCGAAAAGAAGGCACAGGGGTGTACCTTACCGTCCTTGGTGGACCTCTGGGACAGCACCGCTCCCACGCCCACGTTGGAGGCATCCACCTCCACGATGAACTGGGATGCCGGGTCCGGAGTCATCAGGATAGGTGCAGTCGTGAACCGCCGCTTCAGCTGCTGGAATGCCTGGTCTACCTGAGGGTTCCAGCGGAATGGCTGCTTGGTGGAAGTCAGCGCGCTCAGGGGGGCTGCCACCGTGCTGTACCCTCGAATGAAGCGGCGGTAGAAGTTCGCGAAACCCAGGAAACTCTGGAGAGCCTTGCGGTCCTTGGGCTGGGGCTAATCCAGGACAGACTGCACCTTGGCGGGATCCATCTTCAGGGACCCGGGAGAGATGATGTAGCCCAGAAACGTTGTAGAGCAGGTGTGAAACTCGCACTTCTCGGCCTTCACGAAAAGGCAGTTCTCTAACAACCGTTTCAGGACTTAGCGCACATGCCGAATGTGCTCCTCCCGAGTACGTGAGAAAATGAGGATGTCATCTTGGTAGACATAAACGGACCGGCCGATCATGTCACCCAGGACATCGTTCACCAGACGCTGGAACACCGCGGGCGCGTTGGTAAGGCTAAAGGGAACCACCAGATATTCCCAGTAGCCGCTGGGGGTATTGAATGCGGTCTTCCACTCATCCCCCTCACGTATCCGCACCAGGTGGTAGGCGTTCCGCAAGTCCAGCTTGGTAAACACCTGGGCCCCCTGGATGATGTCAAAGGCGGAGGACATGAGGGGAAGGGGATAACGGTTCCGGACGGTTATCTTGTTCAACCCTCTATAGTCAATACAGGGCCGGAGCGAACCATCCTTCTTCGCCACGAAGAAGAACCCGGCACCTGCTGGCGACGTGGAGGGCCGAATTATCCCAGCCGCGAGAGACTCCTGAAGGTACTTCTCCATGGCGACTATCTCAGGCTGGGACAGGGAAAAGACCCGCCCCCGAGGCGGAGCTGCTCCTGGCAGGAGATTGATCTCGCAATCGTAGGGCCGGTGAGGAGGTAGGGACACCGCCCTGGACTTGCTGAATACCGCACCCAGATCATGGTATTCAGCAGGGACTCGGGAGAGATCAGGAGCAGACTCAGACGACACCTGTGACCCAGGCGCAGATGAGGATGCATGGCGCAGGCAGCTGGCAGAACAGGAGGACTTCCACTCACGAACCTCATGGGTGGACCAGTCCAAGACCGGGCCATGCTCGCGGAGCCAGGGGTGTCCCAAAACCACCTGGGATCTGGGACACCGGATGAGCAGAAAGATTATGGTCTCACGGTGGTTTCCTGAGACCAGGAGCTGAACTGGAGCAGTTTGATGTTGAATCTGAGCCAGTCTTTGGCCCCCGAGGCCAAAGACAGTCAGAGGCTGTGCCAGTGGGGAAAACGGGATACCCCAGGAGGCTGCGGCTTCGGCATCCAGAAAATTCCCCTCCGCTCCGGAATCCACCAAGGCTGTAGAGCGACGACTTAGATTGCCCCAGGAAAGGGTCACCGGGATGATGGTCCGGCTGTTGGAGGAGACTTCAGTACGGGAGGTACCCACTAGCGCTCCTCCAGTGACTAGTGGGCGTTGGCTTTTCCCGGACAGTTGGCAATGAAGTTCCCCTGCTGGCCGCAGTAGAGACAGGCCTTGGACTGCATACGGCGATCTCTCTCCTCCTTCGTCAGGCGACTTCGCCCTAACTGCATGGGCTCGGGCTGGTGGGCTTGGGAGGATGCTTGACCGGGAGGAGTAGCTGACGGGAACCAGATGACAGGAATATTGGAGGGGTTGGAGGAACCGGGCCGACCTCGCCCCAAGCGAGTGGCAGCTTCCTCCTGGCGGTTGGTGGAGAGAGCTGGCCGACCTCGCCCCAAGCGAGTGGTAGCTTCCTCCTGGTGGTTGGTTGAGAGAGCTAGCCGACTTCGCCCCAAGCGAGTGGCAGTCTCTTCCAGACGGTTGTCAATCCTGATTGACAGATCCGCCACAGCCTCGGGAGTCTTGGGTAGCTCATGGAATAATAGGTGATCCTTGATGTCATCTGCCAGACCTTCCACAAAAATGTCACGGAGTGCCTCAGAGTTCCACTTGGACCGGGCCGCTAGGGTCTGGAATTCAATGGCATATTCGGCCACCGAGCGGCTTCCCTGCCTGATCCGGGTCAGGTCCCTCCCTGCAGCAGCACCGCACCTGGAGCAGTCGAATAATCTTTCCATCTCAGAAGCCAGGGCGGAGAAGGATGCTATACAGGGTAGGCGGCCCGACCAGGCAGCGGTTCCCCACTGGAGGGCAGGACCAGTCAGGTGGGAGATTACAAAAGCCACCTTAGTGGGCTCCGTGGCGTAAGTGCTAGGTTGTAGCGCAAGTGCATTTCGCACGTCGTCAGGAACGGTCTGCAGAAACCAGGGCTGCCGTTGTATCGCTCGGGTGGGGGTAGCTGAGGCTCAGGACCAGGAAGGGGTGCAGCAGCTCCAGCAGGAGGATGGGGTGGCACCGTGCTCCCAGGGACGGTGGCCTGCTGTGCCACCAGAGCAGCAGTCAAGTGCTGGATCTGCTGTCTCTGGCGCTGGAGCTCTGCATCGCGGGGGTCCATCCTGCTGGTGTACAGCGTAGACAGATCCTTCTGTAAGAAGGAAGCCGGAATCACCAGGCGCAGGATGCAGAGGTATTTATTAAACACAAAAACACTAGGGGGAGAATATGGCTGGCACGCCAGAAATAAAACACCGTGCACATGCACTGAACAAAAGGGAGAACTGAAATACACTGCCAAAGGCAGGGGGAGAACTGAGGTACACACTCAATGAGTGGTAAAACTAAAAAACAAAAACTGAACCTAACTAACTGACGAACCACACAGGGAGACTGAACGAAAAAAGAAGACAAGACTGGGGTGTTGCAAAAGGCAAGACTCAGGACAGGCTCGGGGAAAAACACAGGAATGCTGGAGCAGAGATATCACCATGTAGACAAAGTCAAAACAAGGATCCGTCTGATGAAAACTTCCAATGCTGCCACATTTAAGGATCACGAGAGGAGGCGGGGACTCGAAATGCAATCACACTGAAACAGAAACCCATGGGGATTAATAAACAATCACACGAGGACCGGGTATACAATAATGACTCGAGACGAGACGTGGAGACCATCAATCAACCTAGACAGTTTAGATTAAGGCAATCTAAACGTGGCAAGTAAAAAGCACCACAAGAAAAGTGAAAGGAAAAGCACAGTTTTAAATGCAGTTACTCAGAAAGCTCAGATTGAAATCACGAAAGCCAGAAACACATACGTTCGCTAAATGAGTTAATCAAGGTTAATACTAAGTGACGAAGTATTTACAATCACCCTTAAATACGTGAAGATTAGTACGGGTTAGTAATGCCCTGTCAGAGAACGCATTCACTCAGTTTAGCGAGACCCGGAATTAAGCACAGCTGGAAGCAATGAATGAAATACCAAAGCCAAACCGAAAGTAGAAAGGTGATTGGACGACGAGACACAGGCATGCTGAAGGCAGTCACACGACACCAATGACGGCAGATTGGAAGCGGATCATCAGCCGGCTGGAAAATAAACAAGACGAAAATAAATCACAAGCACAAAAACGCACGGGACAACACACGAAAGGGCAGAATCATAACAGACACTCAGTAAACGTTTGGGAACTGAGGAGACCAATTTTTGAAGCTTTTCAGGTGGAACTCTTTCCCATTCTTACTTAATGTACAGCTTAAGTTGTTCAACAGTCTGGGGTCTCCGTTGGCGTATTTTACGCTTCATAATGCGCCACACATTTTCAATGGGAGACAGGTCTGGACTACAGGCAGGCCAGTCTAGTACCAGCACTCTTTTACTACGGAGCCATGCTGTTGTAACACGTGCAGAATGTGGCTTTGCATTGTCTTGCTGAAATAAGCAGGGCCGTCCATGAAAAAGACGTTGCTTGGATGGCAACATATAATGCTCCAAAACCTGTATATACCTTTCATCATTAATGGTGCCTTCACATATGTGTAAGTTGCCCATGCCCTGGACACTAATACACCCTCATACCATCACAGATGTTGGCTTTTGAACTTCGTGCCTATGACAGTCCGGATGGTTCTTTTCCTCTTTGGTCCGGAGGATACAACGTCCACAGTTTCCAAAAACAATTTGAAATGTGGACTCATCAGACCACAGAACACTTTTCCACTTTGCATCAGTCCATCTTAGATGAGCTTGGGCCCAGCGAAGCCGGCGGCGTTTCTGGGTGCTGTTGATAAATGGCTTTCGCTTTGCATTGTAGAGTTTCAACTTGCACTCGCAGATGTAGCGACAAACTGTAGTTACTGACAGTGGTTTTCTGAAGTGTTCCTGAGCCCATGTGGTGATGTCCTTTACACACTGATGTCGGTTTTTGATGCAGTACCGCCTGAGGGATCAAAGGTCACGGGCATTCAATGTTGGTTGTCGGCCTTGTCGCTTAAGTGCAGTGATTTCTCCAGATTCTCAGAACCTTTTGACGATATTACGAACCGTAGATGATGAAATCCCTAAATTTCTTGCAATAGCTCATTGAGGAATGCTGTTTTTAAACTGTTCGACAACCAGCTCACGCACTTGTTCACTAAGTGGTGACCCTCGCCCCATCCTTGTTTGTGAATGACTGAGCATTTCAGGGAAGCTGATTTTATACCCAATCATGGCACCAACCTGTTCCCAATTAGCCCGTTCACCTGTGGGATGTTCCAAATAAGTGTTTGATGTGCATTCCTCAACTCTCTCAGTCTTTTTTGCCACTTGTGCCAGCTTTTTTGAAACATGTTGCAGGCATCAAATTCCAAATGAGCTAATATTTGCAAAAAATTACAAAGTTTACCTGTTTGAACATTAAGTAACTTGTCTTGGCAGTGTATTCAATTGAATATAGGTTGAAAAGGATTTGCAAATCATTGTATTCTGTTTTTATTTACGATTTACACGTGCCAACTTCACTGGTTTTGGATTTTGTATGTTTATTAATGGAAAAATTGTAAAATAAAGTTAAAAAAACCTAAAAGATGCAGTGAAAACAATAGATAGCTTGGAATCTGTTAACCCTGTGATAGTGAAAAGTCAGATTGAGAACTGAAAATAACTGATAAAAAGCAGCCCTAAGTTTCGTATTACAAATCAATCATGAAAAAATAAAAAGATGTAAAATGAGCATACACAAATATTGCAAAGAAGACATAAGTCCTTCCTTCAAACTAATCAAATATGAATGGACATATTTCTTAAATTTTTCCATGTTCAAAGTTGGAGGAAATATTCTGGCGGGAATTGAGTTCCACAGCCGAGAAGTCTGAGGTATATATGAAGGCTAATGACGGCTGGTGTTGGATATGGGTAAGGTGATAGTGTAGCAGTGCGCGGCTGCAGAGGATTGTGTTGTTCTAATGGTAGATGCCAACGGAGGAAAATTTCCTGACAGTTCTTCATCTGAAGTGCTTTTAAATTTTAGATTACTAAATTAATTAAATGGGCACAAGTGATTTTTTTTTTCAAATAGCGGTTGCTTGTTCGCCCTTTGTTCATGTAGATACTCCATTTTCCTCCCACAGCCCAAAAACATGCATGCTAGGTGAACTGTTTGTGTGCGTGTGTGTGTGTGTGTGTGTGTTTGTGTGTGTGTGTGAGAGAGAGAGAGAGAGAGTGTGTGAGTTAATTGTACGTCACCCATATGACAGATTGGTGAGCTGTCCAGGGTGTGTTCCTGCCTTTTGCTCAGAGTTAGCTGGGGTAGACTCCAGCTCCCCTGCAGTGAGGAGTCTGCAAGACCCCTGATGAGGAAAAAGCAGTTGAGATAATGGGTGGATATTACACCAATATACTGAAATAGGCTAACCTCCTGTCAGAATAAACCTGTGTCAGTGTGGATTCTGTATGTGTGTCTTTTCACAATACTGGAGAGATTTCAGGCATAGTTGTTGTTCATTGTTTTATTATCAGCACATAATGACTGTTTAATTTAATTCATGTTCATTTTGTTAAGCACCTATAAGAGATATAGACGGGGTAAAACTACCACTAGAACCTGAGTAGGTTTTATTTTTTTTTAAATTAAATTAATAAAATGATTTTTGGCTCAAATAAGGCACCAAAATGTCACATCAAAAATTCAGTTTTATCAAAAAGGATGCTGGAAATGACTAAATCAAGTCCTGGTGCAGTGGTGAACGTGTGGCCCTACTGAGTACCGGAGGCGTGGTGGCTGACAGTGCCCTATCTGTACCTCCTGCCCAATCGGTTCTGTGCACGCGCAATACCAGTACTGCGCAAGTGCATAGAATTCTTGCCCGATTTGTACCACACATGCATTTACATTTTACTTGACGGCAGCCAGCGACTTTTTAAAACTTTAACAACAATATAGTATACAAATTCACAACAACACAAAGTTATTTTAGAAAGATCATTTTTTTATTTCATGGTCCTTCAAGTAGCCAGCGACAAGGAAACTGTCGTACAAAATCTTATGGAAGTGTTTACAGTATTGGTTGCTTGACAGGAATTTGGGTATTTATACATAATAAATTTTTCCTATCCATAATGTAAACCATGTGGGCCAAAATCGCATATTAACGTAACCCCATATTTGTCAACATGTTATCATAGCCTACGTGTCCCTCAACAGACATTCAGCACAATGACGGTGCATTTTCCACAGACCCTTCCGATCTCGTGCTCTTTAGGCAGCAGCGGAGGTTTTATTTTATTATTTTATTATTATTATACGCCCGTCTTAAGACAGGACGTATTACGTCATCACCCCAGTCCGTCCGTCTGTCCGTCCATCTGTCCGTTGTCTGTTAGCAATTTCTCAGGGCATAACTCCTGAGCCGCTTGAGCTACATTCGTGATACTTCACATACACGTGCACCATCACTAGGCGCTGTGTCGTGCACCATGATTTCGTTCAGCCGGTCAAGGTCAAGGTCACTGGCAAAGGTCAAATGTCATATGGGGCCCAGATGGGGCTTGTCCGGAGCATAACTTCTCAACCGCTTGAGATACATCCATGATATTTCACACACATGTGTACCATCACTGAGCGGAGTGTATCGTACCATGTCTACGGCCCTCCCTCCAAAGTCAAGGTCACTGGCAAAGGTCAAAGGTCACATGGGGCCCAGATGGGCCTTGTCCGGAGCATAACTTCACAACCGCGTGAGATACATCCATGATATTTCACACACACGTGTACCATCACTGAGCGAAGTGTAGCGTACCATGTTAACGGCCCTCCCTCCAAGGTCAAGGTCACGGACAAAGGTCAAAGGTCACATGGGGCAGTTGTCTGTTGGATATTGGTATCATGTTGTCTGTCCACTTCCTGATCCATGTTCATGACGGGCGTATTATGCATCCTTGGCGGTGCTCTTCTTGTTTCCCATTGTGGTCAGAAAAACAGCATCAAGTTATCTCTTACTGCTTACAATGGAAAAGAAACGGAAATTCCTGGGTGTGTAGCCTACGGAAATAAATAGACTTTATATCGGGGAGTGTGATTTTTTTATTTATTTTTTCTGATGAGAGTACAGATATCCGGAATTCCAAAGTTTAAAATTGGCTATTAATTTATCTACGTCATATATTATCAATAGGGTCGCGAACAATGCAACAAAATTTTGGAGGGAGTCAATAACTGGAGAACTTAAATATTTCATGAAAACATCTTAATCACAATTTTAAAAGCTACTACAGTTCAAATTTAATAGTTAATTTAATTTCATTTAGTTCGGAGGCTAATGAATGTAGTACTCCACCCGTGCCAGCACTTCACCCCTGCCTACATCAACAACATGGTGGAGTACTCCGCTACCTGGGGGGAGCATCTCCAACACATCCAGTTGGTGCTGGAAGCCCTCACCTGCGTGGGGTAAACTGCCTTCCCAGCAAAGTACTGCATCGCCCAGGACGAGGCACAGTGCCTGGCGCACTCCATTGGCTGGGGTCTGCTCAAACTTCAGGAGAAGAAAGTGCCCATAGTGTGAATGGAAAGACCTCAGCCAGGTTCATGCCTTCCTGGGCTTGGCGGGGTTCTACAGTCTCTTCATTCTGTACTTTGCCTCCACAGCCGCGCCTCTGTCAGACCTGAGTAAGAAGGAGCAGCCGGCGAACCTCCTGTGGGGGCCGTGGGAGGAGTCAGCATTTGTGACTCTGATGACAGCCCTCTGCTCTCGGCCAGTACTGCACACTGCTGACCCCAACCTGCTTTATACTCCAAACAGATGCATCAAAGTGCTGTCATTAAGCAGTCTTGTCCCAGGAGTTCCAGGGTGAGGAACACCCCATCATCTACCTCAGTTGGAAATTAAGCCTCAGCAAGAAGAAGTTTGCAGCAGTGGAACAGGAGGTGCTGGCCATTAGGTGGGCTCTCGAGTCCCTGCGGTACTACCTGCTGAGCCGCCCCCTTACCCTGACGATGGATCACGCCCCACTACAGCGGATGAGTAAAGGGAAAAATAGCAACGCACCGGTCACACGCTGGTTCTTCTCATTGCAGGCGTTCTAATTCCAGGTGATGCACTGGCCACGACACCTCCACCACAACGCGGACGGCCTATCCTGCACTCCGGGGCCATGTGCTGGAAAGAGGGAAGGAAATTGTAAGGGGGGGGCGGTGGCAACCAAAGCAAAGGACACGCCCACCATCCAGGTCACACCACCCAAAGACTTCAATTCTCCTCCTCCAGCAGCACCATGGACAGCTTGTCGAACAGGCTGCAGTTCAGCACCCCTGTTTGCCACTCTACGCTGGACAGCTCCCTCCAATTATGGCCAGGCAAATAAGAAGGGCTCTCCGAGCGCATTCCACACAGGCCATGCACCTGATCCCCATCTGAATTACACTGCCCGGCCAAAAAAAAAGTCACCGTTTGGAAATTATTGAAAAAATTCTATAATTGGATAATTATTGCGGTTATTAATATGTTACAGCTGGCAATGATAATTTTAACCCTGAATGATGAAGCACATCGCTAGTTATTTCTTAAAAAATCATGTCAGAAGACACATCCTTTGATGGTGGAAAAGATGTTACATAATTTCAGAACAGGCAAGTTATTGGCCTGTATTTAGCAAAGAAAACCATGAAAGAAAAAAATAAGTATGAGGAATCATTTTCACAAACAAATTTGCCACCACAAATTCCTGACCTTAAACACATTAAAAGTTACTGGGATGTGCTCAAGAAAGACTACCGAGTGGTTCAACCACTATGTCGAGAAGACAAGATCTCAGCCAAAAATTATGGCATTTCTGATCAAAAATAAATGTTCTGGCATTGCATATAGTTGTCAAAACAATGGCAAGACGAATATGCACTGTAATCAAAGCTACAGGGGTTCCAACTAAATATTTAAGTCTGCGACTTTTTTTTGGCCGGGCAGTGTAGTTAACAACAAAATATAAACCTGGCCAGGCAGCATCAGGTTGGCCAAGAGTGCGTTTCGCAAGTGTGTTATTTGCTGTTCTTTCTCTGATTTTCCTACCAGAGTCCTCAGGGAAAGAGACTGGGGATCATGAGTTTTTGCTCCCTCCAGAAAGCCACTTGACAGCGGCTAATTCCCCAAAGGGTCTTTAGGCTCAAGAAGTCTTTTGTCTTTTGGTTTATTCCTATAAATAAAATTACCACCCAGGGGGCGGGATTCTCACCGACCTGTTGCCTTGTCTGTGCCTGTTTTACTGGTGGTTTGCCATTATATATGTACAGTGCTGTGAAATAGTATTTGCCCCTTCCTAATTTTTTTTTGCATATTTTCACTCTTAAATGATTCCGATCGTCAAACAAATTTTTAGTTTACTTTGTTATGATTCTGCCTTGCTCTGTTCATGTTTTGCCATGTCTTGATCCATGCCATGTTTTGTTCCTGTTTATTCCTTCAAATTCCCCTATTGTCCATTCCCTTAGTTATACCTTGCATTGCACTTTGTCTCCCCCTGTCTGGTCTTTTGTCATGTGATCGCTCACTGCCTCAGTATTGTGTGCCACACTTTTGGGTAATTTCATGGTTTTTGGGATTTCAACCATTCCTTCCAATCTTGTTTACTTCCTTCACCTTGCTTTTCTATTTTACTAACAATACTAACAGTTTGTTGTTTTAGTTAAACTTACTAACCAAGACTAATATTGTTTATAGTACTAACTTACTAACAAGCACTAGGGATTGTATAGCTGCGTATTACTAATTGACTAACGAGCTCTCAGCACTTGCTCTGCTCTAGTCTCCGCCCCTTGCCCTCACTCAATTTTCTTGGCAGTGTGTCAGCAGATTTTCTGCACCTAGTTGATCACTGTTCTGCCTCTCACTCTGTGCACGGTAGAACTCCCTAACCGGAGCCGTATGTTTGTCAGTAGGCTGTCTCTGTGATCCCTGTCGGTGTTTTGGCTTTTGCCAATTTCTTGTAGTCAGGAACTTCCTCATGTTCATTCCTTTGTTAATTAGTCTGATCCAGCTCACCTGTTCCCTATCATAGCATGTGACTTCCCCTACGTGTATTTAAGCAGTCATTTCACTCACAGCTCTTGTCAGAACGTTTTCCCTGGTTTGCTTGTGCTGCGATTGTTAATGCCTTGTACTCTTAGTGTTATACTTCTGACTGGAACGTCCCGGATTCTGATTTTGGCTTTAACTTTGATATTCCTGTACCCGTGTAACATACTTGCTTTGCCCGACCCTGACTTTTGTGTTTGCTGCCCCGTGAAAGATTTGGATTACGTCACTGGGATTCTGGTTTTGGATTGTGAGCTCTGTACCATTGCCTTCTGCCCTGTGGGGGTTCACCCCTCAGCTTTAATAAAATACTATTTTGCTGGATCTCCTGGGTCTTGCGATTGGTTCCTTAACGCTACCTCACACGCTTGGCTTTTAGTGGTGGTCTGTCATGCATGCGTGCACAAACTTTTGGCTTGTCTGCACTCTAGCGCCTTCAGTTTTTGACTGATCCTTTTCACATTTTACGTGTGTGTATATATAGTTATAAAGTCTAGACCAAGTTCAATTTTGAGCCAAACTGGACCAATATTTTGGCCAGTGGGGGCGTTCCATTTTGGCCATGTTTGGCCAAGCGGGCGCAGTTGGACTAAAGATTGGTGGGGCCCAGAGCTCCCCTTTAAAACAATTACTAACCCTGACTTGCACGCATTTGCATAATTGACAAACAATCCTTCCAGGATTTTCCTGGCTTTCTTATTGTTTTTTTGCAGTAACTTTTTCAAAAAGTGGCAACAAAAGTTGCAATGTTTTGGCGATTTATTTTTTGTCCCCGAGAAATTTGCGTGGGTTGGTTGAATTTGCTTTAATAGTTGGAATTATTCAGAATTGCACACAGACGTTTCAAAAGGTCTTTTATTTTATTTAAACAAAACAAATCATGAAGCGCCAGTTAATATTTTATACTGTTATACCTACATTTTTATACCGGTGCGTCCGGCTGCGGTATGTCCAGTAGATTCATGCACTGCTCCGAGACATATGCCCATCTTTATTTAAGCTGCAGCAGCGGCTGGCATGCCTTCTGACGACCAAATGTACCCGAAAAGAGGCGATTAATTGTGATATTGCAATCAGGAACCAGTCGCGAGAACCAGGCAATGCAGTAGAACTTGCTTTATTAATAAAGGGGGATGACCCCCGCAGGGCAGAAGGCAAAAGTACAAAGTCACTTCCCAAAATCACAATCCAGTTGGGCAAAAATAGAATAAACCAGGGCAGCAATCACAATAAACGTAGTCGGACAGAAATGGGTCTGGTTCACAGGTACAGGAATGTCAAAGAAGCAAAACCAGAATCCAATGGGCGTAATCCGAATCGTAACCAGGGCAGCAAATAAAGATCTCGTGGTCGGGCAGAAAAAGGTCAGAACTCACAGATGCAACAATAATCCAAAATCACGAAGGCAAAAATCGAAAAGTCGGGGAGTTCAATCAGAAAGATAAACGCTGAGTAATCAAGGCGAAATGAAACGTAGCACAAGAAGACTAGGAAAACGATCTGACAGAGACTGGCTGTGAAAAGACACCTAATATACACTTCTGGGGAGATCACATGGTAAGGGACACAGGTGCACACAGTCAGACTGATTACAAAGGAGCAGCACATGAGGGAGAACCTAATCACATAGAATTTGGCAGAAGCCAAAACACGGACAGGGATCACGGGACAAACCTTCACAAAGACATACAGCTCCAGGTAAGGAGTTCTATCATGCATAGATACTTAAAGAAGGACAGCGTGATAAGACGTGGAGCTTCCACAGAAAATGCAGCAAAGGTAATCAGGAAGAGACAAGAGGCGGAGACTAGAACAGGGCGAGTGCTGAGAGCTTGTTAATCAATTAGTAAGTGAAACTATACAATCCCTTGGTGCTTGTTAGTAAGTTAGTATTATATACCATGTTAGTTGGTGTTAGTAACTTCTAGCGAAAATAACAAACTGTTAGTATGGTTAGTAAGATAGAAAAGTAAGGCGAAGTAAGTTAATGAGATTGGAAGGAAGGCTGAAATCCAGAATCCAATAAATCACTCAAAGAGTAACATGCAGGACTGGGGCTGTGTGCAATGACAAGACAAGAGACCAGACGGAAGAGACAAAGTGCAATGCATTAAGGAAAACATGAACCGGAATATGTAAAACATGGAAAAGTAAAAACTATGACAATACATAAATTAATCAAGGTTACCAAATCCCAAACACATATACAAAGAATGGTCAGGCATAGGAAATATCAAAAAACACAAAAGGAAGTCAGAATTAACAGGGCATGAACATGGTCAAGGCAGAACCACAACATTCATTGGGGGGAAAAGGTGCGACTATTTTAATTCGAAGGTCGCACAGTGTTCATTTTGGTCGCAATTTCGAGCCCTGCACATACACACACGACACAAAACGCATTTAACCTCAGCCTGGTGCTCGCGGAATTGAACTCCTGCAAACACCATGGAACTGAAATGACAACATTGACACGACTTAATCCTTAAACCGGTGTTCGTTACATCTGTAGCTACATATTAGCCTACAACTAGGTCAACAGCTCCCTAAATACAATGGTACGCACTTTTAAAGACACAGCATTCAGCAGCAATTACTTGGCATTCATGTTTCCTATTTCAAAGAGTGTGGCAATATTTCAACTAAGTTTAACAGTGAGAGGCTAATTGAATTTTTAAAACACCTTGTTCTGAAGCAGCCACTGCCTTCACCACTCTTCCAGTGGGGGAGGGGTAATGCGTCTGCATGTGCTGCAGGGTCTTCCGGCAACACAGAGCTGCCACTGGATGCCTGTCTGTAAATCATGCCTTAGAAAAATACATCGGCGAACCCACGT
This sequence comes from Gymnothorax reevesii, assembly GCA_029721435.1. NCBI lineage: Eukaryota > Metazoa > Chordata > Actinopteri > Anguilliformes > Muraenidae > Gymnothorax > Gymnothorax reevesii. Next base: position 99,481,972 of record CM056582.1, on the reverse strand, counting down.
AAAGTAAAAAATGCGAATATCGACCTAATATATCGGCCGGCCGATGTATCGGTCGATCCTTAGTTGTTTTGGAGACTTTGTGACCCCAAGATGCTACCATTTGTTGCAATTCTTTAACTGTGAGCTTTGGAGAATTTTTTATTTCTCTTACCATCCTCCTCACTGTGCGTGGTGGCAAAATAACCTTGCGTCCTCGTCCAGGCTTGTTTAACACTGTTTCAGTTGTTTTAAACTTCTGAATGATTGCTCTGACAGTAGATATGGGCAGGTGCAGGCGAGTGGCTATTTTCTTGCAGCCATTGCCTGACTTGTGAAGATCGACACACATCTGCCTTACTTGAATGGTGTGTTCCTTTGTCTTTCCCATGCTGAAGAGTGGATAAGAGAAATGGCCTCTGTGTCACGTCATATTTATACCCCAGGGAAACAGGAAGTGATGAATTACTAATTAAATGTTCCGAGATACTCTGATCAACTTTGTAAACTACTGTAGAAATGACAGAAATACTTCAATTACATTTATTTCCTAGTAAATGTTAGGGGTGCCAATAATTGTTGGACAGGTGGTTTTATGAAAATTAATTATTTCTTAGGCCGGGATTTTTTTTCCCCTTAAAAATCACTTGAGTTGAAAGTTACATATTTCTGCAGTTTTCATTGTGAGAGTATGCTTCTGCAATAATATTTGAATTTATTTTAAGGCTATTAACACATCTTAACCAGGGGTTCCAAAAATTATGGAGGGCCTGTAACTTATCTTACAATGAGTTTTTACATTTGCGGGTGCAATGGTTTGACATTTGTGGTTTTATATACAGTATATATATATATATATATCTATATATGTAAGGGATAATTAACGAGAAGGTGTGCATTCCACGGTTTTAATGCACGATGCGGGTGGTTGCCTCCGCGAAGTGCATTAAAGCCGTGGAATGCTCACCGTCGAGTTCATTATCCCGCTTATACCATGGTCATTTGCCTGCAATATCAAATCGCAGCATTCAGAAATTTTTGGTGAAAGTTTTGCACAAAAAAAAAAAAAACTATATGCGCGATAATGTAGACTGTAGCTAGCTTGCTACCCACAATTACAATGAACTAATGATGGTTTCCGCAGTCAGAGAGCTGAAATCAATCTGCTGGCATAGCATGTAGCTAGCGAACTGTCAGCAGTTGCTGATACATGCGGTGGACACGTTACCTTCATTTGTAACCGTACACAATTACAATCGTTTTATGAATAAAGCTTGATTACTTCGCTGCTGTAATATTTCCAGCCATTATCGCTTGAGTACGAGTCAGCGAGCTGAAATCAGTCTGCTGGCATAGCACGTAGCTAGCGAACTGTCAGCAGTCGCTGATACATGAAGTGGACACGTTAGCTTCATTTGTAACCGTACACAGTTATAATCGTTTAATGGATAAAGCCTGATTACTTCGCTGCTACAATATTTACGGTCATTATCGCTTGAGTACCTATTGTTAACCGCCCCGCAGGATGCAACTTATATGATGCCGCTAAATTTACTGGAGATAAATGAACAGCTTGGTTTCTGTTGTAGGCCTGCCCAGCCGAATACTAGGTGTAATATCGCTAGGGTTACAAGTTGGCTTGTGGATGAAATTCGAATGGTGAAACGACCGTAGCCGAACTACCTGTGCGGTTCCACGGTTTTAATGTATACCTGCCAGCCAATCAGAAAAAAGTATTCACCCAGACCATGGTATATATATGAGCAATTTTCAGCCAAGTGTGCAATTTAGGGGTAAAAAAATGTATTATCGCATTTAACCTATTTATTTCAAAATAGACACCTAAGAAGCAATATAGTATGTTGCAGAACACGTTTTTTAAAATTGTTTGGTCATGTTTGAGGGGGTAAAAAACTGAAAATATCAGGATTTTTTTGGTCAAAATGTTTATTTTGTTACTTGTCTCAAGTGGGGTCACTTTTACTCAAGTTGATTTTTTTTCCCTTTTCCCTTGAGAAATCTTATCACTGACAAAACTTCAGAGGTTTCTCTGTATTTTAGGTCTCTAAAACAGATTTATATTAACATATTTATTTAACATGGATTGCCCAAGTAGCGCCAAGCACTAGTCAAGGTGCTTTCCAGTACAAAACAGACAATACATATATTTACAAGACACACAGGACAAACAAATAAAACAGTGATACAATATGATACAATGTACTCACGAAATGTAAGCAAGGAAAACAACAAATCTTATATAATCCAGAAACAAAATAAATACACTTTGATAGAAATCAATGACGGAGACACTAGGCATAGAAGTAGTAGAGGATGTAAAAATAGAAGTGCTAAAATACAAAATGACTCTAAGAGGTAATACATGTTATGAAAAACGCTTCGTGTTTAGAATGAAATGTTGGAAGATTTTAAAAATGTGTATGTTTAAATTAACATTCATTTCTTTAGAACCAAATAGTAAAAGTTCAATAAAAATGTTTGGATTCAGCCTGGGCATCATAAGATGGAGCAGCCCAGGGGTTACAATGTTTCTGATTCACACCAGCAACTCATCTCGTTGAGCAGCGAAGTGGGGACATTCCAATACAAAGTGGCGAGTTGTTTCAACGACACCACAGGTGCAGATTTGTCTCCCCATTTCCTTGTTTCCCTCTAGAGATATTAGACAATAAATCTGTGTCGCAAACTTGGTTCAGTCACTGTCTTTCTTGTCATCACCATCACATTTGAGGACAATAATTAACGTCGTCTCCAATAGGTGTCACTACCATGGCTATTAGCTCACCTGGACAAAGTCCATGAGCTTATGTCATGGCCTGCTTGTCCGTTGTCGTGCGTCGTCGTGCATCGGCATCTGTAAACATCTTCTTCTCTGAAACTACTGGGCCAATGAAGCTGAAACTTGGCATGCATGTTCCCACCCACGTGGACACCAAAGTTTGTTCGAGGCATTCCGATCCAACTTCAAAAAAGGCAGCTTTGGCAGCCATATTGAAAATGCTATTTTGGCGCATTAGTCACTCATTTCTGGAGCGATTCAGCTTACATTTGCTGTGTATGTGCCCAATAGCAAGACTGTACATATATATTACGAGTATAGCTGTTCATCGTATTTCATGGAGGCTTTGGCTTTCATATTGAAAATGCTATTTTGGCTCATTAGTCACACATTTCAGGAGCGATTCAGCTGAAATTTGCTGTATATGTGCTACATAGCAAGACTGAACATATATTTTCCAGGTTTTCTGTGTATGTGCCAAATAACAAGACTCAACATATATAACTCTGGTTTTGCTGTGCATTGCATTTTGACCTTCATTTGACCTCTGGGGGCACACCCCTTAATTTCAAAAATATCTTTAAAAATATTCTCTGAAACTGTGTGACTGATCGAGCTGAACCCTGTAAACACCTTCCTGTAGCTAGGGAGATTAAAGTTTGTTCGAGGTGTTCTGATTCCATTTCAAATATGGCCACATCGGCAGCCATATTGACTTTTCCTTTGTAGATGCTAAGCACCAAGGCTGAACACATTACAGATTTTGCTGTGCAATGCATTTTGACCTTCATTTCAACTCTTCATTTCACTATTGGGCCACACCTTTCTATTGAAAATACTAATAAAAGCACTTTTTCACTGATCATGCTGATAGTGTTCAACTGAATGAAAAGTATATTATTGCTGCAGGAAAATATAGAGATATCTAGACTGAAATTCACTATGAGGCCAGCTGTTGTGGGAAGCCTCAGGAAAGGATATGTTGTGGTACAGTGAGCATTAATTGGTAAGTAAAGTGTTGGATGCCTGTTGGAAATGATCACCACACAACATCCCCTCTGTCCTCTTTCTTCCGATCCTGGAGAGTGTATGAATCTAATAAATACACTTTTCCAAACGTGTCACATTTTTTATTTTTTCCCAATGCATTGAGGGTTATTTTAAATAGATCTACAAAAATGATCACTTTCTCTTTTTAATTGTTTTATATGGATCTGGGAACAGAAAATATTGGCAAAATAATTCTGATTGAATTTTTTTTGTTTTCAAATCATTTTTATCAATTAAAAAATTGTGCCTAGCTTATCATGTACGCTGTAAGTTTTTATTTCAAAAATATTTTCATTACCATGTTAAACCATGTTTGTGTTTGCTTGGCAACTGAAATAATACAATTCGATGGTTGACTTAAACAAAAGGAGTGAAAAACTTTGGTGGAGTGAATGTCCAGGTCTGCTGCAGCGCATTGGCACTACTTTTTTTTTAAACACCAGGATGTAAGGAATCCATTTTGGCTGCATTTTAGAATTTTAATAAGCTGTGGGAGGAAGAGGCGGCCCTGTAAGTTTTTCCAAATTGCGTGTCTCACAAACTGCACATCTTTCTTGTTTCCACAAAATGATGCAGGATTCCTGGTAGAAACTGAAAGAGTGACCTCTAATAGAGTGACTACTTCAGTTTGCCATAATTAAGGCATGTTGGTGTGTGGACAGGTGCCCACAGTACCATGAAAAACTTCTGGATGTGTCTTTTTATTGTTACGATAGTTTACCTTTATTGTTACTATCATTGATTAACAAAAAGACAAATTGGTGACCTCACTAGGTTTAAAGTGCTTGGAAGTCTAAAAAAAAAGATATTGAAACAAGACCTGTGTCATTTTGTAGGTCTTAGTGAGCAGAGAAGGAAAATACAAAAATAAAAAAAATCTGTTGGGAATTTTTGGAGAAAATCCATTTTTATGTGGCAGTCATCTTGAATCGCAAAATCCTATGAAAGGGGTTAATAATTGCAAGACGTCATGTTTTTTTTTTCTTGATAGTTTGACTTATTAGATAATCATACCACAGGGTCAGATTGGTGAAAATACAAAATGGTTACCATGGTAACCGAATTTATTGTCAAAAATATGAAAATATTAAATCCCTGAATATAACCCAACATGTTGCTCAAAATGTTGGTCAGCTTTAGTCCAATAGTCCAAAACTCTCCTTTTGTGGTAGGAACAATTTGCAGCTGATGACATCATGTGTAATAGGCCTTTTCATTCATGACCTCAGCTGGAGGGGAAGTAATGCCCATGTGGTTTTCATCATTATTCCTACTTGGGAGTTAATGCAGCTTAAAGGTTGCGTAACCTTACATTCATAAAAGCCAGAGCATGTGGAAGATGGGCCTTTCCATGGCTGACGGCCTACCATTATGCATCACAGCAAAGCTCGCTCAAGAGTTTGTTTGCTTTGCTTTCGTAAAGGGAGTTTCTCCATCGTGGGTGAAGTTCACCTCATCAAAACAATTCAGGATCACATAATATCTCAGTATGACGTACATGACTGCCGTTTACCAACATCACTATGTGACTCTTGTAAAACAAAGGTTTATAAGATGAGGCAAGGTAATCTTGACCAAATATTCAACTGTCTGTACCAACTGGAAAAGGTAATTGAAGGCCAGCGTTGGATCAGCCCCAGAGTTCAGTCTTGAGACTGTTTGATTTGCCAAGTGGCAAAAGCCAATGGATTCAAGGCCAAGCAGATACAAGCAGCCTCAAAAGAGGGCGTCCAAAAGGCTCAGAAGAGCAGGACACCTCTTTTAGGCTGTGTGGACTCTGTTTTAGCAGAATATACAGAGGCTGTGGACACAGTGGATGGGAAGACCATGTTGCCGACTTCTGTGAGGCCTATGCGAAACTTAGTATCTCGATCACACCCAAATTCTACATCATCAGAGACCATTTGTCTGAGTTCTGTAAGTGCCATGGTTGTGGATTGGCTAGATATTCTGAGCAAGATTTTGAAGCAGTTCACGCTGACTTCTCAACATTCTGGGAGAGGCATCAGCTAAAGGACAGCAGCAACAAACTATTTGGTTTGCGCAAGCCGTCAAAGAGTACAATAGTGCACATGTCTAAGCATTACATTTCGCTATATAGAACATTTTTGCCACGTGACGGTTAAAGAAAGGAGATGGACTACTATTACTATTTTTCACATTCTTTTGATCGACAACCCTGCAGAGGAGACTTTCAGAAATAAATCACCAAAGCGCAGAAGTTTTTTAACCCTTTAACGTCAATTAGAAAATTTCAAGTTGGGTGCCGATGAAAAAGTGGATTTTCTCCAAAAATTCCCAACAGACTTTTTTTTATTTTTGCATTTTCTTTATCTGCTCACTAAGACGTACAAAATGACACAGGTCTTTTTTCAGTATCTTTTTTTCAGACTTTCAAGCACTTTAAACCCAGTGTGTAACACAAAAGACAGGTATGATCCCACAATTAAAAAGAAAAAGAAAATCCAGTTCACAGGCATATAATTTTGATGAAATCTTGATGAAACAAGGCCAAGGCATAGGCCTACTACTGTGGGGTGCAAACATTTGGACACCCCTGGTTTAAATGTCTGTTACAATTAATCTCCAAGTGACTGAAAGGAAACCTGAACACTAAATGCTACAAAGTTACACAACACATTTCATCACATTTCAAAGCAAGAATAATTTTTATTTTGAACATTTAACACTTTCAAAATAATGGAACAAGTAAAAAGGCCTTGGTCAAAAGTTTGGGAACTCTGTAACTCCTCCTTGGGCAGCTATAACAGCTTGCAAACACTTCCTGTAGCCAACTGAGAGTCTTTCAATTCTTGTCTTTGGAATTTTACCCCATTATTCCTGACAGAACACCTCTAGCTCAGAAATATTCTTTGGCCTTCTTGCATGCACGGCATTTTGAGGTCTCTCCACAGATTTTCAATAATATTCAAGTCTGGGGAAGGTGATGGCCATTCCAAAACCTTCATCCATGGATTTTGAGGTAAGCTTCAGGTCTTTGTCTTGCTGGAGGTCCTAACGTCTTTTCAACTTTAAGTTCTGTGTTGAGCTTTGAACATTAGCCTCTAGAATGTCTTGATATTTGGTGGGATCCATTCTTCCTTCCACCTGCACAGTATTGCTTGCACCCCCAGTCGCTACACAACCCCAATGCATTATAGATCCACCTCCACGCTTAACAGTTGGCAACGTGTTCTTCTCTACAAATGCTTCACCCTTTTCTCTCCAAACATACCTTCTTTGGTTGTGACCAAAAAGTTCAATTTAGGTTTCGTCAGTCCAAAACACATTGTTCCAGTATGCTTGAGGTTTGTCAAGGTCCTCTTTTGCATACTTCAGACTAGGAATGCAAACTATCGATTAATTAATTAATCATTAGTTGGTTCACCTTATCAATCGATTTACAATTAATTGATAAGGGGCAATTCTCCTGAGAACCTAAATTTCCCTTGGTATGAATAGGTTCTACAACATAAAAACCTAAACATTGCTTTTGATACGCTGAATGAAAAAATGCATGTTATACTCATTTAATAATGATTGATTGTACCATTGGGATCCATCCCAGACAATAGCATTTACGTTAAGAAAATGAACTCTGCATGGAGAATGAAATATGTTGGCTACTTTCACATGAAAATAAATTGGACACTGGCCCATATGTCGCATGTGAAACATTAGCAGCGCAACATAATTCTAAATAGAAAATAAATTATTATGTAGGCTTAGCCTACATAAATAACAAAATAAAAGCCTAGTAGGGTACTTATTTTGAAAGACATGTGAAACATAAGTAGAACTCATAAGCCCCCTTGAATTGAGAAAGGCAAAAGCAAAATAACTTTGACTGGAAAATTAAAATCACTGGCTGACTGAAAACTTAAAAATCCCTGAGAAAAAAGACAGTAAAATTAGACGGCCTACCTTGGAGCAATCAAATGAAAATATTGGCTGCTTTTCCTAAAACAAAAACATCGCTGTCCAATTAGGTTTTAAATAGGCACCTCAATGACATAGATCCTAGATCCATATATTTTTGTTCTGCCGCTGGTGTGAATTCAGTAATTATAGCTGCTGAAACCGTGCTCCGTTTCGGTCGCTTCATGCTCGTGTGTTGTCGCCATAGACTGTATAAAAAGATGGACAAAGCTACCGTGACGTCACCCATTGGTTTCAGCATACTATTTAGGAAGCCTCAATTTTGGCCATTTGAATTGCGCCATTTTGTTATTTTGAAACCGGATGTGATTCCTATTGGACGAGAGCGTGAACTGAATATCCGGGGAGTAGCGAGGGGTGGATCCACGTCCACGTCCCGAAAGCATCTACTGGCTTTATCCTTTATTCTAGTCTATTTGGGACCATAATTTACAAAAATGAACATCATAATATATCCAAGAAGACTTGAAACTTGCAATAGATACAATAAAGTACTGTGGAAAATCATTACTTAAATTATAAATCTGGTGATAAAGTAGGGTCATTTTCTGACAGACTTCTATAGGATTAAACTTCTTTCTGCAACCACTGATGTCGCCATCTGCTGGCAATTTAATAGAATGCAAATTTTGGAGATATCCGCATAGGCCTCAGTTTTCAGACCCGAGTGCTGCGTCCATCTTTTTAATACAGTCTATGGTTGTCGCGCATGCATTGCGTCAGGTACGTCAAGCATGGTCTAGATTCAGCAATGGCGCCCTTGACTGGCGACGCCACTAAATTTCACAGAAAAAAAAAAAGTTCTCGGTGTGTAGGACCGTAAAATATTCGATTAATTGACGAATAATTTAAATTAATCGAGTCAACTTTTTTCGACAATTAATCTGTAATCGGTTAATTGTTTACATCCCTACTCCAGACGCTTAATTCTGTGATGAGGTCGTAGGAAAGGCTTCTTTCTTGCAACTCTGCCATGCAAGTCTTTGTTGTTTAAGGTTCGCTGTATTGTTGTCCAGTGAACAACTAGACCTGTGTCTGCTACTCTTTTTGCAGCTCTTTTGCAGTGATGAGAAGGTTCTTCTGAGCATTGCTCACCAGATCTCGGGCCATTCTATCCGAAATTTTTCTTCGTCTTCCAGATCTTGCCTTGACTTCAATAGTTCCATTAATTTTCCATTGTCATACAATGTTTCTGACAGTAGAAATGGGCAGATTGAAATGTTGCGAGAGTTTTTTGTAGCCCTCTCCTTGTTGGTGGAAGTGAATTGTCTTGATTTTGACATCCTCGGACAACTGTTTAGAGGAACACATGGTTTTTAACACCAGACACAACAGCCACCGCAGTCGGATACCTTAGAAGGCATGGAGTTACTTCAGAATATATAGTTCAATCCTGGAATTATATTCACCTGACTCATTGAAGCCTTAACGAGTAAATCACCTGGGTCTGAGCCTTTGTAATCATCTTCTTAAAAGGTAACAAAGAATAATCCAAAAAGGTTCCCAAACTTTTGCAGAGGGCCCTTTTTCCTTTCCTATCATTAAAAAACTCAGCAAAATAAAAATAAAATTAAACCTTGCTTTTAAATTTGCAGAAAGGTGTCATGTTTAACTTTGTAGCATTTGTTGTGCAGATTTGCTTTCAATCACTTGGAGATTAATTATAACAGACATTTAAACCGGAGGTGCCCAAATTTTAGCACCCCACTGTAGTCTAGTCTAAGTAGACCACCAGTTTCGTCCAGTTTCTAGTGGCCAAACCCAAAATGGCTTTGGGATCATATTTGACATTTTGTTTGATTGATGATGTGATGCTTGCCCCAAGATTATTATAAGATCATTCCTCATAAAAACCAAAAAAGGCATAAAATATTTCAGAAGAACTTGGACTTATTGCGTAGTTATTCCGATAAAAAGGGAAACTGTTCTTTTTTAATAGCTTCTATGTCATCAAATTCTTGGATTTCTGGCAAGTTTAAGAAATCACATTTGAAATGAACTCAGTCGTATGGAAGTGATTCCCTTGCTTCTGCAAAATACAGTGTTTATGTTGCACTGGTGAACACAATTGGGGTATAATGTATTTGCGTCATATGTGTCAATTGAAATTTTAATGATTAAGGAGGCAAACATTGGAAGTGTGTGTGATTTACACATTAATACATTTTCACATTCTTAGATGTGGTCTGTCTTGCTCTCTGGTATTTCATGCACTGTACCGTTGGTTTTTTTCAGCTAAATTGTCTATTTTAGATGGCTCTGTTGTGGTAATGAGGGAGCTGCACTTATTTTCCACTCTCAGCCATATAGAGCAGAGATGCGCTGGAAGACTGACCTGCAGAAAAAAACAGCACTGACACCACAGCAGCGCTCTGATCCATGTCTCCTACATTAGCCGTTAGACCACATTTGAGTACTGCAGTAATAAGTAGCTTTTGATGCAAGATTTGAACATAAAAATCTGTCCCCAAGTTTACAAATAGAGAGAACCACATTTTAAATTACACTATATTAGAAGCACTGGTATATTCAGTATTCATCAATCACTTGTTTTATGTGGTTGCTCTTCATTTGCATTGTAGTATAAGTGCATTCAGAATATAGACTGGATTCTCATGACTGACGGCTTCATGAGCCTCGCAAACTAACTGTTATGGCCGCAATTTGTTATGACATTTACGAAAACAAGGGATGTCAGACAAAATTTTAAAACTCAAACAGATTTAATTAAACAAACACCAATACTAAGTACAATTTATACTACTGACCAAGATTGATTATATACAAGAAAAAAAATATTTACAGTCCCTTTGGTGGGTTGCTTGGTGATGTTCCAGGTGAGGAAAATGCTCAAACACAGGCAAAAATCCACAAAAAGCTTCACAGGTCTTGAACAGAGTGACAGGTCTGGTCAAATGTATCCTTCTCCTTGTAATTTCTCCTGCTACTTTACTCTCTCAATTTTTCTCCTTATATACTCTTTTGCAGCCCCCTCCCACCTTCCAGACTTTTTTCAATTCTCTGGGACTTTCCCCTCTCAGACATGCCCAGGACATGCCCAAAACCTAGCTCCAGACTGGTCTGAACAAAAAAAGGTCCATACCTTCCATACCATCTTGTGGCATTATTTCAGAAGGCTGACGGCTTCATGAGCCTCGTAAACTAACTCACACGCACCTGTGCCGCTGCACGAGCGACATGAGCACAGAATAAGACATATTGTTATTTTCTTTCAATGCTGGACACTTTTTTGTTACTCTGCAGATATTAAGCCTTTTCCCTTAAATCATTTTGTAAAACACTTTAGAATCAAAGTAAAGTGCATCTGAAACCATTTTACCTCAAAGACTTGGTTAAAACTTATATATTAATAGTATTTTGACAAAAAAAACATGGTAACAAGAAAGACAACATGAAAAATTTCAAAATGCATTTTCTCATGATTAATGATAGTTCTTGCATTCCAGCTTTGTAGGATCCATCGAAATTCAGTGAGAAAACAAAATCAGGCCAAATTATGGGGGAAAAATGGGTTTGATTTTTCTAAAGTGCTACTTTCATGTTACTTGCACACTTGGCTGAAAATGGCACATATATATATATTGGTCAATCCAAGAAATGATGCTCTCAGCCCTGAGGGGGATGAAAATAACAAACTCAGTATTACTCAATAACACTTTATTTTATTGATGGCCCTACACCTTGGCTTTATGGAATGGTCCATTCTAGTCACCAACTCCTAACGGGTCAGTTTTTATTGCATGCGCCGTAGAAACCTTCTGAAATGCATGAAACGTGAGAGACAAAATTAAATGCAACATCAAAAGTACAATTAATAATTTTTATATCTACACCTAATTTTGTTTACAAACTATGTTACTTTAAGTGGACCAAAAATAAAAAACCAGGGTTTAAAACTTATAGAATCATGCGTTGTGGAATATATAATGCAAAAGGTAAAAGTTGGAAAAAATTGACTCACATTCTTAACTTTACCCTCATTTCCTCAAAACTCTTCAGATACTCTTCAAAATCACTGTAATTTTTACTACAGTGTGTCAATTATACAAAACAGTTACCCTTTGCCATCCATAAATTACTTAAACAGCTCAGTCAGGCCCTGCATTGACCCTAAGAAAACCTTCGTTTCTCGTGTTTCACTTCTGACAACATATTCTAAAGTCCACCTCAGCACCACTATACATCATTGGAATGTATCCATATCACTACTACATACACAAAACATCAATTCAGTTCTTCAATTAAATTAAGGGCATAAATACACATATCTGGCCCATCTAGGGTTTCTACCATGCCTTTGAAAATAAAACATAACTCTTTTTTGCGACATCACCAACTCCGCACGGGCCAGCCATGAACATTAACAAGTGTAGTCAGTTTTCATTTACAACGCATAGCGGTTACGACTCCGGACTTTGTACGCTTTTCTTTACTCTGTGGTTGGAAGCAATGCATGTGTTTCGCAATCGTTTAAAATGATCTTTTGTCATTTAACCCTTTAAACCTTAGCCTGTTTTTTCGACCAAAAATTGCATACCCAAATTGAAAAGGGCATATCTCTGCAACCAAAAGGTCTATTTGATTATTTTTGGTCTCACAATGAAGGGGACACTTGTGAGATTTGTTCAGATGTGTAAATACTCTTGTTTGTTAATATTTCTGTTTCTGTTGTTGCTCTTCTTTTGCTGATATCTTGCAGATGCTTTGGAGTAGAGTGAAGGGGGTTTATCATTGGAACCTGTGGAGTCTCTGGTTTCATTTGAGCTGTTGGTTGTGCTTGTGGCATAAAGCAGCAAAGCTATAGTATCGAAATTGTGACAAGTGGGTTAACTAGGTGGCGCTGTAGTGATTTTGGTGTTTTGTAATTAATTTCTTGGGTGTCAGATTTGCATGTAAAAATGGCTTATATATTATTGCAGCTGAGGTTCTTCTCTTTAAATTGATATGCAGCATGACTGTACTGTTACATGGGTAATGCTTCATTTTTGCTGTTTCTTCTGGTGTGTTCTAAGGGTCCCTCTCAGGGGTTAAACACCCTCCATGCATTTTTGGGGACATGCTGTATGTAATCCCATTCTGGGAATTGGGCAAGTTGGCTGTGTTTTGTAAAAAAAAAAAGTCAATGACACCTATCCAGTCTTGTTCCACACAAATTCATTTGGGAAACTGCACAATATGGTGTGACTACTGTTATGGCCCCAACTTGTTATGACATATCCGACAGCAAGGGATGACAGACAAAACTCCAAAACTTAAACAGATTTAATAAAATAAAGCACTGACACTAACCCACAATTTACACTACTGACCAAGATTGATTATATACAAGAAAAAAAATACTTAGTCCCTTGAGATGGGGTTGCTTGGTGATGTTCTGGGTGAGGAAAATGCTCCAACACAGGCAAAAATCCACTAAAAGCTTCACAGGTCTTTAAAAGAGTGACAAGTGCGGTCAAATTAGTCCCCCCAGGAATCCGTGATTCCGCGATCGCGGAATTTACCGCAGATTTCAAAGCCCTCCGCGGAAATCAAAGCAGTCCGCGGAATATTGGGCGAGGTGCAGAATTTTATATTTTACATGTATTTTTCATCCCAGCCGCTAGATGTTGCGGTCAGATAAACGGGATCTAAGACTCACAGCTGGTGCTGCCGGTTACGGAAACGGATTTTTTTCTGCTGTATGCAGCATAAACTATATAAAAAGATGGACGCAGCACCCTGATTTGAAAAAAGAAGCCCATGTGGAAGTACCGTAGAATGGCATTCTATTTAATGGCCAGGAGATGGCGACGTCAGTGGTTGCAGAAAGAAGGTCAATGCAATAGAAGTCTATGAGAAAATGCTCCTACTTTCCGACCTGATTTTTAATTTAAATAATGATTTTTCACATCATTTTATGATAGCTATAGCAAGTTTCAGGTCTCCTTCGATATATCATGACATTCATTTTCGTGAATTATGGTCCCATATAAACTAGAATAAAGTATAAAGCCAGAATATGCTTCTGGGGCGTCGCTATCCTCTGGTCCTCGTCCGATATGGTCAGATCCAGAGCCACGTTCCTCCCCGGATCTTCGATTCACCTCTTCATCTTCGAACCAGTGGGTGACATCACGGTAGCTTCATCCATGTTTTTATACAGTCTATGGTATGCAGTAACGTTTACAATATCCTGAGGATACAGGGAATAGTGTACACTTTGTTTAAATCTTTACTTTGATCTTTGGCACTTGTTCAGTTACTAAGCCTCGTTCACCCATAGTTTGGTGAAATGTTTTGCACTTTATAAGTTATGCAAATAAATCTGCTCAAGAGGGACAAAAAGAATATTGATGCTGCTTATTTTATAACCACAATGTTTCGCAGTGTTTTGGTATTGCAAATAATTTCATAAGAGAATTTTTGCTTCTTTATTACATAAATTTGCTTTATAACTGGTCATTTTAGGTTTTTTTTTTAATACCCGCGGAAAATCAACTTTCAAGCCGCGGAATCAAGAATTGCTCTCCGCAGAATCAGGAATGTTCTCCGCGGAATCAACACTTTTTCTCCGCAGATTCCTGGGGGGACTATCAAATGTATCCTTCTCCTTGCAATTTTTCCTACCACTTTACTCTCTCAATTTTCCTCCTGACATACTCTTTTGCAGACCGCTCCCACCTTTTAGACTTTTTTTTTTATTAATTCTCTGGGACTTTCCGTCTCAGACATGCCCAGGACATGCCCAAACCAAGCTCCAGTCTGGGCTTAACAAAAAAAGGTCAATACTGCCATTTAGTGGCTTCTTTTCACATTACACTACCAACCTCGGGGAAATATTGGAAATTAAACTTATTTATGAATTTGCAATGCATCATTGGTACTTGATGCAAAATCAGTAAGACACCAAATGCAAGATGCAGGGAAACTGGGAATTTATTAAAACAAAAGAAACCAGGCACAAGGGCCAACAAAAAAACTTGGCCAAAGGGTTGCAAAAATCCAACTAAGGTAAGCCTCACAGAGCTGTAAACTACCAAACGACCAAACGACAAAAAACAAAACCACTGGAACCTCCAGGGAGAAAACCATGAACAGAAAATAATCATCAGGCTAGAATACAAACACAAGAACTTGGCTTGGCTATGAGAAAGCCGTAAATCCTGCACAAAACTCGAAGACATGAAACTTACGACTCTGTCTGCCAGCCAACTTCCACCAACTCCAGAAAAAGGGAGGAAAAATCAGCACATGAGGGGCAACACCTGGAGAAGAATCAAGAGGCAGGGCAAGATCATGAGACAAGGACAATGATAGGTTGACATGACTTGCTCATTAAGAAAATGAGCGTGCTTAAGTACCAATGAAGCATGCAGATTGGAAGGAAGCATGAATGTTAGAACAGAAAAGCACAACAAGACTTGAAATCACACCTCCCGTGACTATAAGTAAATGTTAATAACTTAAAAACAGTTGATTGCCAATTAAGCTTAGACAGCCCTGAATCCAGCACAGCACAGAAGGAAGGGGGAAATACCAAAGCCAACCAGAGCTCTGAAATGTGCGAAAACGAAGACGGGGCGGAACGCAGACAAGCGGTGGAGTGGCTGGGCAAACCTGGCAAAAGATGGAAAAGTAAAAACATGAACAATAGACATGAGCTATGAAATGTGGAGACAAAGACTGTTGAAATCATGACATGAGTAAGGACTATGAATGATGAAACCTGGCACAAAAAACTGTGAAAACCCCAAAAATACTGCCCTGGCCAAAGGCCCAGGACCCTGGAACACAACAGTACTGGCAAAAATAGATCTCTATCTTTAGTACTGGATATAGCAGACAAATCGATGTACAAAACCCAAAACCAGTGAAGTTGGCACGTTATGTAAATCGTAGATAAAAACAGAATACAATGATTTGCAAATCCTTTTCAACTTATATTCAATTGAATACACTGCAAAGACAAGATGTTTAATGTTCAAACTGAGAAACATTTTTTTCCCAAATAATCATTAACTTAGAATTTAAAGGCAGCAACACATTGCTAAAAAGTTGGCACGGGGGCCTTTTTACCACTGTGTGACATCGCCTTTCCTTTTAACGACACTCAGTAAACGTTTGGGAACTGAGGAGACCAATTTTTGAAGCTTTTTAGGTGGAACTCTTTCCCATTCTTGCTTGATGTACAGCTTAAGTTGTTCAACAGTCCGAGGTCTCCGTTGTCGTATTTTACGCTTCATAATGCGCCACACATTTTCAATGGGAGACAGGTCTGGACTACAGGAAGTCCAGTCTAGTAGCCGCACTCTTTTACGATGGAGCCATGCTGTTGTAACACGTGCAGAATGTGGCTTGGCATTGTCTTGCTGAAATAAGCAGGGGCGTCCATTAAAAAGACGTTGCTTGGATGGCAGCATATGTTGCTCCAAAACCTGTATGTACCTTTCAGCATTAATGGTGCCTTCACATATGTGTAAGTTGCCCATGCCTTGGGCACTAATACACCCCCATACCATCACAGATGCTGGCTTTTGAACTTTGCGCCTATAACAGTCCGGATGGTTCTTTTCCTCTTTGGTCCGGAGGACACAACGTCCACAGTTTCCAAAAACAATTTGAAATGTGGACTCGTCAGACCACAGAACACTTTTCCACTTTGCATCAGTCCATCTTAGATGAGCCTGGGCCCAGCGAAGCCAGCGGCGTTTCTGGGTGCTGTTGATAAATGGCTTTCGTTTTGCATTGTAGAGTTTTAACTTGCACTAGCAGATGTAGCGACGAACTGTAGTTACTGACAGTGGTTTTCTGAAGTGTTCCTGAGCTCATGTGGTGATGTCCTTTACACACTGATGTCAGTTTTTGATGCAGTACCGCCTGAGGGATCGAAGGTCACGGGCATTCAATGTTGGTTTTCGGCCTTGTCGCTTACGTGCAGTGATTTCTCCAGATTCTCTGAATCTTTTGACAATATTACGGACCGTAGATGATGAAATCCCTAAATTTCTTGCAATAGCTCGTTGAGGAATGTTGTTTTTAAACTGTTCGACAATCAGCTCACGCATTTGTTCACTAAGTGGTGACCCTTGCCCCATCCTTGTTTGTGAATGACTGAGCATTTCAGGGAAGCTGCTTTTATACCCAATCATGGCACCCACCTGTTCCCAATTAGCCCGTTCACCTGTGGGATGTTCGAAATAAGTGTTTGATGAGCATTCCTCAACTCTCTCAGTCTTTTTTGCCACTTATGCAAGCTTTTTTGAAACATGTTGCAGGCATCAAATTCCAAATGAGCTAATATTTGCAAAAAATTACAAAGTTTACCTGTTCGAACATTAAGTAACTTGTCTTTGCAGTGTATTCAATTGAATATAGGTTGAAAAGGATTTGTAAATCATTGTATTCTGTTTTTATTTACGATTTACACAACGTGCCAACTTCACTGGTTTTGGGTTTGTATATGATACACTACAACATGTACAATAGCGTGCCAGTGGTCAGTGGCCTGTCTGAAGAAATATCATTTAAATACACAATGCGCTTTCACTGATGATCACGATCTTCCAGTGTTTTTCAAAATCATTCTTTTTCGGGATCATTGAGCGATCTTTCCGTTCAGCTGGCATGTTTTTCTTGCCAGCCTTGTGGCACCATGAGAAAAACTATTTTGTCCAGTAATCAGGGAAAGTAGTGAAAACAATATTGTTGAAAGCAACTGCGATCACTTCTATCCAATAGCAGTTCGTCAACTGGCAACAGGGGAAGCTCAACCACTCCCTGAAAAGTATTGATTGGTCATGACCTGTTTTCGAAACACCATCAAGTATTTCAAAGAGACCAGTTTGCTGAAAACAAGTGGGAATAAAGGTGCAAAATGTTAATTGCCTCTGATGTTTGTTATGATGATACTAATAGTATCAGAAGTGAAGAGATGAAAGTGTCAAGATCCGATATTTCCAAACACCTGGGTTAAAATGGTCTGATTGGTCGTGTTGCTGCCATGAGCTGGCAACATTAAAAATAGACTAGAGTTTGCCAAGGAATTCAAGGGCTGGACACCATTGGACTAAGAACAAGGCCTTCAGACAGGTAAATCTAAGCTCAATATTTTCTCACCCAATTGCAGAATGTATGTGCACTGTAAAGTTGTAGAAAATTTCAAAAATGACTAACTCCTTCAGTAAAACATGGACGTGGTAATATCATGGATTGGGGTTCAATCTACTTTAAAGGACCTGGTGATCTCATAAAAATCACCAGAAACATAGACCAAAAGAAGTATCACATTATCCTTTTGAGGCACGCACTGCCATCTGGTCGGGGATTTTATTTTCAAGGAGATAATGACCCTAAACACACTTCCAAGGTGTGCAAAAATTATCTCAGTTGGAAAGAAACATCTGGACTTAAATCTGACTAAGCAAATCTGTTGTAACATTGAAAGAATGTCTTTGGAATGAACTTCAAACCATATGGATTGGTTCTGCAAGAGAAGAAATGATATATAATTAGATCATTTGAAACGTCTTTATGCAATTCCATTGCATTCAATGATCTGATTATCATTTAGACAATTCAAACGATCATTGAACACATGCATTGCTTAACCCACGAGTTAACACAAGCGTGAGAAGTCCAGAGTCATAATCAGTTTCCAATTACTAGTGGTGAAATACACCGTTACGCTTGTAAAACTGATAAACCTCCATGCACAAGGACTTCAATTCCGTGCGAGAATCTCTTACACATGCGTTGATTCAATAATTGCTGACTACAGCAGGGAATGTAAATATGCCACTGAAACTCATGCTGAATGCATGAGAGCTGGCAGGTACGCGTTATTTATGAAAAATTGACCACACCTGATAATGTTGAGTTTTCTGAGTTTCTGTAACGGCAATTTAAATGAATGATTGAAAACAGGTCATGACCGATCATTGTTTTTAAAGTATGGGTTTGAGCTTCCCCTATCGCCTGTTCACCAGCCACCACTGTAAATGAAATATAAAATATAAATATAAATAGTTATGGTAATTTTATGAAAAAGTAGACATAAATAAATTCAGTCTTTTTCAGGTTTACTGGACAGGGCCTTGTTTCTTAATAACAATCGATCATAGAGCTGTGAGAGGATTTGCTAAGTTCGCTCTCCCGAAAGTCCTTTGTTCCTCGTTCTTTAAACCTTCCCCAAAGCAGCACTTATAGTGGGAGCGTGCGCACAGCTGTTACATGCGTCTTAACTTCGCTGTGGGGCTGCCCACTTGAATGGTACTGAGAAGTTAGATGAGATGATTTTAGGCTGTAGTGACCAATTTAACTGTTAGCTTATGTGAATTATGTGATAAATTGAAAATAGATAAAATACTAAGAATAAACTTATCATATTACACAATAGAAGCATTAAGTGAACTTGGTGTACTTTGATTGATTTGTCAATTGTTCGAGCAGATGTTGCCCGCAAGGCAAGCCCAAAATAAGAACCTACTTTGATTCTTGCGTGATTCTTTTAATGTAGTATTTTAATTCGTTAAAGTACGTATGTGGGCCACAGTCTGTATTTATTGATTTATTTCATTTACTTTTATTTATTTTTACATAATATTACTTGCTTATTCATGTATGACTATGGGCCGAGGCCTTTGTTATTTGTTTGAGTAAGTAAAGCCTATTTATGAAAGTTTCCATAATTTTTATGTCTATAATTGTTGTTTGTTTTGTTAGATCGCTGAATTATTGAAAGAACATCATTCAAGTTCCATGAGTCACCCCTTCATTCACTCACAGCATCAGTGGTCATGATAAAGGTTATGGTGACAGATAGCCGAGTGTTAGATATGCAAGCATGATGCACATTTAACTATTGCTGTTGCCATTTCTCCCTGATTAGGACTTGGTTCTGGGATACTCTTTAACATGGGCTCCTGCACGACTATTGTACAGGCAGTCGTCATTTTGTGATCCATAATTCACCTTTGCACAAGAAATTACTTACATTTTAACCAGGCTTTCCTCTTAGACTGATAACTATCCTGTGCCTGACTATGGATAATCAGATCTTACACTCGTGCAGGACACAGGATATGCACCCTGTAGTCACTCACCTACACACACAATGCCTTTGTAAGTGCATTTAATTGTATTATTGCAAGCTGTACCTGGCGGAGGCAAGTCAAAATCTACACAGCTTGGCAGCAATCCTATACAGAGTTGTAGTGCGGTCATGTGCAGCTTTCTGTGTTTTACAGTAGAAAGAAGGTTAAGCATAATTTTTTTATGGAGTCAGATCATTTTATAATCTTCTAATTACTCTCCAAACAAACAACAGCCTCGAAAGCTGGCTCTTCATCCGGATGAAATGGGCATTTTGTTGGATGAAGTAGGGACAAACAAAGTCACTTTACTCATAGACTGAAAGGTAGCCTTACTAATAAAAAAAGCCACCATCTGGGGAGACATTGCAAAGAAAATAACCACAACAAGGGCTGAGAAACGTGCTGTTTAGTATACAGCAAGAAACCCTGATCGCTGACATTTTCTTGGGGACAGAGGGTATCCACTTCGGTCTTACCTCTTCACCCCGATGGCAAATCCCACAACTGCTAGTGAGCTGGCATTCAACGAGGCTCCCCTTGAGGCCAGGAACATGGTGGAGCAGACTATGGGGAGATGGAAGTTGCACTTCAGCTGCATGCACAAGTTCAGTAGTGGCCTACACTTCTCTCCATCAAAGTCCTGTGCTGTCATCACTGTGCCAATTATCCTGCACAACATGGCTGTGTGGGGGAGAGCCCCCTTACATGACCAGGAGGAGGAGGAGGCAGCTAACAGACTGGCAGGCATCAATCAACTAAGAGATGCGTAGTATACAGCTATTTATTGCAGAGAGCGCGAACACGCCAGTGCCATCTGCTTATTCAGTTTTGTGGCTAGTCTCACTGGCATTGCACAATGTCACTTGTGCAGCATGTTTTTCGCGAATAAAAGTTTATGATCAGGTTTTTAGAAAAGAGCCATCTCTCCTTCAAATGCGCTCTTTCTCTCTCTCAGGTATGATGGAGGTGAGGTTGGTGAATGGCGGTAAACCCTGTGAAGGGAGAGTGGAGGTTTACCACGAGGGACAGTGGGGAACAGTGTGTGGTGATGACTGGGGCGAAATTCAAGCAGGAGTGGTGTGCAGAGAGTTGGGCTGTGGAGATGTTGTTAAACACACAATTAAATTTGGAGGAGGATCTGGAGTAATATGGATGGATGATGTGGCATGCAACGGATCAGAATCCACACTGAAGGATTGTGCATCAGCAGGATGGGGTGAAGGAAACTGCTACCATTCCGAGGATATTGGAGTGACCTGCTCAGGTTAGACCCTGTCTTACTCAGCTCAGTGCTATGGATGTTTTTTACCAACACAGCACACGTTGTTCACCAATGGACTTAATCTTGGCATTGCATAGTTTGCTGAACTAATACAGAATTAACACAGTCACTGCAGAATACTTTATTTCTTATACATCAGCTTCAAGTCCTCAGGTCCTGAAGTTTTTCATTGAAAGTTACATGTGATTGGCATAAACTTTAGTAGATCGTGATTGGCTCATTCCACACTATCATTTTCATGAGAATGGCTCATCTCACTCCTCATCCTACATGTACTTGTCTCATTTCTCAAAACTATTTTCATACATCTGTCTTAGTTATCATCTCTGGAATAAGTTCTCAGTCTTCACTATTGATTCTGTTTTTATTATCTGTTTAGCTCGAGCTCCTCGAGAAGTCAGACTGGTGGATGGGGCTGACCTGTGCTCTGGGAGAGTAGAGATGCATCATGGGAGCTCTTGGGGCACAGTGTGTGATACTGACTTTGACCAGCAGGATGCGGAGGTTGTGTGCCAGCAACTGGGCTGCGGA
This sequence comes from Gymnothorax reevesii, assembly GCA_029721435.1. Taxonomy (NCBI): domain Eukaryota; kingdom Metazoa; phylum Chordata; class Actinopteri; order Anguilliformes; family Muraenidae; genus Gymnothorax; species Gymnothorax reevesii. The sequence goes on along the minus strand of CM056582.1, from coordinate 99,460,302 downwards.
GTCCCTGAAGAGTGGGGGGCAGCTGTGTTTGGCCAGGGTGAGGGCCAGATGTGGACAGAAGAGATTCAGTGTCGAGGCACCGAGTCTCAGATTTACTCCTGTCCCACAGCACCCTCTCAGAGTCAGTCCTGCTCTCACAGAAACGATGTGGGACTGAAGTGTTCTGGTAAGAGTCTGTTCTACACTGTGAGAGTTTCAGTGATATTGGGTAAACAAATGGCATATTTCCAAATTTGCCTTTGTATATTTTCCAAGATCATTATTTATTATACGGTGAGATGATGTGCATCAGTTCCTGTAACACTGGATTCGTATGATGCTAATTAAACTTAAAAGGGGGGCGCTAGCGAACAACGAAATGTGAGGACGTGTTTGCGCAGAGCTCCTGACCGGAGCGAACCTTTTTTTTTTTTTTTTAAATAATATTGTAATAAAGCAACCTTAAACGGTTGTTCCTGACAACTGAATAACACCAGTGTGTCATATTGAAAGCTCCATCATCTTATAATTTGAGATTAAATGATACGATGCCTAAAGGGAAACGTTACAAAAAAGAGGCCTCGGCTAAAGCCTCGGACTTAGTTGAAACCACGTCCGTAAAGGAGGAATCCTCAGATGAGGAGATTAAGGACCTATCTGCTGTTATGGCTGCTATTGCAAGCAGCGAAAGCGGGATTTTGGCACGGATAGACTGTAGGACAGCTGATTTGAACACTAAAATAGATGCACTCCGGGAGGACGTGGCGAAACAGGAGACGCGTTTGAGTGAGTTGGAGTCCGGCCTGAATGTATACTCGGATAGGACGGCTACTACTGCAAACGAGGTCGCCATGCTAAACGCGGAGGTCATCTCACTCCGCCGGAAAGTGGAAGTAATCGATGGGGAACAGCGCCGATTTTGTGCACGCCTGATCGGGATAAAAGAAGGTTTTGAATCATGTGAAAGACACCGGCTCTCTGCGAGTCTTGCTAAACTATTGCGGGAGCTGTTAGGCCTTAAGTTCACCCCAACTCTGGATGTAGCATATCGCGGCACCCGACGTGCTGATGAGGGGGGCCCTCCCAGAGTCATCGTGATTAGACTCTACAACCTTTGGGAACGGGATGAGGTCTTCTGTACAGCGGCTCGCCTGGCGTCGCTGACCCTGCATGACAAGAGTGTGAGCATATTTCCAGACTCTACTGTGGCGGTGGCGAAGAAGAGAGGGGCCTTACCAAAGCTAAGCGAAGACTCCGGAGCTGTGAGAATGTCAAGTTTGGTGTCCGGTTCCCCGTGGTGCTCTGTATCACCGACTCGACTGGTCAGGAGAGCCGGTTTGAAGACCCTGCGACAGCAGTGGTATATATTAAAAAGAATTTGAAGCCCAAGGACACTGTAAGTTGATTTAATTAATTGGATAAAGGAGATTAGATGTTAATAACGAACTGGTGAGTGCAGATGTGAAATCTTTGTTATCTTGCCTTTCGCTTATTTGCCTATTTCTTCTCTTTTCTACAATACCCGCAACAAGGCGGCTCCGAGGTAATACTGACATTTTACATCCTATGGACTTTTAGTCCAAGATTCTATTCTTTCCCTGTTTTTTTTTCTCTCTATGCATGATTGTAGTCTATACTGGGTGTATGTGTATGCATACTATTTGAATACGGCGCTTTCATATTGTGTAAAAGATAAATGCTATAATCATTATTGTTGCTGGGATAAGCACTACATGAATAAAATACGAACATCTTGAGTTTTTTTTTTCTTTAGTTATTTATCTAGTTATTTTTATCATATTTTAAATTTGAAACTCTCAGGGAACTTTGCCACTCTAACCTATCATGATCATTGGAACCTGACGTCTGCTAAAAGTGGCTTTTTCTCTCTCTTCTTTTTTTTCTTTTCTTTTTCCAAGTATGTTGAATGGGTATCTGTAATACTAAGAGCTGTTTAATTTTTATTATTATTACGTATACAGGTATAGCGGAGGAATGTTTGTTAATATGAAGCATATGGAAAATTATTTAAAGATGACGGGCAGGTCATATTGGGGTATGACATCTGGTGCATCTGGTCATGCGCCTCTCTTAATCATTTCTGGAGGCAGATATTCAATGTGTTTTCTAAAATTTGTGATCAGACTATAGTACCTGACTATCATACAGCTATCTTTGGCGTACTACCCCCTGGCCAAAAAGTCTCAAATTTACAAGCAAATGCCTTGGCATTTGCGTCATTGCTTCTGTGCAGACTTATACTTTTTAACTGTAAATTAAATTTTACCCTGTCATTTCTGCAGTGGTTGAGGGATGTATTATCTTTTCTGCCATTGGAGAAACTGCGATACAGGATATGAAATGCCCGTAAAAACTTTATCCTGACCTGGAGTCCCTTTATAGAATTTATAGAAGGTTTTTCCTTTCAATTATATACTTTAAAATGAGTTGTATTTAATAGTTATAATTATTTTATAATATGCTCAAAATATGAATTACTCAGTATATGATGAGAGGACTGTCTGACTATTTCTGTAATTGTTGAGCTTCTTTGTTTATTTAATATAATTTTTGTTTAAGAGCCTTGAGGGGGTGGGGGGAGGATACATGTATTTTTGTGCCTATGTCTGTATGTTGTACAAAACCCAAAACCAGTGAAGTTGGCACGTTATGTAAATCGTAGATAAAAACAGAATACAATGATTGGCAAATCCTTTTCAACTTATATTCAATTGAATACACTGCAAAGACAAGATGTTTAATGTTCAAACTGAGAAACTCTTTTTCTTTTTTTGCAAATAATCATTAACTTAGAATTTAAAGGCAGCAACACATTGCAAAAAAGTTGGCACGGGGGCCTTTTTACCACTGTGTTACATCGCCTTTCCTTTTAACGACACTCAGTAAACGTTTGGGAACTGAGGAGACCAATTTTTGAAGCTTTTCAGGTGGAACTCTTTCCCATTCTTACTTGATGTACAGCTTAAGTTGTTCAACAGTCTGGGGTCTCCATTGTCGTATTTTACGCTTCATAATGCGCCACACATTTTCAATGGGAGACAGGTCTGGACTACAGGAAGTCCAGTCTAGTAGCCGCACTCTTTTACTACGGAGCCATGCTGTTGTAACACGTGCAGAATGTGGCTTGGCATTATCTTGCTGAAATAAGCAGGGCCGTCCATGAAAAAGACGTTGCTTGGATGGCAACATATGTTGCTCCAAAACCTGTATATACCTTTCATCATTAATGGTGCCTTCACATATGTGAAAGTTGCCCATGCCCTGGGCACTAATACACCCCCATACCATCACAGACGCTGGCTTTTGAACTTTGTGCCTATAACAGTCCGGATGGTTCTTTTCCTCTTTGGTCCGGAGGACACAACGTCCACAGTTTCCAAAAACAATTTGAAATGTGGACTCGTCAGACCACAGAACACTTTTCCACTTTGCATCAGTCCATCTTAGATGAGCTTGGGCACAGCGAAGCCGGCGGCGTTTCTGGGTGCTGTTGATAAATGGCTTTCGCTTTGCATTGTAGAGTTTTAACTTGCACTAGCAGATGTAGCGACAAACTGTAGTTAATGACAGTGGTTTTCTGAAGTGTTCCTGAGCCCATGTGGTGATGTCCTTTACACACTGATGTCGGTTTTTGATGCAGTACCGCCTGAGGGATCAAAGGTCACGGGCATTCAATGTTGGTTGTCGGCCTTGTTGCTTAAGTGCAGTGATTTCTCCAGATTCTCAGAACCTTTTGACGATATTACGGACCGTAGATGATGAAATCCCTACATTTCTTGCAATAGCTCATTGAGGAATGCTGTTTTTAAACTGTTCGACAACCAGCTCACGCACTTGTTCACTAAGTGGTGACCCTCGCCCCATCCTTGTTTGTGAATGACTGAGCATTTTAGGGAAGCTGATTTTATACCCAATCATGGCACCCACCTGTTCCCAATTAGCCCGTTCACCTGTGGGATGTTCCAAATAAGTGTTTGATGTGCATTCCTCAACTCTCTCAGTCTTTTTTGCCACTTGTGCCAGCTTTTTTGAAACATGTTGCAGGCATCAAATTCCAAATGAGCTAATATTTGCAAAAAATTACAAAGTTTACCTGTTCGAGCATTAAGTAACTTGTCTTTGCAGTGTATTCAATTGAATATAGGTTGAAAAGGATTTGCAAATCATTGTATTCTGTTTTTATTTACGATTTACACAACGTGCCAACTTCACTGGTTTTGTATGTTTATTAATGGAAAAATTGTAAAATAAAGTTAAAAAAAACCTAAAAGATGCAGTGAAAACAGTTAACCCTGTGATAGTGAAAAGTCAGATTGAGAACTGAAAATAACTGATAAAAAGCAGCCTTAAGTTTCGTATTACAAATCAATCATGAAAAAATAAAAAGATGTAAAATGAGCATACACAAATATTGCAAAGAAGACATAAGTCCTACTACAAACTAATCAAATATGAATGGACATATTTCTTAAATTTTTCCATGTTCAAAGTTGGAGGAAATATTCTGGCGGGAAATGACTTCCACAGCCGAGAAGTCTGAGGTATATATGAAGGCTAATGACGGCTGGTGTTGGATATGGGTAAGGTGATAGTGTAGCAGTGCGCGGCTGCAGAGGATTGTGTTGTTCTAATGGTAGATGCCAACGGAGGAAAATTTCCTGACAGTTGTTCATCTGAAGTGCTTTTAAATTTTAGATAACTAAATTCATTAAATGGGCACAAGTGATTTTTTTTTCAAATAGCAGTTGCTTGTTCACCCTTTGTTGTTATGGCCCCAATTTGTTATTACATTTATAACACAACAGCAACAGCAAGGGATGACAGACACAGTTTTAAAAACTTAAACACATTTAATTTTTAAAGACAATAACAACTAACTAACCAAAAGACCGAGATTGATTTATATACAAACAAAACAGAAATATTTACAGTCCCTTTTGTTGGGGTGGCTTGGTGATGACCTGGGTGAGAAAATGCTCAAACACAGGCAAAGAAATCCACAAAAGAAACGTCACAGGTTTTGAACAGAATGGCAGGTCTGGTCACATGTATCCTTCTTCTTGCAATTTCTCCTACTACTTTACTGTCTCAATTCTTTTCCTTATATACTCTTTTGCAGACCCCACCCACATTTAGACCTCTTTTTTTTATTTTCTGAGACTTGCCCCAGACATGTCCAGGACATGTCTAAACATGACTCCAGTCTGAGCTGAACAAAAAAAAGGTAAATACTGCCATCTAGTGGCCTATATTCACATTACACCTCCATTCCAAAAGGGAAAAATTTTGACTCATAAAGGCAAAATTTTTCTTTTCAATACAAAATGGTTCAGTGAACACTTGTCTATATATACACATCATACAATATTCAAACACATGATATATATATACACATTCAAACACGGGATAAGCAATCAGCAATTACATTGTCTGTACCCTTCACATGCTTAATTTCCAAGTCAAACTCCTGTAAAATCAAACTCCAATTCAACAATCTCCGATTCTTGTTTTTCATCTTACTCAAAAACATTAACGGATTGTGGTCAGTGTACACAATCATTGGCTTTTGTCCCGTACAAACATAAACCTCAAAGTGTTGTAAAGAAAGGACCAGAGCCAACAGTTCCTTCTCTATTGTGGAATAGTTCCTTTGGTGGCGATTGAACTTCCTAGAGAAGTATGCCACGGGATGCTCAATGTCATCAGAGTCACTTCTCTGTAGGAGCACAGATCCACAAGCTTGGTCGCTAGCATCGACCGCGATGGAAAACGGTTTGTTGAAGTCAGGAGATTTGAGCAAGGGGAAGTGACACAGCAGAGACTTCAGGCGATCGAAGGCTCTCTGGCATGCATCATCCCAAGTGAACTTTACGCCTTTCTTCAGTTGGTTAGTTAGACTGAGAGCAATCTCAGCAAAGTTCTTGCAGAACTTGCGGTAGTACCCGATCATTCCAAGGAAGCGGCGCAAAGCTTTTTTGTTGTCAGGAACTGGAAAGTCCATGATGGCTTGGACTTTAGCATTTATGGGTGCCACCTTACCCTGGCCGATGACGTAGCCAAGATAGGTGACAGTAGCACAACCAAAGTCACTCTTGCTCAGGTTAACAGTCAGGTTAGCCTGGGTCAGGCGCTGGAACAACGTCTCTACATCTTTTAGATGTTCTTCCCAGGAGTCACTCCATGTGATCAGGTCATCGATGTACGCACCCGTGTGTGGCAATCCGGCGATTGTAGACTGTATCATCCTTTGGAACGTGGCTGGGGCATTTTTCATGCCAAAGGGTAGGACTTCATACTGGTACAATCCAGATGGTGTGGCAAAAGCAGAGATGCTCTTGGCCCTCTCAGTTAAAGGCACACACCAATAACCCTTCAATAAATCAATCTTGGTCAGAAACTTTGCCTGCCCTACACTATCAATACAATCATCAATCCTAGGTATTGGAAACACATCAGTTCTAGTTACAGCATTGACTTTGCGATAATCTGTACAGAATCTAGTACTTCCATCAGGTTTTGGAACTAGCACACAGGGTGAACTCCAATCGGAGTTGGAGGGTCTGATAATATCATGTTTTAACATGTACTCAACCTCTTTCTCAGCAATCTTTCTCTTTTCAGGATTCATCCGGTATGGATGCTGTTTTATTGGTTTGGCATCACCAACATCTACATCATGAGAGGCTATAGTAACTCTCTTTGGAACATCAGGAAACAAATCCTCATATTTCTTGATCAACCTTTCAAACTGATCTCTCTGTGAGGGTTCTAAGTGCTGGAGTTTTACATCAAGGTTTTGCAACACTTCAGTGTTTGACAATTTACATGAAAGAACTTCAGCTTTAATTCTAGGTTCATCATCTTGAAACTCCCCCTCATCTTCACAAGTTTCGGCCATAGGAGAATCTGAAGTGACTGCTGCAACCCTAGCATTTCAGTCATGATAAGGCTTCAGCATGTTAATGTGACACAATTGTTTTGGTTTTCACCTATCTGGAGTCTTCACAATGTAATTGAGATCATTGAGTTTTGTCAGAATTTCATAAGGACCATGAAATCTAGCCTGCAATGGATTGGACTGCAAAGGAAACAACACAAGGACCTTGTCTCCTGGTTTAAACTCACGGCTTCTAGCCTTATGATCATACCAAGTCTTCATTTTTCCCTGACTTGATTTCAAGTTCTCTTTGGCAAGGTCACAAGCTGCACGCAATCTTTCCTTGAACTTGCTAACATAGTCTAACAGACTGATATGCGGCTCTTTCTCTTGCCATTGTTCACTCAATAATAGCAAAGGTCCTCTCACTTCATGACCAAACACTAGCTCAAATGGACTGAATCCAGTAGACTCCTGCACTGCTTCTCTAGCTGCAAACAACAGCAAATGAACCCCTTCATCCCAGTCTTTCTCATAGTCATAACAATAAGTCCTCATCATTGTCTTGAGAGTGGAATGAAACCGCTCTAAGGCACCCTGACTTTCTGGATGATAGGCACTAGAAAGAATCTGCTTTGCACCTAGTTCATACACAACCTGCTGAAACAATCCTGAAGTGAAATTGCTACCCTGGTCTGACTGAATTTCCCTGGGAAGGCCAAACAACGTGAAGAACTTTATCAAAGCCTTCGAGATTGCAGTTGCCTTGATGTTACGTACAGGTATGGCTTCGGGGAATCTGGTAGATGCACACATGATTGTCAACAAGTACTGATTTCCAGATCTAGTCTTGGGTAATGGACCAACGCAATCAACAATGACCCTAGAGAATGGCTCCCCAAATGCTGGGATAGGCTGCAATGGAGCTACAGGTGGGTCTAACTGGTGTTTTCCAACTACCTGACAAGTGTGACAGGTTTTGCAAAAGTTGGAAACGTCTTTCCGAAGCCCAGGCCAAAAGAAGTGTTTCATGATCTTATCAACAGTCTTGTTAACACCAAGATGACCTCCTAAAGGTAAACTATGAGCCATTGTTAAGATCTCATTCTTATAGACCTTCGGAACAACAATTTGCCTGACCACTGCCCAATCTGCATTGGCAGGGATATCAGGAGGGCGCCACTTCCGCATCAACACACCATCCTTGAGATAATACCCAACTGGAACTGCGTCTATTTCTTTATCAGGAAGGGCTCTCCTCTTTAGTACACAAATTTCAGGATCATTAGTTTGCTCCTCAATCAACCGCTTTCTGGACATAGACAAGTCTCCAGACACATCAAAATCACCAGACCCATCCGGCTGGCTGAATAGAGAACTGATAAAAGTATCTGATAAGTCCTCAAACGGAGAAACCATAGTAGGCCAATCAGAGTCATGAGGCAAACCACCTGAGTCCTGACTATTCAATGTGTTGGACGGCACCACAACATCTTCTTCTTTAGCCTTCTTGGCCATAGCACGAGTCACTGCGCAAGAAGGATACAGAGATGGGTCCTCATCCCCATCTTCAGTGCTCGGCTGTGAAGTAAGATGTACAGGGGGAACTACTTTGCCCCCAGCCAGGTCATTGCCTAGCAACAGAGAAACACCCTTTATAGGTAGACTTGACATAAGTCCCACCTTTACCTGTCCTGTAACTAAATCTGACCTCAAGAATATAGAGCGCAGGGGTACAGATACAGTCCTCCCTTCAATACCTTGTACAAGTATGAAATCCCCTGAAGCAGTCTCATCACGTAACTCCAAGGAGTCCATCAACAAAAGTGACTGAGAAGCTCTGGTATCCCTTAGGATATATAAGGGGACAGGAGTAGTATGCTCATTCAGAGCCACAAATCCCTCTGACACAAATGGAAGAAATTCCTCCCTCACGAAGTCAGCTGTATCAGGCTTTTTAGCCCCACAAGAAGCAGGCAATTTAGCAGATTGGTTATCTACTACAGGGGTTTCTAACCTTGTTTTCACAAAGGCATTTGGTTTGGTATCCTTTTCTTTTTCTTTCTTAGCTTTAAGGAACCAACAGTTAGTTGTAACATGACCAGATTTCTTGCAATAACTGCAAACTAGACCACTTTTGTTACTGTCAGCTTTCACACTTTGATCAGACCTGTTACTGGATTTCTGCGCACCATCACCAGATTTGTCTTTGTCTTCGTCTGAGGAATCTTGGGTATCACCGTAACCCTTTTTCTGAAATTGGGACCATCTATTGTTACTGCTAGACTGAAATTTGGACTTATGTGTGAGAACATATTCATCTGCAAATTTGGCAGCTGATTGCAAATTCAGTGCTTGCTTCTCATTAAGGTAGGTCTTAATATCATCCTTAACACAGTCCTTGAATTCTTCAACTAACACCATCTCTTTTAGTGAGTTGAAATCATCCTTGACCTCCATAGAAGTACACCAGCGCTCAAAGCAAACTTTCTTCTCATTAGCAAATTCAACATAAGTCTGATTTTCAGATTTCTTCAGACCTCTGAATTTCTGTCGGTAAGCCTCTGGAACCAACTCATAAGCTCTTAAAATAACCTTTTTGACAACCTCATAATCAGAGGAATCATCTGCAGACAAAGCCGAATAGGCTTGTTGAGCTTTACCCTTGAGGACAGTTTGCAACATCAGAGGCCAGTGTTCCTTTGGCCACTGGCAACTCTTTGCTACCTTTTCAAAACACTGGAAATAGTTGTCAACATCATTTTCCGAAAATGGCGGCACCAGTTTTACCTCCTGGCTAGCACGAAATTTATTTTCAGTTGCAATTTTTATTTTTAGTTGCTCCGTTTGGAGTCTTTCTTCTCTATCGAATTTCTCTAATTCAAAATCTCTCTGTCTTGCAAATTTTTCTAACTCAAATTCTCTTTGTTTTTCTTTTTCCTCCCTTTCTATTTTCTCTTTTCTTGCTAATTTTTCTAACTCAAACTCCCTTTCTTTCTCTCTTTCCTCCCTTTCAATCTCTAGCATTTTTAATTTACCCGTTACCACTCCGACGGCCCGTAATCGGGCCGTCAGTGAAGTTAAAAACATACTACGTCATTTACACAGCTTGTATGCAACTGAGATACTCATGCCACATATCGTCGGAAAGCTAAGATTCTTGAGATTCGAATGATGCCAACCATTTCAAAGTATAATCATCACAGCAGCTTTAATCAACGCCTATGTCAGACCACAAACAAACAAACGAACAGTTACAGAACTGAGGTAACTCACCAATGCCACCAGCTGGCATTTCCCCTGTTCAACATATCCCCTCAAACATGGTCTTGTTACATCCACGAAGTTCCAGTAAATCCAACCAAGTAAAGTTTTTAGTCCAAAACACACTATTATACCGGTAAATATCCATGAACAGCTGCTGCATCGTTTGAAATGAGTCGGTGGTTATCCACAAAGTTCGCAGCATTAGTAGTCGTAGCTTCGATACAGATTTAAACAGTACATTTCCACTTCCGTCAAAACGAAGTCTGCACTCTAACCTTTCGATTGACACCTTACTCGACCAGTTACGTGCTTCCTTGCTCTGTCTTCAGCCTGCTATAGCCAACGAGTGCCTGTGTTGAAACGAAGCTCATGCCTCCTTTTTTTGCGTGTAGCCCGAGCAACCAACAACCAATCGAGACGACGATTGCTGCATTGTAATACCACCGAAATTCTGGAAACGCCGATATATAGGTTGTTGGGGTGGAGAAAAACCTAGCGCTGCCTATCGCTCGCGTAAGAGAATGGACAGAATATGGCTCAGCTGTGCGTAATGCCTGCAGCGCGTTACGCAAAACACAGCGAGGCAGAGAGAGAGATTTCCAGCGAATGTCTGATGGTTGTTTTCGGAGTTTGAAAGAAAAAATTGCGAAAAGGTTGCGAAAAAAAATCATTTTCAGTTCAGAAGCTGCAGAGCTGTGCACTTGGCGTGCAAGTGATTGCTCAGGGGAAGAAATATCTGACCAAACCCGTGATGGCTCCGTAGCAGAGGAAATGTTTCTCGCAGGAGATGACATTACTCTTGACAAGTACGCATCATATTATAACTTATATTTCATTATATAATAATATTACGTTTATATTTTATTATTATTATAATTATAATTATTATTATTATTACGTATTATTTGCATCTGTCACGGAAGGTGGAAGGACGTCATGTTTTCACCGGAGTTGGTGATTCTGTTTCTTATTCTGTAATTCTGGGTAAATAATTACGGGAAAAGGATATGATAATATGATGCTGATATTATGATGACTATATTATAACCATATTACGCGTTATTACCTCCGTCACCGAAGGTGGAAGGAAGTTATTTTTTCGCCGGCGTTGGTTGTTGTGGGAATTTTAATTTTCATCCCCGTAAGAAATCAGAGTGAGACAAAGTAAGTAAATAGGATCCATTTTACTATGAGCCACATAGGGTCTTCGTTACAGGCAAGGACAAAGACAAAGGAATCTCTCCTTTGCTTTGGATATATGTAAAAGCACTAAGTCAGAATCTCCTCCCCTTGGGGTTTATATGCACAAACTTGAGTTTATGCCTCAGTAACCTTTTAATTTTTTTATTTATCATATATTGTAAATATTTTGCTATGGATAGGTTATTTGTTTGTTTACCTTTCATATAAAAAAGCATTTGTTTACATAACGGCACTCGTTTTGACTCTTATGTGCACAAATTTGAGTTTATGCTTCAGTAATTTTTTTTCAGCAATATTGATAGTGAATCTGGATATGGGATTGGATTCCTCTAAGTGTCACCTTTCATTAGAACCCAACATTATGACTTTCCATTGAAGCGTTCAAGAGTTATGCCCTTTTATCCTAGGTTTGTGACCATGGTTATCCAAGGGTCCTTTTGGAGTCCCCAAATGGCCATTTTTGGAAACGCCTAGACATGGCCTTAGAAAAACATGTGTAAAATGCTCATTTTCTGTTGGATTGTTATCAAATTTGAACTGGAACTAAGTAAGGCTTCATGCTGTGGTCCCATTGTGTTTTTCAGCTAATAAGTCCCAGCTGCTCTCATCTACAGGCATCTTTTTGCAAAAAAAAATTTTGGCGAGAGTAAAAACCTTCTACTTCAGTGTGTTCCAGCTTGGATTACTCAATGACAATAGCACGTAGAGTATTTCTCTTAGCTTGGGGTAAAACTTCAGAGTGTTTCCTTTCAAATGAGACCATAACCATCCATATAGTCCAAACGGTTCAAGAACAGCGTTCAATTTACTTTGGGTATGCTTTTCATAGGCATTTTAGGCAAATTTTCTCGGAGTTTTAAGGGGTTAAGTTCTATTTCTATATTTGGATTTTCCACTGGAAACTGTTCCAGATCTCCGGGTGCAAACACATTTTCATCAATGTAATATTCAACTATCTCTCGAGCCAGTCTTGCTTTTCGCATGGCTGGTTTCACCTCTGTCAGCTCTAAATGTCTGCAAATTTCTAGCAGTTCTGTCTTTTTAAAAGACTTCAAAACCCCTACGGTTGGTGATGCCAAGAAATCATCCATTGCTGTTGTCAATATATATGTATTCAATTAAAAAAAATCAATTTTACAATTTGAAATGTTAGATTTTCAATAAATTACTCACAAAATGGTCTATCCCGGACCTTGAGCCCCCAATTTGTTATGGCCCCAATTTGTTATTAGATTTACAACGCAACAGCAACAGCAACAGATGACAGATACAGTTTTAAAACTCAAACACATTTAATTAAACAAAGACAATAACAACTAACTAACCTAAAGACCAAGACTGAATTATGTACAAAACATAAATATTTACAATCCCTTTTCGTGGGGGTGGCTTGGTGATGTCCTGGGTGAGAAAATGCTAGAACACAGGCAAAGAAATCCACAAAAGAAACGTCACAGGTTTTGAACAGAATGGCAGGTCTGGTCACATGTATCCTTCTTCTTGCAATTTCTCCTACTACTTTACTGTCTCAATTCTTTTCCTTATATACTCTTTTGCAGACCCCACCCACATTTAGACCTCTTTTTTTTATTTTCTGAGACTTGCCCCAGACATGTCCAGGACATGTCTAAACATGACTCCAGTCTGAGCTTAACAAAAAAAAGGTAAATACTGCCATCTAGTGGCCCATATTCACATTACATTGTTCATGTAGATGCTCCAGTTTCCTCCCACAGCCCAAAAACATGCATGCTAGGTGAACTGTTTGTGTGTGTGTGTGTGTGTGTGTGTGTTTGTGTGTGTGTGTGTGTGTGAGAGAGAGAGAGAGAGTGTGTGAGTTAATTGTACGTCACCCATATGACAGATTGGTGAGCTGTCCAGGGTGTGTTCCTGCCTTTTGCTCAGAGTTAGCTGGGGTAGACTCCAGCTCCCCTGCAGTGAGGAGTCTGCAAGACCCCTGATGAGGAAAAAGCAGTTGAGATAATGGGTGGATATTACACCAATATACTGAAATAGGCTAACCTCCTGTCAGAATAAACCTGTGTCAGTGTGGATTCTGTATGTGTGTCTTTTCACAATACTGGAGAGATTTCAGGGATAGTTGTTGTTCATTGTTTTATTATCAGAACATAATGACTGTTTAATTTAATTCATGCTCGTTTTGTTAAGCACCTATAAGAGATATAGAGAGGGTTAAACTACCACTAGAACCTGAGTAGGTTTTTTTTTTTTTTTTAAATTAAATTAATTAAATGATTTTTAGCTCAAATAAGGCACCAAAATGTCACATCAAAAATTCAGTTTTATCAAAAAGGATGCTGGAAATGACTAAATCAAGTCCTGGTGCAGTGGTGAACGTGTGGCCCTACTGAGTACCGGAGGCGTGGTGGCTGACAGTGCCCTATCTGTACCTCCTGCCCAATCGGTTCTGTGCACGCGCAATACCAGTACTGCGCAAGTGCATAGAATTCTTGCCCGATTTGTACCACACATGCATTTACATTTTACTTGACGGCAGCCAGCGACTTTTTAAAACTTTAACAACAATATAGTATACAAATTCACAACAACACAAAGTTATTTTAGAAAGATCATTTTTTATTTCATGGTCCTTCAAGTAGCCAGCGACAAGGAAACTGTCGTACAAAATCTTATGGAAGTGTTTACAGTATTGGTTGCTTGACAGGAATTTGGGTATTTATACATAATAAATTTTTCCTATCCATAATGTAAACCATGTGGGCCAAAATCGCATATTAACGTAACCCCATATTTGTCAACATGTTATCATAGCCTACGTGTCCCTCAACAGACATTCAGCACAATGACGGTGCATTTTCCACAGACCCTTCCGATCTCGTGCTCTTTAGGCAGCAGCGGAGGTTTTATTTTATTTTTTTATTATTATTATTATACGCCCGTCTTAAGACAGGACGTATTATGTCATCACCCCCGTCCGTCCGTCTGTCTGTTTGTCCGTCTGTCGGTTGTCTGTTAGCAATTTCTTGTCCGGGGCATAACTCCTGAGCCGCTTGAGCTACATTCGTGATACTTCACATACACGTGCACCATCACTAGGCGCTGTGTCGCGCACCATGATTTCGTTCAGCCGGTCAAGGTCAAGGTCACTGGCAAAGGTCAAAGGTCACATGGGGCCCAGATGGGGCTTGTCCGGAGCATAACTTCTCAACCGCTTGAGATACATCCATGATATTTCACACACAGGTGTACCATCACTGAGCGGAGTGTCTCGTACCATGTCTACGGCCCTCCCTCCAAAGTCAAGGTCACTGGCAAAGGTCAAAGGTCACATGGGGCCCAGATGGGCCTTGTCCGGAGCATAACTTCACAACCGCGTGAGATACATCCATGATATTTCACACACACGTGTACCATCACTGAGCGAAGTGTAGCGTACCATGTTTACGGCCCTCTCTCCAAGGTCAAGGTCACGGACAAAGGTCAAAGGTCACATGGGGCAGTTGTCTGTTGGATATTGGTATCATGTTGTCTGTCCACTTCCTGATCCATGTTCATGACGGGCGTATTATGCATCGTTGGCGGTGCTCTTGTTTCCCATTGTGGTCAGAAAAACAGCATCAAGTTATCTCTTACCGCTTACAATGGAAAAGAAACGGAAATTCCTGGGTGTGTAGCCTACGGAAATAAATAGACTTTATATCGGGGAGTGTGATTTTTTTATTTATTTTTTCTGATGAGAGTACAGATATCCGGAATTCCAAAGTTTAAAATTGGCTATTAATTTATCTACGTCATATATTATCAATAGGGTCGCGAACAATGCAACAAAATTTTGGAGGGAGTCAATAACTGGAGAACTTAAATATTTCATGAAAACATCTTAATCACAATTTTAAAAGCTACTACAGTTCAAATTTAATAGTTAATTTAATTTCATTTAGTTCGGAGGCTAATGAATGTAGTACTCCACCCGTGCCAGCACTTCACCCCTGCCTACATCAACAACATGGTGGAGTACTCCGCTACCTGGGGGAGCATCTCCAACACATCCAGTTGGTGCTGGAAGCCCTCACCTGCGTGGGGTAAACTGCCTTCCCAGCAAAGTACTGCATTGCCCAGGACAAGGCACAGTACCTGGGGTACTCCATTGGCTGGGGTCTGCTCAAACTTCAGGAGAAGAAAGTGCCCATCGTGTGAATGGAAAGACCTCAGCCAGGAACATGTCTTCCTGGGCTTGGCGGGGTTCTACCATCTCTTCATTCTGTACTTTGCCTCCACAGCCGCGCCTCTGTCAGACCTGAGTAAGAAGGAGCAGCCGGCGAACCTCCTGTGGGGGCCGTGGGAGGAGTCAGCATTTGTGACTCTGATGACAGCCCTCTGCTCTCGGCCAGTACTGCACACTGCTGACCCCAACCTGCTTTATACTCCAAACAGATGCATCAAAGTGCTGTTATTAAGCAGTCTTGTCCCAGGACTTCTAGGGTGAGGAACACCCCATCATCTACCTCAGTTGGAAATTAAGCCTCAGCAAGAAGAAGTTTGCAGCAGTGGAACAGGAGGCGCTGGCCATTAGCTGGGCTCTCGAGTCCCTGCGGCACTACCTGCTGAGCCGCCCCCTTACCCTGACGATGGATCACGCCCCACTACAGCGGATGAGTAAAGGGAAAAATAGCAACGCACCGGTCACTGGTGGTTCTTCTCATTGCAGGTGTTCTAATTCCAGGTGATGCACTGGCCACGACACCTCCACCACAACGCGGACGGCCTATCCTGCACTCCGGGGCCATGTGCTGGAAAGAGGGAAGGAAAATGTAAGGGGGGGGGCGGTGGCAGCCAAAGCAAAGGACACGCCCACCATCCAGGTCACACCACCCAAAGACTTCAATTCTCCTCCTCCAGCAGCACCATGGACAGCTTGTCGAACAGGCTGCAGTTCAGCACCCCTGGCTGCCGCTCTACGCTGGACAGCTCCCTCCAGTTGTAGCCAGGCAAATAAGAAGGGCTCTCCGAGCGCATTCCACTCAGGCCATGCACCTGATCCCCATCTGAATTATTAAACAACACAATATAAACCTGGCCAGGCAGCATCAGGTTGCCCAAGAGTGCGTTTTGCAAGTGTGTTATTCGCTGTTCTTTCTCTGATTTTCCTACCAGAGTCCTCAGGGAAAGAGACTGGGGATCATGAGTTTTTGCTCCCTCCAGAAAGCCACTTGACAGCGGCTAATTCCCCAAAGGGACTTAAGGCTCAAGAAGTCTTTTGTCTTTTGGTTTATTCCTATACATAAAATTACCACCCAGGGGGCGGGATTCTCACCGACCTGTTGCCTTGTCTGTGCCTGCTTTACTGGTGGTTTGCCATTATATATGTACAGTGCTGTGAAAAAGTATTTGCCCCTTCCTAATTTTTTTTTTGAATATTTTCACTCTTAAATGATTCAGATCATCAAACAAATTTTTAGTCCACTTTGTTATGATGCTGCCTTGCTCTGTTCATATTTTGCCATGTCTTGATCCATGCCATGTTTTGTTCCTGTTTATTCCTTCAAATTCCCCTATCGTCCATTCCCTCAGTTATACTTTGCATTGCACTTTGTCTCCCCCTGTCTGGTCTTTTGTCATGTGATCGCTCACTGCCTCAGTATTGTGTGCCACACTTTTGGGTAATTTCATGGTTTCTGGGATTTCAACCATTCATTCCAATCTTGTTTACTTCCTTCACCTTGCTTTTCTATTTTACTAACAATACTAACAGTTTGTTGTTTTAGTTAAACTTACTAACCAAGACTAATACTGTTTATAGTACTAACTTACTAACAAGCACTAGGGATTGTATAGCTGCGTATTACTAATTGACTAACGAGCTCTCAGCACTTGCTCTGCTCTAGTCTCCGCCCCTTGCCCTCACTCAATTTACTTTGCTGCGTTTCAGCAGATTTTCTGCACCTAGTTGATCACTGTTCTGCCTCTCACTCTTTGCACGGTAGAACTCCCTAATCTGAGCCGTATGTTTGTCAGTAGGCTGTCTCTGTCCACATTTTGGCTTTTGCCAATTTCCTGTAATCAGGAACTTCCTCATGTTCATTCCTTTGTAATTAGTCTGATCCTACTCACCTGTTTGCTGTCATAGCATGTGACTTCCCCTATGTGTATTTAAGCAGTCATTTCACTCACAGCTCTTGTCAGAACGTTTTCCCTGGTTTGCTTGTGCTACGATTGTTAATGCCTTGTACTCTTAGTGTTATACTTCTGACTGGAACGTCCCGGATTATAATTTTGGCTTTACCTTTGATATTCCTGTACCCGTGTAACATACCTGCTTTGCCCGACCCTGACTTTTGTGTTTGCTGCCCCGTGAAAGATTTGGATTACGCCACTGGGATTCTGGTTTTGGATTGTGAGCTCTGTACCATTGCCTTCTGCCCTGTGGGGGTTCACCCCTCAGCTTTAATAAAATACTATTTTGCTGGATCTCCTGGGTCTTGCGATTGGTTCCTTAACGCTACCTCACACGCTTGGCTTTTAGTGGTGGTCTGTCATGCATGCGTGCACAAACTTTTGGCTTGTCTGCACTCTAGCGCCTTCAGTTTTTGACTGATCCTTTTCACATTTTACGTGTGTGTATATATAGTCATAAAGTCTAGACCAAGTTCAATTTTGAGCCAAACTGGACCAATATTTTTGCCAGTGGGGGCGTTCCATTTTGGCCATGTTTGGCCAAGTGGGCGCAGTGGCTTTGCCACAATTTTTTTATTAGACAAAGATAACCCGAGTAAATACAAATGATGTTTTTTAAATGATTTCACTTTAAGGGAAAAAAGAGATCCAAACCTACCTAGCCCAATGCGAAAAAGCAATTGCCCCCTAAATCCAATATCTGGTTGTGCAACCCTCGGTGACAACAGTTGCAATCTTTGTCTAATATTAAAATTTGTTTGATAATCTGAAACATTTAAGTGCGATAAATATGCAAAAATCAGGAAGGGGGCAAATACTTTTTCACAGCACTGTGTACAAAAGTATATATATATACAGTACAGACCAAAAGTTTGGACACACCTTCTCATTCAATGAGTGTCCTTAATTTTCATGACTATTTACATTGTAGATTTTCACTGAAGGCATCAAAACTATGAATGAACGCACATGGAAGTATGTTTGTATCTAACAGTTGTCCAATAGGGCTGCTGGCTGTGTATCAACATGACTAATGCACAACACAACTGATGGTCCCAAGCCCATTGATAAGGGAAGAAATTCCACTAATTAACCCTGACAAGGCACACCTGTGAAGTGAAAACCATTTCAGGTGACTATCTCTTGAATCCCATCATCATTGTGCAAAGCAGTAATTAGAGCAAAGGGTGGCTACCTTGAAGAAACTAGAATATAATACTAGAATAGAACTAGGATATAATAATAATGTTTTCAGCAGGTATTTCACACATTTTTGTTAAGTACATAATTCCACGTGTTCATTCATAGTTTTGATGACTTCAGTGAGAACCTACAACGTAAATAGTCATGAAAATAAAGGAAACTCATTGAATGAGAAGGTGTGTCTAAACTTTTGGTCTGTACTGTATATATATATATATACACACACACACACACACACGCTGGCCACCTCATTAAGTAAACCTTGCTCGTCGACCTTTAGATTTTGGTATAAAAATGTATAAGGGCAAAAGGCCTGGTTTCCTTCAGGGAGAACAGTTATAAAATCAATCAAATAACATTTTGGAATGGGAAAATGTATTTTCAGTTTTAAAAAATTGCATAAAGAATTGAAATATTCAAAGTTCATGAATTGTGTAGAAAAAAAACTGCATTATATTCTTGCATTTCTCTAAATATATTCATTTTAAAAAGTCAAGCAAACCAGCCAATCAGCATGGATAAGAGCTTCCAAAAATTAGTTGATCCTAATAATAAGTAACTTTCAGGAACAACAGTCTGCACTACTTCAAAAGCTGGAGCAGTCTGGATAACTGTTGGCAAAATAACAAATTCTACGGAACGATAGCAAGGGCTAAATGCAAAATATTTGAACGGTCAAAACCGTTCGCCAATTACGAAAATAAGCTAGCCATTTGTCTTTTATATACAGTTGAGCTATCCAGGTAGGGCTGAGCTGTTATATAAGGCTAATCGTGCTAAATTTATTAGTCTCACCACTAACCACTGTCAGGTTCTCTTTTCCTGACCTCTAAATTATTATTTTTTTCCCTTTTGAGACTTTGGTGGTTATTTCTTCCCCAGTGGATTATCAATAGTGTGTGGAATCCACTTCAATAAACTTGCGCTTATCTACCTTCTCTCCTCCAACAGTAGGCATAAGATGATGCATTTTCAATTGACGGTATTAAAGCAACACTATGTAGTATTTGCTGGATTCGCTCGCATTGTCCCCCTACAGTTGATAAATGGTATTGTCTGTTACAACTGTCGTAAAATCTGTCTACACATGCATTGGTTGACAAGCCAATGACACCAGCAAACTTTCTGAAGCAGGACATGTAATGTGCGATCCACAGAGATATAAGAAAACTAGAGTGGACACTGCGTGGGCTGGGCCAAAGCGCTGACGGCAGAATAGCTCGGCCATCTTGGGTATGTATAAATGTCCGATGAGACACATGTAAACAGTAGGCAGAACGTGGGTGTAGACTTTTTTTTTCTCCTTTGAGGGGGGTGGAGACTTTTTTCCGTATTGTTTTTATATCTTTTCATAATTAAAAATCACACGAATAAGGAATTGAGATTGAACAACAATTTTTATGCTCCATTATTTGGCAAAGCTAAAGAATTATTGTCTTACCCTTTATATTCGCTCAGTTACCCACGTTTTCGTTTCGTTCAAAGAAAAAGCGTTCGGGTGATTCTCGCGATACGTGAGTGACATTTGGAAGGTATTCTCGACATGAAAGGAAATAAAGTCATCTCTCGATATACCTCCCACCGTTATGCCATATTCGCTAAACGCCAGCTGGACCACCTGCATAAGAATCCCCAATGCATTCGCTTCCGCCATGAGCCTCCCTTCGTACCAGTATCGTTAAACCGATATATTTTCCAAACGCTGTACCGCCAGCTTATTCAAATAAAACTATGTAATGTTACCACCGTGTTTTCAATTGCGAAATATACTGTATATCCCAGGACAAATCGTAGATCTGGTGACTAGATGGCCTTTGTCTTCTACATACTGGCCATATCATCTTCAGGCAATGCCAAAGCATCGAACGACTTTCGAAGGCTCCCAAGATGGCAAGCTCCTCCGCACTGGATCTGCCCCGGCTCTGAGCTAGATTAGCTGGAGCTGGGGCTGATCAGGAGCGGAGGTGCTTGCTAGCTGGGTCAGAGCATCGCACAATGCCTAACTTAGAAAAGGAAGTCGAAAATGTTAAACTGTGGTGAGTTTGCAGTTATCGATATCGTAGAATGCCGTCATGTACATACTGTACACAAACCGTTGTAGCTAACGCTATTTTTGCTGAACCGCCAGCAGGACCTTGGTGCCGAAGTGGGCGGTATAACAGCAGACTTTAATTGAATTACAAAATTAGATACATGACAATGTGTGATAGTAGTAGCAGAGGTAGTTGTAGTGGTATATTTCGAACTGTAACGTTACATGTACGTAGTAATAAATACATGAGAAATACATCACACTTTTGTACAGTCAGAGAACACACAGTTTTAACTTTAAAAAATGCCAATGGCTGCTATCTACACTCTCTTAAATCACGCTACTGTCTTAAGCCATTCAAGTCCTACAAAGGACCTACTTCGTCACATACCAGTAAAGCGAGCATGGTCACACCAACACTTATGCAAAAGACTGCTCCGATATACATTCCCAAGATGGCGGCGGTATGCCGCCTCGGAAGTGACAGGATTGTCCACTCTAGTTTTCTTATATCTCTGTGGTGCGATCCGATCAACCATGCCTTCAGACCAGGTAAGGGAGACTTAAAAATCGGCCTGACTCACGTAGATGGTGAAGTCCACACTACAACTATAACAACAATCATAATGGCAAACGGCACCGTTGCGGTCACTTTCGGAGCGATTTTATGCACAGTAGAAAAACTGACTGCCAATCAAAATCCATCAGAATTTACAGGGCGTCACGTTCATTCAACATGGCAGATGGCATCACAGAGAAAAAAGGTCTCTGACACAGCTGGACGGCACAACATCAATGTCTACACAACGATATCGTTCATCAGTGTTGATGCTCGAATCGTTATGGTTATCATTATAGTTATCTCTCTCAGTGTGGATGGCCTTTTACAGCATTTTATGCATGCACTTTGAATGTCAGAAACAAAACCTAAGAAAGTCGTCATGCACAGAACCGATTAGCTTGTACAATATAACAAGAGGGCAGCAGGGAGTTGACAGAAAATCCATGAAACGACATGAGTACATGCCAACTCAGATCATTACCTTATCCTTCCGAAATACAATGCGACAAATCTTCAAACTTTAGTACTCTATACGGGAGTGAAGTACACGTTTATCAAATATTTCGATTAGCAACTAATTTAGCAATTTTGCCAGCTAGCGATAGCATGGCAGCTAGCTAGCATGTCCGACACCAGCTAGCTTGATAAATTGCTGTAGACGATTATTAGACTGAGCATAAACATGGAACTAGATGATTTCAATGAAAGCCTGACAAAAAGCAAGTTCAAATGCACTAGAACTAAATGTAGAATGAAGGATTAAGGTAACAATTTGTACTTACTTGTCCAAAAGTAACAACGCCAGGTCGCCATCGGTCGGACCATATCATTTTCTCGTTTTCTTTTAGCTCCCTGTTTCCCAAATATTCACATTACGGCAACTCAGCCCTTCATGATCTCTTATCAGTTGGCTTATCGAACTGCGGAAATGTGTGTATTTCAGCCGACCAGCTCAAGTTCTAGATCCGTTTATCACTTTGCTCGTTTTGTTGGGATTCTGTCATTCGTTTCTCATGTTTAAGTTCTGGGCCTGCCTTAGCCATGTTTAGGATTTCTGTGTTTAGTGACCACTGCCTGTCTGACTATTCTTAGTATTGTGTATTGTGTTTTTGGTATTTAGATTTCTTGTTTCATTATGTTTCATACCATAGTTATTCTTGCCATGTTTTCATTCTCTTGCCTTGTTTATTTCTGCCATGCTTTGCACTACGTCTACCCCGTCTTGTCTTGTGTAGGTCTTTGCTCACGGTCCCTGGTCTTGCGTGCCACTCTTTCGGGTGATTTATTAGTTTCTGGGTTTTCAATCTTCCTTCATTATCTTGTGTGCTTCCTTCCCCTCTCTTTTACTATCTACTAACCAATACTAACAGTTTTTTATTTTCAATAGATTACTAACCAATATTAACATTGTATATTTTTACTAACTTACTAACGTGCACTCGGGATTGTAAAGCTGCACATACTAATTGACTAACGATCTCTCAGCAATCGCCCAATTCTAATCTCCGCCCTCTTGCCTATCTCTGTTGCAGCTTCTGCGAATTTCCACTTATAATTTCTGCTTTCCTTTTCTTTTATCTATGCACTTTAGTATTCCTTAACCGGAGCTGTTGTTTGTTCATAGAATTGTCTTGTGATCCCTGTCTGCATTTTGGCATTTGCTAAATTCATGTATTAGATTATTCCTCGTGTCATTCCTGATTATCGTATCATTGACTGCACCTGTTCTCCCTGGTCATGTGTTTCACCCGGATGTGTATTTAAGATTTATGTTTAGTCACTTCTAGTTGTCAGATCGTTCTTCCTATGCCACATTTGTTTACGCCTTGATTCTTAGTGATTTATCTTTCTGACTGGACCGCCTGACTACCGAGCTTTGCCTATTCCCTGTATTGTACCGCATTCTTGTGTATCGACCTATTTTTGCCTGACTACGGATTTTGTTTTTGGTGCCCTGGTTACGATTCTGGATTTCGCCCTTTGGATACTGATTTTGGATTGCTGACTTTGTACTGTTGCCAGCTCTGTTGGGGGGTTACCCCCTTCAGAAATAAAGCCTCCTTTTTGCATTCATCTGGTTTTCGCTATTGGTTCATTTCTTAAATCACAACACGTTTTGCATCCAAACACGTGGAATTGTTATGAATGCTTCTTGATTTGCATCTAAACACAATGGTTTGAGTTCATGTGACATTATGATTGGTCTTGGGTGATATAAGAAGTCACACAGTAAAGAGTCACCTGTATACATTCCATTACTTTAAGTTTGTAAATTTCATTTCGTTCATTTTGGCTGTGACCACGCTGTGTAGCACATCGTAAAATGGTAGCTCGGAATCCATACCAAGTTGTTAGGATCCTGTTTTCATGCCATGTTTAAGTTTGCCTGGCTATGCCATGTTTATTGATTTTCGTATTAAGTGACCTCCTGCATGTTATGACTATTCTTTGACTGCGTATTGCGTTTTGGTCATTTGGATTTCATGTTTTTATTATTTTCCTTGCCATAGTTATCATGCCATGTTTTCATTTCGCTTGTCTTGTTTATTTCTGCCATGCCATGCTTTGCACTACGTCTACCCCGTCTTGTCTTGTGTAGGTCTTTGCTCATGGTTTAGTCTTATGTGCCACGCATTCGGGTGATTTACTGGTTTCTGGGATTTCAATCTTCCTTCATATCTCGTGTTCTTCCTTCCTCTCTCCTTTTGCTATCTACTAACAGTACTAACTGTTTATTGTTTTCGATAATTACTAACACTTATTAACATTGTATATTTTTACTAACTTGCTCTCGGGTTTGTATAGCTGCACATACTAATTGACTAACGATCTCTCAGCAATCGCCCAATTCTTATCTCCGCCCTCCTTGCCTATCCCTAATTATCTCTACTTCAGTTTTCCACTTATATCTTAGGCTTTCCCTTTTCTTTAGACTATACACTTTAGTACTCCTTAATCGGAGCTGTTTGTTCATAGGATTGTCTTGTGATCCCTGTCTGCGTTTTGGCATTTGCCAAATTCATGTGATTAGATTATTCCTCATGTGTCTATCCTGATTGTTTCATTGATCGCACCCGTTCTCCCTTGTCATGTGTTCACCCCGGATGTGTATTTAAGGTGTCTTCACTTTTACTTCCATTTCAGATCGTAACTTCCTTGTTTCTTGTGCCACGTTTGTTTCCGCCTCGACTCATTGTGATTTATCTTTCTGACTGGATTGCCCGACTCCTGATTCTTGGTTTGCCCTTCTGGATATTGTTGCATCTGTGTATTTTTGACCTTTTTCTGCCCGACCTCGATTTTGTGGATTGCTGCCCTGATTACGATTCGGACTGTCTTCTGGCTTATGAGTTTGCTTCTCCCTCAAACCTACGCCTGTGTTCCGGATCTGTTGTCTGACTACGGTTTTTGTGATTGGTGCCCTGGTAACGAACTCTGCTCTGTCCCATTGGAAATCGAGCTTTGGATTACGGACTCTGTACTGTTGCCTTTCTCTCTGCGGGGGTTATCCCCCTTATTCAATAAAGCACCTATTTTTTTGCAATCCCGTGTCCTCACATTTGGTTCCAGATCGGTTCCTCACACCAAGTGTTCCTTTCAACCACTGACACACTGTCAAGAATTTTTGATGTAAGTTCTTTTTCATGTCGTCGTCATTCTGTCACCTCAAAATCTGTTTCTTTGTAAAAAAAAAAAAGATGGAAATGGCGTAATTGATTTCATCCTTATCATATATCGTGTCAGTGTTTGGATGGTTGAGATGTTGAACAGCACAGTTCTAATTAGGGATCGACCGATATGGATTTTTTGCGGCCGATGCCCATTCTGATTTTTTTTTTTCCTTCACCCTGAGCCGATGACGGATTATGGACTGCCGATTTTCCTGGGCCGTTATGTGTGGCCGACACTGCTTTGGCTCCCTCAATTTACATTAAAAAATGACACAATGATTACAAATATCACAGGTATCAAGTTAGAGAAACATTTATTGAAAAGTTTCAACCAGCCATCGATGTGATGGTTGCTTCCTCCCCAGTGTGACGCGCCCCCCCTCCCCCCACACACACACACACACACACACACACATCAGCTGAGCAGACGCTGACTGAAAAACTCCGCTATCGCTGGATTGATAACGGCAGCAAATGGCTCTAAACATGTTTTCGCAGAACACTGACACAATTTAGTACTACAAATAAAACATTTCTCTCATCATTTAAGTTCTCCTAGTGCCCGCTAAAGACCTCTCTGATAGCAGACATGGCTGCGCCACTCCGCTCTGAGGGAGAGAGCACACAGCAGGGCTCGAAATTAACTTTTTGTTTGGTAGCGCTGCGCTCACAAGTTCAAAAAGTTAGGAGCGCGAGCCAAAATTTAGGAGCGCACACATCGAAATCAAAGAAGCACCAATATATATTTTTAATGTTTAAAGAAACTACAATATAACACTCTGCATTAACAATACAATTGTCTCCAGCAAATGACAATTGTTAAACAATATGAGAGTCTTGAGTTCATTGATTAACAAAGGTTTCCACTACATTGGCTTTACGCCATATCTGGAGGCCAGGATTTAAAACTGAGTCTCCTTGCTCTCTGCCCTTCCATCCATCTCCTCACTGCGTGTGAGGCATTCCTTGCCATAGTTATCATGCCATGTTTTCATTTCGCTTGTCTTGTTTATTTCTGCCATGCCATGCTTTGCACTATGTCCAGAGGACCCTCAACACTGATCCAAATCAAATCTTCAATTGTGTTAGGGTTAGATGCAGATCTGACGTAAAGTCCTAAAGTCCTTTTTTTCTCCTCAATATTGCAATATGAATCAGTCCACAGTGGAAACTTTGCTATTTGTTGGCTTATTATAACATAAGCAGACTTTATAATGAGTTGGATGTGTTTGTTTTAAGATATAGGAGCCTATGCCATACGCCCAGGGGCATCTGTTGGACTAAAGATTGGTGGGGCCCAGAGCTCCCCTTTAAAACAATTACTAACCCTGACTTGCACGCATTTGCATAATTGACAAACAATCCTTCCAGGATTTTCCTGGCTTTCTTATTGTTTTTTTGCAGTAACTTTTTCAAAAAGTGGCAACAAAAGTTGCAATGTCTTGGTGATTTATTTTTTGTCCCCAAGAATTTTGCGTGGATTGGTTGAATTTGCTTTAATAGTTGGAATTATTCATTATTATTATTCATTATTATTATTATTATTGCACACAGACGTTTCAAAAGGTCTTTTATTTTATTTAAACAAAACAAATCATGAAGCGCCAGTTAATATTTTATACTGTTATACCTACATTTTTATACCGGTGCGTCCGGCTGCGGTATGTCCAGTAGATTCATGCACTGCTCCGAGACATATTCCCATCTTTATTTAAGCTGCAGCAGCGGCTGGCATGCCTTCTGACGACCAAATGTACCCGAAAAGAGGCGATTAATTGTGATATTGCAATCAGGAACCAGTCGCGAGAACCAGGCAATGCAGTAGAACTTGCTTTATTAATAAAGGGGGATGACCCCCGCCGGGCAGAAGGCAAAAGTACAAAGTCCACAATCCAAAAATCAAAATCCAGTTGGGCAAAAATAGAATAAACCAGGGCAGCAATCACAATAATCGTAGTCGGACAGAAATGGGTCTGGTTCACAGGTACAGGAATGTCAAAGAAGCAAAAACAGAATCTAATGGGCGTAATCCGAATCGTAACCAGGGCAGCAAATAAAGATCTTGTGGTCGGGCAGAAAAAGGTCAAAACTCACAGATGCAACAATAATCCAAAATCACAAAGGCAAAAATCGAAAAGTCAGGCGGTCCAGTCAGGAAGATAAACACTGAGTAATCAAGGCGAAATGAAACGTGGCACAAGAAGTCTGAGGAAAACGATCTGACAGAGAGGGGCTGTGAAAAGACACCTAATATACGCTTCTGGGGAGATCACATGGTAAGGGGCACAGGTGCACACAGTCAGACTGATTACAAAGGAGCAGCACATGAGGGAGAACCTAATCACATGGAATTTGGCAGAAGCCAAAAAACGGACAGGGATCACGGGACAAACCTATACAAAGACATACAGCTCCAGTTAAGGAGTTCCATCATGCATAGATACTTAAAGAAGGACAGCGTGATAAGATGTGGAGCTTCCACAGAAAATGCAGCAAAGGTAATCAGGTAATCGGGGAGAGACAAGAGGTGGAGACTAGAACAGGGCGAGTGCTGAGGGCTTGTTAATCAATTAGTAAGTAAAACTATACCCTTGGTGCTTGTTAGTAAGTTAGTATTATATACAATGTTAGTTGGTGTTAGTGACTTCTAGCGAAAATAACAAACTGTTAGTATGGTTAGTAAGATAGAAAAGTAAGGCGAAGTAAGTAAACGAGATCGGAAGGAAGGCTGAAATCCAGAATCCAATAAATCACTCGAAGAGTAACATGCAGGACTGGGGCTGTGTGCAATGACAAGACAAGAGACCAGACGGGGGAGACAAAGTGCAATGCATAAAGGAAAACATGAACCGGAATATTTAAAACATGGAAAAGTAAAAACTAAGACAATACATAAATTAATCAAGGTTACCAAATCCCAAACACATATACAAAGAATGGTCAGGCATAGGAAATATCAAAAAACACAAGAGGTAGTCAGAATTAACAGAGCATGAACATGGTCAAGGCAGAATCACAACATTAATTGGGGGGAAAAGCGGTCGCACAGGTGCAACCATTTTAATTCGAAGATCGCACAGTGTTCATTTTGGTCGCAATTTCGAGCCCTGCACATACACACACGACACAAAACGCATTTAACCTCAGCCCGGTGTTCGCGGAATTGAACTCCTGCAAACACCATGGAACTGAATTGACAACATTGACACGACTTAATCCTTAAACCGGTATTCGTTACATCGGTAGCTACATATTAGCCTACAACTACGTCAACAGCTCCCTAAATACAATGGTACGCACTTTTAAAGACACAGCATTCAGCAGCAATTACTTGGTATTCATGTTTCCTATTTCAAAGAGTGTGGCAATATTTCAACTAAGTTTAACAGTGAGAGGCTAATTGAAATTTTAAAACACCTTGTTCTGAAGCTGCCACGGGGCAATGCTGCTTTCACCACTCTTCCAGTGGGGGAGAGGTAATGCGTCTGCATGTGCTGCAGGGTCTTCCGGCAACACAGAGCTGCCCCTGGATGCCTGTCTGTAAATCATGCCTTAGAAAAATACATCGGCGAACCCCCGTAAAGTAAAAGATGCGAATATCGACCTAATATATCGGCCTTAGATCCTTAGTTGTTTTGGAGACTTTGTGACCCCAAGATGCTACCATTTGTTGCAATTCTTTAACAGTGAGCTTTGGAGAATTTTTTATTTCTCTTACCATCCTCCTCACTGTGCGTGGTGGCAAAATAACCTTGCGTCCTCGTCCAGGCTTGTTTAACACTGTTTCAGTTGTTTTAAACTTCTGAATGATTGCTCTGATAGTAGATATGGGCAGGTGCAGGCGAGTGGCTATTTTCTTGCAGCCATTGCCTGACTTGTGAAGATCGACACACATCTGCCTTACTTGAATGGTGTGTTCCTTTGTCTTTCCCATGCTGAAGAGCGGATAAGAGAAATGTGGCACAGTGGTTAGCATTGCTGCCTCACAGCAAGAAGGTCATGGGTTCGAATCCGGCCTGGGGCCTTTCTGTGTGGAGTTTGCATGTTCTCCCTGTGTTGCGTGGGTTTTCGCCGGGTACTCTGGTTTCCTCCCACAGTCCAAAGACATGCATATCAGGCTAATTGGAGACACCAAATTGCCCATAGGTATGAGTGTGAGAGTGAATGGTGTGTGAATGGTGTGTGCGCCCTGCGATGGATTGGCAAGCTGTTCAGGGTGGGTCCCTGCCTTTGCCCGTAGTCAGCTGGGATAGGCTCCAGCTCGCCCCGTGACCCTAGTGAGGAATAAGCGGGTATAGAGGAAGGATGGATGTTCCGAGATACTCTGATCAACTGTGTAAACTACTGTAGAAATGACAGAAATACTTCAATTACATTTATTTCCTAGTAATTGTTAGGGGTGGACATGTTGGACATGTGGTTTTCTGAAAAATAATTATTTCTTAGGCCGGGTAGTTTTCATTGAGAGAGTATGCTTCTGCAATAATATTTGAATTTATTTTACGGCTATTAACACATCTTAACCAGGGGTTCCAAAAATTATGGAGGGCCTGTAACTTATCTTACAATGAGTTTTTACATTTGCGGGTGCAACGGTTTTACATTTGTGGTTTTATATACGGTATATATATATATATATATGTAAGGGATAATTATAGAGAAGGTGTGCATTCCACGGTTTTAATGCACGACGCGTGTGGTTGCCTCCGCGAAGTGCATTAAAACCGT
Source organism: Gymnothorax reevesii (assembly GCA_029721435.1). Classification (NCBI taxonomy): domain Eukaryota; kingdom Metazoa; phylum Chordata; class Actinopteri; order Anguilliformes; family Muraenidae; genus Gymnothorax; species Gymnothorax reevesii. Next base: position 99,430,603 of record CM056582.1, on the reverse strand, counting down.
GGAATCCTCACCGTCGAGTTCATTATCCCGCTTATGCCATGGTCATTTGCCTGCAATATCAAATCACAGCATTCAGAAATTTTTGGTGAAAGTTTTGCACTAAAAAAAAAAAAAACTATGTGCGTGATAATGTAGACTGTAGCTAGCTTGCTACCCACAAATACAATGAACTAATGACGTTTTCCGCAGTCAGAGAGCTGAAATCAATCTGCTGGCATAGCACGTAGCTAGCGAACTGTCAGCAGTTGCTGATACATGCGGTGGACACGTTACCTTCATTTGTATCCGTACACAATTACAATCGTTTTATGAATAAAGCTTGATTACTTCCCTGCTGTTATATTTCCAGCCATTATCGCTTGAGTACGAGTCAGCAAGCTGAAATCAGTCTGCTGGCACAGCACGTAGCTCGCGAACTGTCAGCAGTCGCTGATACATGGAGTGGACACGTTAGCTTCATTTGTAACATTTGTAACACAGTTATAATCGTTTAATGGATAAAGCCTGATTACTTCGCTGCTACAATATTTACGGTCATTATCGCTTGAGTACCTATTGTTAACCGCCCCGCAGGACACAACTAATATGACGCCGCTAAATTTACTGGAGATAAATGAACAGCTTGGTTTCTGTTGTAGGCCTGCCCAGCCGAATACTAGGTGTAATATCGCTAGGGTTACAAGTTGGCTAGTGGATGAATTTTGAATGGTGAAACGATCGTAGCCGAACTACCTGTGCGGTTCCACGGTTTTAATGCATACCTGCCAGCCAATCAGAAAAAAGTATTCACCCAGACCATGGTGTAAATATATATATATATATATGAGCGATTTTCAGCCAAGTGTGCAATTTAGAGGCAAAAAAATGTCTTATCTAAAAATGTCTTATCTAATTTAGTATATTGCAGAACACGTTTTTTAAAATTGTTTGGTCATGTTTGAGGGGATAAAAAACTGAAAATATCAGGATTTTTTTGGTCAAAATGTTTATTTTGTTACTTTTCTCAAGTGGGGTCACTTTTACTCAAGTTGATTTTTTTCCCTTTTCCCTTGAGAAATCTTATCACTTACAGAACTTCACAGGTTTCTCTGTATTTTAGGTCTCTAAAACAGATTTATATTAACATATTTATTTAACATGGATTGCCCAAGTAGCGCCAAGCGTTAGTCGAGGGGCTTTCCAGTACAAAACAGACAATACATATATTTACAAGACACACAGGACAAACAAATAAAACAGTGATACAATATGATACAATGTAGTCACGAAATGTAAGCAAGGAGAACAACAAATCTTATATTATCCAGATACAAAATAAATACACTTTGATAGAAATCAATGACGGAAACACTAGGCATAGAAGTAGTAGAGCATGTAAAAATAGAAGTGCTAAAATACAAAATGACTCTAAGAGGTAATACGTGTTATGAAAAACGCTTCGTGTTTAGAATGAAATGTTGGAAGATTTTAAAAATGTGTATGTTTAAATTAACATTCATTTCTTTAGAACCAAATACTAGAAGTTCAATAAACATGTTTGGATTCAGCCTGGGCATCATAAGATGGAGCAGCCCAGGGGTTACAATGTTTCTGATTCACACCAGCAACTCATCTCGTTGAGCAGCGAAGTGGGGACATTCCAATACAAAGTGGCGAGTTGTTTCAACGACACCACAGGTGCAGATTTGTCTCCCCATTTCCTTGTTTCCCTCTAGAGATATTAGACAATAAATCTGTGTCGCAAACTTGGTTCAGTCACTGTCTTTCTTGTCATCACCATCACATTTGAGGACAATAATTAACGTCGTCTCCAATAGGTGTCACTACCATGGCTATTAGCTCACCTGGACAAAGTCCATGAGCTTATGTCATGGCCTGCTTGTCCGTTGTCGTGCGTCGTCGTGCATCGGCATCTGTAAACATCTTCTTCTCTGAAACTACTGGGCCAATGAAGCTGAAACTTGGCATGCATGTTCCCACCCACGTGGACACCAAAGTTTGTTCGAGGCATTCCGATCCAACTTCAAAAAAGGCAGCTTTGGCAGCCATATTGAAAATGCTATTTTGGCGCATTAGTCACTCATTTCTGGAGCGATTCAGCTTACATTTGCTGTGTATGTGCCCAATAGCAAGACTGTACATATATATTACGAGTATAGCTGTTCATCGTATTTCATGGAGGCTTTGGCTTTCATATTGAAAATGCTATTTTGGCTCATTAGTCACACATTTCAGGAGCGATTCAGCTGAAATTTGCTGTATATGTGCTACATAGCAAGACTGAACATATATTTTCCAGGTTTTCTGTGTATGTGCCAAATAACAAGACTCAACATATATAACTCTGGTTTTGCTGTGCATTGCATTTTGACCTTCATTTGACCTCTGGGGGCACACCCCTTAATTTCAAAAATATCTTTAAAAATATTCTCTGAAACTGTGTGACTGATCGAGCTGAACCCTGTAAACACCTTCCTGTAGCTAGGGAGATTAAAGTTTGTTCGAGGTGTTCTGATTCCATTTCAAATATGGCCACATCGGCAGCCATATTGACTTTTCCTTTGTAGATGCTAAGCACCAAGGCTGAACACATTACAGATTTTGCTGTGCAATGCATTTTGACCTTCATTTCAACTCTTCATTTCACTATTGGGCCACACCTTTCTATTGAAAATACTAATAAAAGCACTTTTTCACTGATCATGCTGATAGTGTTCAACTGAATGAAAAGTATATTATTGCTGCAGGAAAATATAGAGATATCTAGACTGAAATTCACTATGAGGCCAGCTGTTGTGGGAAGCCTCAGGAAAGGATATGTTGTGGTACAGTGAGCATTAATTGGTAAGTAAAGTGTTGGATGCCTGTTGGAAATGATCACCACACAACATCCCCTCTGTCCTCTTTCTTCCGATCCTGGAGAGTGTATGAATCTAATAAATACACTTTTCCAAACGTGTCACATTTTTTATTTTTTCCCAATGCATTGAGGGTTATTTTAAATAGATCTACAAACATGATCACTTTCTCTTTTTAATTGTGTTATATGGATCTGGGAACAGAAAATATTGGCAAAATAATTCTGATTGAATTTTTTTTGTTTTCAAATCATTTTTATCAATTAAAAAATTGTGCCTAGCTTATCATGTACGCTGTAAGTTTTTATTTCAAAAATATTTTCATTACCATGTTAAACCATGTTTGTGTTTGCTTGGCAACTGAAATAATACAATTCGATGGTTGACTTAAACAAAAGGAGTGAAAAACTTTGGTGGAGTGAATGTCCAGGTCTGCTGCAGCGCATTGGCACTACTTTTTTTTTAAACACCAGGATGTAAGGAATCCATTTTGGCTGCATTTTAGAATTTTAATAAGCTGTGGGAGGAAGAGGCGGCCCTGTAAGTTTTTCCAAATTGCGTGTCTCACAAACTGCACATCTTTCTTGTTTCCACAAAATGATGCAGGATTCCTGGTAGAAACTGAAAGAGTGACCTCTAATAGAGTGACTACTTCAGTTTGCCATAATTAAGGCATGTTGGTGTGTGGACAGGTGCCCACAGTACCATGAAAAACTTCTGGATGTGTCTTTTTATTGTTACGATAGTTTACCTTTATTGTTACTATCATTGATTAACAAAAAGACAAATTGGTGACCTCACTAGGTTTAAAGTGCTTGGAAGTCTAAAAAAAAAGATATTGAAACAAGACCTGTGTCATTTTGTAGGTCTTAGTGAGCAGAGAAGGAAAATACAAAAATAAAAAAAATCTGTTGGGAATTTTTGGAGAAAATCCATTTTTATGTGGCAGTCATCTTGAATCGCAAAATCCTATGAAAGGGGTTAATAATTGCAAGACGTCATGTTTTTTTTTTTCTCGATAGTTTGACTTATTAGATAATCATACCACAGGGTCAGATTGGTGAAAATACAAAATGGTCACTATGGTAACCGAATTTATTGTCAAAAATATGAAAATATTAAATCCCTGCACTGTAAGCCCGGATAAGTTGAATCTACTTGAAAAATTTGAGGAAACCGGTTACGTTAAAATAATTAAGTAATGTGTAATGAAAACTTGAGTGCATTTAACTAAAAATTTTAAGTTCAATACACTAAGTGCCAAGTTGATTTAACTTAAAATCATTTGTAATATCAACTGCTTTACCCAATTATTCTACTTACTATCCTTAAGTTCAATGCACTAAATTCAAAGTTGATTTAACTTAAATTAATTTGCAATATCAACTGTTTTACCCATTTACCCTACTCAGGATCTTAAGTTAAAGTAAAGCAAAACAGAAGTATATTCTTTTTCTGTTTTATTTTAGAAGTGTTCAACAAATGAGACAGTCATACATTACACTGTCTGCAATGCACTTATTTGTTAAAAAAAATTTTGTTAAATAACTCTCTACATAATCAAAATACTAAAAACTAAACTTTGTAAAAAAAATAAATAAATAATAATAATATAAAACAAATTACTAATGAAAAATAAATACAGTGCATAGGCTCAAAGTGTACTCAGCATTTTGTTTTTTTTTTGTCAGAGAGAATAACCTTTGTAAATTTCCATTATGAAATGCAAAATATCCATTGTTAGTGAACACAGTAGCACCTAGTCACATCTCTGTTTGGTCCCAATGAACATTTAACAATTCCTCGCTTGAACACAGAAAAATATTTGAAAATGAGCATTGTCAGAAGACAACTGGCAACTAAGCGCATCTGCTTGTTTCTGAGAGACTGAATATGACTGAATACACAATTAAACAAAGATGGTGTAATGCACACAATAACAATGTTAACTTTTCCCTGGCCCCAGTGAAGATACTCCTCCACAGCATCTTTCCCTGGGACCTGCAATAGAAGAACACATGGACAAGGAACTTAGTTAGCTTATTACAACAATGTATCTGTATTCATTAATTAATCTGTAATTTGGACTGTTACTTCCAACTGAGTTGCATTAAGGCCATACACCTGTATGATTAATTTGTGTTCTCTTCTCAGAGAAGAGACTGTGAACATTTGTTTAGTTGTACTATAATGACGTGACAATATGATGTGCTGACCAAATACTTTCGCTTAAAAAAAAAAACGGTGTATTTTGTTTGAAAAAATTACAATTTATCTGAATGATTTTTTCTCTTAACATATTAGCCCACTTTGCTTGTCTCTAAAAGAAACTGTACAATGTTCTTGGTGTATATTGTCTGGTTATTAGCAAAGCATCTATCAGCAATACAAATAAGAAGGAAAAAAATATGAAGGTGTTGCCTTGCCTGTTAATTTATGCTCCTACATTTTGTGCTGGAAACATTACTCCTCAGTAGAAAACACCAGTATATCTGGTGGAAAAAATAAAAGTCTAAAGTCTGGAGCCTAGATTCTGTTCAGCTAATTAAGTAATGTTATGATGGCAGCTGATATTGTTGAGTTACCTCCTGGACCTCATGGCTTTGTCACAGGCATAAAAATAAACGTTTTCCCAGCATTGTTCAATGACTAACCTTAATCTATTTTCTTGCCGACTGCTGTATCCTTACAGCTAATGTTGCTGCTCTCCCTGGGTGCAGTCGGGGGGGGTTCTGCCACACTGTGGAAGGCGCTGGCAGCCAACAGGTGAAAATGTCACGTTAAACTGCACTAAACATAATCGTCTCTGCCTAAATAGCCCCTCGAGTGAGAAACGTAGCTTTTAGCTATCTTAGCAGAGTTTGCTAACCAGCTAAAACGCCCGCCTGTCGACTTGACAAAAAATCCAATGAAAAGCAAAACGTGAATTGGATGAAAACGAACTTTCCCACGTCTCACCAGCAGCCCCACAAATTCATCCACACTTGCGCACAATGAATACTCTGCAGCAGCTTACATCCAGATTCAGCAGACAGCCGTCCTGTTGCCGTCCTCACTTCCCCACTGGCCCGCGGTGCTGCCTTCGTCTCTTCCCCGCGGGAGGACGGTGCCGACCTCCTCTCTCCTCCGCTGAAGCGCGATACTGTCCTCTCTCCCCCTATAGTGCAGTGCCGTTATCCGTGGAACCTTCTGTGCTCACAACCTCTCGAATGACACAAAATCCGACCAAAAGTATATAAAATGTCCATCGAGTCGGTTAAATTAAACTTTTTCACTCTTGCTAGCCGCTCCAGCTAACGTACAGACATCTGCAACAGCATAGCTATAGCCAATCACGAGCTTCTGTTGTCTTACAGAGCAGTAAAAGTTTCTAATTCCAAGTCATTAAACTTAAAGTTATTTGTACATTCAAATATGTCTAGGTGTTAAGAGAATGTCGTTACATTTGATAGTAATACAACAGAATATACTTACATAAGAATAGTAATGCAACCACACTTAAATCATTAAAGTATATTGTAATTACATTGTTTAATTAGATATGAAGTCCGGGTTTACAGTGTGAATATAACCCAACATGTTGCTCAAAATATTGGTCAGCTTTAGTCCAATAGTCCAAAACTCTCCTTTTGTGGTAGGAACAGTTGGCAGCTGATGACATCATGTGTAATAGGCCTTTTCATTCATTACCTCAGCTGGAGGGGAAGTAATGCCCATGTCGTTTTCATCATTATTCCTACTTGGGAGTTAATGCAGCTTAAAGGTTGTATAACCTTACATTCATAAAAGCTCGCTCAAGAGTTTGTTTGCTTTGCTTTCGTAAAGGGAGTTTCTCCATTGTGGGTGAAGTTCACCTCATCAAAACAATTCAGGATCGCATAATATCTCAGTATGACGCACATGACCGCTGTTTACCAACATCACTATGTGACTCTTGTAAAACAAAGGTTTATAAGATGAGGCAAGGTAATCTTGACCAAAAATTCAACTGTCTGTACCAACTGGAAAAGGTAATTGAAGGCCAGCCCCAGAGTTCAGTCTTGTGACTGTTTGATTTGCCAAGTGGCGAAAGCCAATGGATTCAAGGCCAAGCAGATACAAGGCAGCCTCAAAAGAGGGCGTCCAAAAGACTCAGAAGAGCAGGACACCTCTTTTAGGCTGTGTGGACTCTGTTTTAGCAGAATATCAGAGGCTGTGGACACAGTAGATGGGAAGACCATGTTGCCGACTTCTGTGAGGCCTATGCCAGACTTAGCATCTCGATCACACCCAAATTCTACATCATCAGAGACCATTTGCGCGAGTTCTGTAAGTGCCATGGGTGTGGATTAGCTAAATATTCTGAGCAAACTTTCGAAGCAGTTCACGCTGACTTCTCAATATTCTGGGAGAGGCATCAGCTAAAGGACAGCAGCAACAAACTATTTGGTTTTCGCAAGCCGTCAAAGAGTACAATAGTGCACATGTCCAAGCATTACGTTTAGCTATATAGAACATTTTTGCCACGTGACGGTTAAAGAAAGGAAATGGATTACTATTACTATTTTTCACATTCTTTTGATCGACAACCCTGCAGAGGAGACTTTCAGAAATAAATCACCAAAGCACAGAAGTTTTTTAACCCTTTAACATCCATTAGAAAATTTCAAGTTGGGTGCCGATGAAAAAGTGGATTTTCTCCAAAAATTCCCAACAGATTTTTTTTAACTTTTGCATTTTCTTTATCTGCTCACTAAGACCTACAAAATGACACAGGTCTTTTTTCAGTATCTTTTTTTCAGACTTTCAAGCACTTTAAACCCAGTGTGTAACACAGAAGACAGGTATGATCCCACAATTAAAAAGAAAAAGAAAATCCAGTTCACAGGCATATAATTTTGATGAAATCTTGATGAAACAAGGCCAAGGCATAGGCCTACAACTGTGGGGTGCAAACATTTGGGCACCCCTGGTTTGAATGTCTGTTACAATTAATCTCCAAGTGACTGAAAGGAAACCTGAACACTAAATGCTACAAAGTTACACGACACATTTCATAGCAAGAATAATTTTTATTTTGAACATTTTACACTTTCAAAATAATGAAACAAGTAAAAAGGCCATAGTCAAAAGTTTGGGAACCCTGTCAGCTAGTACTTTGTAACTCCTCCTCGGGCAGCTATAACAGCTTGCAAACGCTTCCTGTAGCCAGCTGAGAGTCTTTCACTTCTCGTCTTTGGAATTTTACCCCATTATTCCTGACTGAACCCCTCTAGCTCAGAAATATTCTTTGGCCTTCTTGCATGCACGGCATTTTGAGGTCTCTCCACAGATTTTCAATAATATTCAAGTCTGGAGAAGGTGATGGCCATTCCAAAACCTTCATCCGTCTTTTCTGGAGGTAATTCCTGGTGGATTTTGAGGTATGCTTCGGGTCATTGTCTTGCTGGAGTACCCAATGTCTTTTCAACTTTAATTTCTGGGCTCTACTTTGAATATTAGCCTCTTGATATTTGGTGGGATCCATTCTTCCCTCCACCTGCACAGTATTGCTTGCACCCCCAGTCGCTACACAACCCCAAAGCATAATTAATCCACCTCCATGCTTAACAGTTGGCAAAGTGTTCTTCTCTACAAACGCGTCACCCTTTTCTCTCCAAACATACCTTCTTTGGTTGTGACCAAAAAGTTCAATTTTGGTTTCGTCAGTCCAAAACACATTGTTCCAGTATGCTTGAGGTTTGCCAAGGTCTTCTTTTGCATACTTCAGACTAAGGATGCAAACTATCGATCAATTCATTAATCATTAGTTGGTTCACCTTATCGATTGATTAACAATTAATTGATAAGGGGCAATTCTCCTGAGAACCTTAGTTTCCCTTGGTATGAATAGGTTCTACAACATAAAAAGCTAAACATTGCTTATGATACGCTGAATAAAAAAATGCATGTTATACTCATTTAATAATGATTTATTGTACCATTTGGGATCTATCCCAGACAAAAGCATTTACGTTAAGAAAATGAACTCTGCATATAGAATCACATATATTGGCTACTTTCACATGAAAATAAATTGCACACTGGCCCATCTGTGGCATGTGAAACATTAGCAGCGCAACAGAATTCTAAACAGAAAATAAATTATTATGTAGGTTAAGCCTACATAAAATAGTGTATAAAATAACAAAATATTAACCTAGTAGGGTACTTATTTTGAAGGACATGTGAAACATAAGTAGAACTCATAAGCACCCTTGAATTGAGAAAGCCAAAAGCAAAAAAACTTTGACTGGAAAATTAAAATTACTGGCTGACTGAAAACTTGAAAATCCCTGAGAAAAAAAGACAGTAAAATTAGAGGGCCTACCTTGGAAAAATCAAATGAAAATATTGGCTGCCTTTCCTAAAACAAAAACATCCCTGTCCAATTAGGTTTTAAATAGGCACCCCAATAACGTAGATCCTAGATCCATATATTTTTGTTCTGCCGCTGGTGTGAAATGAGTAATTATAGCTGCTGACACCGCTTTCCGGTTCGATGGCTTCATGCTCGTGTGTTTCCGCCAAAGACTGTATAAAAAAATGGACGAAGCAACCATGACATCACCCATTGGTTTCAGCATACCATTTAGGAAGCCTCAATTTTGGCCATTTGAATTGCGCCATTTTGTCATTTTGAAACCGGATGTGATTCCTATTGGACGACAGCGTGAACTGAATATCCGGGGAGTGGCGAGGGGTGGATCTACGGGTGGACCCGACCGTATCAGACAAGGACCAGAGGATAACCACGTCCCTAAAGCATATACTGGCTTTATCCTTTATTCTAGTCTATTTGGGACCATAATTTACAAAAATGAACATCATGATATATCGAAGAAGACTTGAAACTTGCAATAGATAAAATAAAGTACTGTGGAAAATCATTACTGAAATTATAAATCTGGTGATAAAGTAGGGTCATTTTCTCATAGACTTCTATAGGATTGAACTTCTTCCTGCAACAACCAACGTCGCCATCTGCTGGCCATTAAATAGAATGCAAATTTTGGAGATATCTGCATAGGCCTCAGTTTTCAGACCCGAGTGCTGCGTCCATCTTTTTATACAGTCTATGGTTGCCGCGCATGCATTGCGTCAGTTCAGTGGTGGTTCTAGATCCGGGAATTGGGGGGGCACAGACATGTCCCCTTATGATAATTAGGGTAGTCCTGGCTAGTTCTCAATCATTTCCCTTTACTGACGCGTTTTCCAATTATCGTAATTGGCAACTGAAGACACAGTTTCTCTCCATATGATCTAACAGTGATGAAATCATGGGCTAAATTCAGTATAACTGAGAATTGGGGTGAAAAAAACATCCATTTTAAACAATTAGTCCTGACCTGTTCTCAGTCATTTTCATGATTAATAAAAGATTCACTCCGAGAGGCTCCACATTAAAACAGGTGTTGCTTGTTGTCACCAATTTGGTAGGACGACAGTCATTCATCTGGACGCGTATTTGCTGAATTTAAATCAACGTTTTTCAAAATTGCGTACCCGCGCAAATAGCTTGAGCCGCATGCTTTTCATAGCCTATTTCAGTGCGAGAACCACTTTTTTTCACTCAATACCGATAGTAATTTTGAATAGTGTTGATTTGTTTTTATCATATCTCTGGAGATATTTGTCCAATTGATCTCAAATTAAGTGCAAATGAAAGGTCATGACCAGAGGATGTGTCCCAAGATGACATTATACCTGTTTGGTTCAAAATTTTGACACAAGGTGGAGCTTTGTGATGGAAAATTACCATTTTGGCCATATCTTCAGAACCATTTGTCCGACTAACCTGAAATTAAGTTCAAAGTCTATTCAAGGTCTATTCAAGGATTGGGGAATTGGAGGATTGGGGGCGTTCGAGGATATACCCCCAGCCGTCGCCTCCGACGGTTTAACTAGTTACCTTCGCCAGCGACTTCGCTGACGAAGGTAATGTTTTGATCCCCGTGTATTTATTACCTTCGCCAGCGACTTCGCTGACGACGGTAATGTTTTGATCCCCGTGTATTTATTTGTTTGTGTGTCTGTCTGTCTGTCTGTCTGTGTGTATGTATGTGTATCGAAAAACTCAAAAAGTACCAAACGGAATTTCATGAAATTTGGTGGGTTGATTTGGCATGACCTGAGGATCAATCGATTAGATTTTGGGAGTGATCGGGTCAAAGGTCAAGGTCAAGGCCACGAAAAGGTCAAAACCGACTTTCGGCCATATCTCGGTCAATTTTTATCCGATCAGCATGAAACCAACGCCAGTGGCGAGGGATTCAGTGGCGTCGGCGAAGGTATGCGCTCTACCGAGTGCCCGTTCTAGTTCAGTTTTGTGGCTAGTCTCACTGGCATTGCACAATGTCACTTGTGCAGCATGTTTTTTGCAAATAAAAGTTTATGATCAGGTTTTTAGAAAAGAGCCATCTCTCCTTCAAATGCGCTCTCTCTCTCTCTGTCTCTTTCTCACTCACAGGTATGATGGAGGTGAGGTTGGTGAATGGCGGTAAACCCTGTGAAGGGAGAGTAGAGGTTTACCACGAGGGACAGTGGGGAACAGTGTGTGGTGATGGCTGGGGCGAAATACAAGCAGGAGTGGTGTGCAGAGAGTTGGGCTGTGGAGATGTTGTTAAACACACAATTAAATTTGGAGGAGGATCTGGAGTAATATGGATGGATGATGTGGCATGCAAGGGATCAGAATCCACACTGAAGGATTGTGCATCAGCAGGATGGGGTGAAGGAGACTGCTACCATTCCGAGGATATTGGAGTGACCTGCTCAGGTTAGACCCTGTGTTACTCAGCTCAGTGCTCTGGATGTTCTTTACCAACACAGCACACGTTGTTCACCAATGGACTTAATCTTTGCATTGCATAGTAATGCTGAACTACTGCAGAATACTGTATTTCTTATGTATCAGCTTCAAGTCCTCTGGTCCTGAAGTTCATTGCAAGGTACATGTGATTGGCATAAACTTTACTAGATCTTGATTGGCTCATTCCACACAATCATTTTCGTGAGACTGGCTCATCTCACTCCTCATCCTACATGTACTTGTCTCATTTATCAAAACTATTTTCATACATCTGTCTTAGTTATCATTTCTGGAATAAGTTCTCAGTCATCACTATTGATTCTGTTTTTATTATCCGTTTAGCTCGAGCTCCACGAGGAGTCAGACTGGTGGATGGGGCTGACCTGTGCTCTGGGAGAGTAGAGATGCATCATGGGAGCTCTTGGGGCACAGTGTGTGATACTGATTTTGACCAGCTGGACGCGGAGGTTGTGTGCCGGCAACTGGGCTGTGGAGCCCCTAAAGAGTGGGAGGCAGCTGTGTTTGGCCAGGGTGAGGGACAGATGTGGACAGAAGAGATTCATTGTCGAGGCAACGAGTCTCAGATTAACTCCTGTCCCACAGCACCCTCTCAGAATCAGTCCTGCTCTCACAGAAACGATGTGGGACTGAAGTGTTCTGGTAAGAGTCTGTTCTACACTGTGAGAGTTTCAGTGATATTGGGTGAACATATGGCATATTTCCAAATTTGACTTTGTATATTTTCCAAGATCATTATTAACTTCCGCCAGGAGGTATATGTTTTCGGTGCCGTTTGTTTGTTGGTTTGTTTGTGTACAACATAACTCAAAAACTTATGGCTGGATTTTGACGAAATTTTCAGGGTAGGTGGGTATTAACTTAAGGAAGAGGTGATTGAATTTTGGCATATCTAGGCCAAAGTACTGCTGAGATATACGCCAAAGTTCAAGATTTCAAGTCTTTCCAATGGGCTGGAGTTCCAATCGCCGTGCTTTTGGCTTTGCTGCCTCCTGGCGGAGGATCTGCGTTCTCTGAGTGCTTTTCTAGTTCATTGTCCCCCGCCGCGCGGAACACGCGAAGCGGCGGGACATAGTATTCACGACCGTCCATCCGTCCGTCCGTACGTACGTCCGTACGTCCCGAATCCTTGTCAGCGAGATATCTCAAGAACGAATTGACGGATTTTCTTCAAATTTGATGATAACATGTATTAATCTGATATCCCGGCGCCAGTCGATTTCGGTGACCTTCACGCCATTCTCAAGGTCGCACCGACAGACTGTGGATTTTCACACTGATAGCCTTGTCAGCGAGATGTCTCAAGAACGAATCCACGGATTTTCTTCAAATCTTATGTCAACGTGTATTAGGGTGTTGCACCGGCGTTAGTCGATTTTGGTGACCTTCGCGCCGTTCTCAAGGTCACACCGAGAGATTGTGGATTTTCACTCTGATACCCTTGTCAGCGAAATATCTCAAGAACGAATCCACGGATTTACTTAAAATCTTATGTGAACATGTATTAGTGTGATACGCAGGCGCCAGTCGATTTTGGTGACCTTCGCGCCATTCTCAAGGTCACACCGAGAGATTGTGGATTTTCACACTGATAGCGTTGTCAGCGAGATATCTCAAGAACGAATCCACGGATTTTCTTCGAATCTTATGTCAACATGTATTAGGGTGATACCCCAGTGCCAGTCCATTTTGGTAACCTTCGCGCCATTCTCAAGGTCACACCGAGAAATTGTTCTTTTTGACACGATTTCACATTTTGTGGCGGGGGACAAAGGCACGTTAGTGTCAAATACTTGTTATACAGTGAGATGATGTGCATCAGCTCCTGTAACACTTGATTTGTATGATGCTAATTAAACTTAAAAGGGGGGCGCTAGCGAACAGCGAAATGTGAGGACGTGCTTCGGCAGAGCTCCCGACCGTAGCAAACCTTTTTTTAAAAAAATATATATATATATTGTTATAAAGCAACCTTAAAAGGACTATGTTTGTTGCTGACAACTGACTAACACCAGTGTGTCGTATTGAAAGCTCCATCCTCTTATAATTTGCGGTTAAATGATACGATGCCTAAAGGGAAACGTTACAAAAAAGAGGCCTCGGCTAATGCCTCGGACTTAGTTGAAACCACGTCCGTAAAGGAGGAATCCTTAGATGAGGAGATTGCGGACCTATCTGCTGTTATGGCTGCTATTGCAAGCAGCGAAAGCAGGATTTTGGCACGGATAGACTGTAGGACAGCTGATTTGAACACTAAATTAGATGCACTCCGGGAGGACGTGGCGAAACAGGAGATGCGTTTGAGTGAGTTGGAGTCCGGCCTGAATGCATACTCGGATAGGACGGCTACTACTGCAAACGAGGTCGCCATGCTAAAAGCGGAGGTCATCTCACTCCGCCGGAAAGTGGAAGTAATTGATGGGGAACAGCGCCGATTTTGTGCACGCCTGATCGGGATAAAAGAAGGTTTTAAATCGTGTGAGGGACACCGGCCCTCTGCGAGTCTTGCTAAACTATTGTGGGAGCTGTTGGGCCTTAAGTTCACCCCAACTCTGGATGTAGCATATCGCGGCACCCGACGTGCTGATGAGGGGGGCCCTCCCAGAGTCATCGTGATTAGACTGCACAACCTATGAGAAAAGGTGAGGTCTTCCGTACAGCGGCTCGCCTGGAGCCACTGACCCTGCACAACAAGAGAGTGAGCATATTTCCAGACTATACTGTGGCGGTGGCGAAGAAGAGAGCGGCCTTTACCGAAGCGAAGCGAAGACTCCGGAGCTGTGAGAATGTCAAGTTTGGTGTCTGGTTCCCCGCAGTGCTCTGTATCACCGACTCGACTGGTCAGGAGAGCCGGTTTGAAGACCCTGCGACAGCTGTGGTATATATTAAAAAAATTTGAAGCCCAAGGACACTGTAAGTTGATTTAATTAATTGGATAAAGGAGATTAGATGTTAATAACGAACTGGTGACTGCAGATGTGAAAGGCCTGAGTATCAGGCCCTTTGTTATCTTGCCTTTTGCTCATTTGCCTATTTCTTCTCTTTTCTAAAATACCCGCAACACAGTGGCTCCAAGGTAATCCTGACATTTTACATCCTATGGACTTTTAGTCCAAGATTCTACTCTTTCCCTGTTTTTTTTTTCTCTCTATGCATGATTGTAGTCTATACTGGGTGTATGTGTAAGCATACTATTTGAATACGGCGCCTTCATATTGTGTAAATGTAAAGTACCAATCGGGAACCAGTCGCGAGAACCAGGAAATGCAGTAGAGCTTGTTTTATTGGCAAAGGGGGAGAACCCCCGCAGGGCAGAAGGCAACAGTACAGAGTCCACAATCCAAAAGTCGAAATCCAGTTGGGCAAAAATAGTATCAAAAACCTGGGCAGCAATCACAGTAATCATAGTCGGACAGAAATGGGTCTGGTACACAGGAATAGTACTATCAGAGAGACAAGCCAGAATCCACAGGATGTAATCCAAATCGTTACCAGGGCAGCAAACAGAGATCTCGTAGTCGGGCAGAAAAATGGTCAAAACACACAAATTCAACAGTAATCTAAAATCACAAAGGCAAAAATAAAAAGTCGGGCAATCCAGTCAGAAAGATGAACACTGAGAAATCGAGGCGAGAAACGTAGCACAAGAAAACTAGGGAGAACGATCTGACAAGAAAGTGAACCAAACAGACATCTTATATACACATCAGGGGTAAACACATGACCAGGGAGAACAGGTGCAATCAATGGTAACAATGATCAGGGAGAGACACATGAGGAATAAACTAATTACATGAATTTGGCTGTAGCCAAAACGCAGACAGGGATCACAAGACAAACCTAAGTACAAAACAACAGCTCCGGTTAAGGAGTACTAAAGTGCCAAGATACAGGGCTTGAAGTTCTCCGTCATGGGGACGGATTTCCGTCCTGGAGATTCCCTAGGGGCAACTTTTGAGATCGATGTAGATTTGCAAAAAAAATAAAAAATAATAATATGGGGGGTGGGAAGGGGGGGTAGCCATGGCCGCGATGTCAATGAAAAAAATGTTAAAATGCTGCATATACTTGCTAGTGAAACTGCTAGTGAAACTTTCCAAACTGCGATGCATCCCTCCCCAAGGAAATAATGTAAATTTAAACATCTATGAAGATACGCAGCTCAGAGTGCACTCAATAGGTTGGCGCTGGCTGCTGAGCACTGATGTAGCCTGACACCAAGCATTAGCTTAGCGTCAACTAGCTAGCGATTGTTGTGTGGTGTTGGAGTAACTTAAATGGCAGATCAGCAATGTGACTTCATGACTCATCGTGCTACGGATTTTAACGGTGATGTTATGAAATTCGCTCAGTTTGGATGACAGTGTCCAAAAGATTAAATCACAAGGAATAATGGCAGTCAGTTGATTTTTTTCTTAAACATCGAAAGTGGATTACACCATGTGAACATCAGGTATGATCTAAATATATAAGGTTAGCGTATATTTATTGGGATGTGCAGATACGCACTTTATGATTGCACACACGATCGGTCATTGATTCGTAGTTGTAATGTATTCTTACGTTATCTTGCATTAAAAAAGCATTGTTACGTGTGCAAATCTACTATTCTGGGTAATGTTTTAGATCAACCGCGTCTGCAACTACTGTATCATGATTGGTTGTTGTATTCACCGCGTTGCATTGTTTGACTCAAAATATTGCCCACGTGTGTTGTCACTGCTGTGGTACCGGTTCAGTCTGCGAAAAATCATGGAGCGGTTAGTTGTGAAGGAAGGATCAGACATGACTAATATTGACAGCACTGTCAAAAACAAATGGAGGTGGGCTTGGTTGGATGAGACACAGGAAAGCCATTCAGGTCCTGGTGTCAAAAATTGAAGGAACCAAGAGCCTGTTTCTGTTGTGTTTGCAATAGAAAGCTATTGTACGGTTCAAACAGCAAAAAAAAGAAGAAAAAAAAGAAAGAATGAATAGTATTTGCTTATCAGAATCTGAAACGGCTTGTTGAATTCTTGATGTTGTGACTTTTGCTTTTGTTGCTAAAATAAAAGAGAATGAACAGCATTGTTTATCAGAAAATCTGAATAAAACGGCTTGTTGAATATTGATGTTGTTTTAGTTTTAATGCACAGTATTAATAATGGGAACCCTAAAATATAAAGTAAAAGGTCAAATGTTATCCACTAAAGGTACTAACATTTTCTTTTTGAGCTGCCAACCAGTGGGTTTTAAATGTCTCTTGTAATTGACTCGTGTTCTCACTTGCAACCATTCCTCTCCCCTAATGCAAGGTGCTTACTGGTTCATATGACTACTATTTTTTACACACTGCTCAGCAGTGTGTAAAAAGAATAACATGATTAGACTGTTTTGCTAGACTAGTGTTAACTCAGTCTGAGCAGGTGCAGTTAGTATATTAAAGATTTGTCAATATTGCCAATGCAACATTACAGCCTGGTAATACTACTTTTTCTCTGCACTGGCATTTTTATTTAGAAGTTTGTAACAACTTGCCTCCATTTAGTGTAAGTCAACATACAATTTGCTCCCACCCAAAAAGGCGTGTGGGGACTGGGGACCCCCCAAAATATACGTGGTCTGTGAGCATTTCATGCGGGAAAACCACAAAATTTGCGCCGTTGGCCCTGCGGGTGCTTCGCGCCCGCGCATGTGTCCTCAAAAAAAATTGCCAAGGTTGGCAGGTCTGCTGCTGCTACGCACTTTTGCTTTAAAGTCCTTTAGTAATTTTAATATTTGAAATAGACCAGACTAGCAATAGACAGACTACAACTTCAGCAGGTGTTTATGTTAAAATGAAGCACGAATTGTACACATTCACAATTAAGGCATTTGAGAACTGTGAAGTCGCATATCACCAAATTAATTGGTGTGTGCTGGGCGCACAATGCTGTTTATATTTCTCTCATATTGTCATTGTCTAGGACAGGGGCCAGGGCTAGACTGTTGCAAGCTTAGAGCCCCTTTCAGAATATCTTATCCCACTTCTGAAATTTTCAGTCCTGGGATTTTTTTTTTGCTTTAAGCCCTGCAAGATAAAAGAAAAGGAAAGCACAAAGTATAAGTGGAAATCCACAGAAACTTGCAGCAGAGATAATTAGGGATAGGCATGGAGGCGGAGATTAGAATTGAGCGACTGCTGAGAGATCGTTAGTCAATTAGTATGTGCAGCTATACAATCCCGAGTGCATGTTAGAAAGTTAGTAAAAATATACAAGGTTAGTGTGGGTTAGTAATTAGCAAAAACAATAAACTGTTGTGTTAGTATGTGTTAGTAAGACAGTAAAAGAGAGAGGAGGGAAGAACACAAGATAATGAAAGAAGATTGAAACCCAGAAACCAATAAATCACCCGAATGAGTGGCACGCAAGACAAGGGACCGTGAGCAAAGATACACACATGATCTAAGACATGAAAAATAATAACACAATGAAATCCAAACTACCGAAACACAATACATAATCCTTAGAATGGTCAGAAAGGCAGTGGTCACTTAAACACAAGAATCCTAAACATGGCTGAGCCAGGCACAGAACTTAAACATGACATGCAGAATGCAGAATCACAACAGTAAAAGATAAATGCTATAATCGTTATTGTTGCTGGGATTAGCACTACATGAATAACATACAAACATCTTGAGTTTTTTTTTTTTTCTTTAGTTATTTATCTAGTTATTTTTGTCATATTTTAAATTTGAAACTCTGAGGGAACTTTTCCACTCTAACCTATCATGATCATTGGAACCTGACGTCTGCTAAAAGTGGCTTTTTCTCTCTCTTTTTTTCCCAAGTATGTTGAATGGGTATCTGTAATACTAAGAGCTGTTTAATTTTTATTTTTATTACATATACAGGTATAGCGGAGGAATGTTTGTTAATATGAAGCATATGGAAAATTATTTAAAGATGAGGGGCAGGTCATATTGGGGTATGACATCTGGTGCATCTGGTCATGCACCTCTCTTAATGATTTCTGGAGGCAGATATTCAATGTGTTTTCTAAAATTTGTGATCAGACTATAGTACCTGACTATCATACAGCTATCTTTGGCGTACTACCCCCTGGCCACAAAGTCTCAAATTCTGCGCAGACTTATACTTTTTAACTGTAAATTAAATTTAACCCCGTCATTTCTGCAGTGGTTGAGGGATGTATTATCTTTTCTGCCATTGGAGAAACTGCGATACAGGATATATAATGCCCGTTAAATCTTTATCCTGACCTGGAGTCCCTTTATAGAATTTATAGAAGGTTTTTACTTTCAATTATATACTTTAACATTAGTTGTATTAAATAGTTATAATTATTTTATAATATACTCAAAACATGAATTACTCAGCATATGATGAGAGGACTGTCTGACTATTTCTGAAATTGTTGAGCTTCTTTGTTTATTTAATATAATTTTTGTTTAAGAGCCTTGAGGGGGTGGGGGGAGGGTGGTGGGGGAGGATACATGTATTTTTGTGCCTATGTCTGTATGTTGTATGTTTATTAATGGAAAAATTGTAAAATAAAGTAAAAATAAATAAAAAACTGAAAAGGTGCAGTGAAAACAATTGATAGCTTGGAATCTGTTAACCCTGTGATAGTGAGAAGTCAGATTATGTACCAGAGACGCTCACAAGGAGGAAGCTCTGAGGTATTAGAGGCCTTCTTTAAGCTGAGTAGCTCACACAGCATAGTCGCTGAGCGGCAGCTACTGCTGACACTTCTCACATCCATGTTTAAGTTTAACCTGTAGGATTTCCAGTTTGTACAAGGAACTGCAACTTGCAACACTACAGTTTGAACATTTGTCCAAAGGCATGCTGAATTGGGTGTGTTTTAGTGTGTGTATGTGTGTGTGTGTGTGTGTGTGTGTGGTAGCCTGTGTCTGCGTGCGTGTGTGTGTGTGTGTGTGTGTGTGTGTTAGAGTTCCCACCTTTGAGAACTGAATATGACTGATAAAAAGCAGCCCTAACTTTCATATTACAAATCAATCATGAAAAAATAAAAAGATGTAAATGAGCATACATAAATATTGCAAAGAAGACATAAGTCCTACAACAAATTAATCAAATATGAATTGACAAATTTCTTAAATTTTTCCATGTTCAAAGTTGGAGGAAATATTCTGGCGGGAATTGAGTTCCACAGCCGAGAAGTCTGAGGTATATATGAAGGCTAATGACGGCTTGTGTTGGATATGGGTAAGGTGATAGTGAAGCAGTGCGCGGCTGCAGAGGATTGTGTTGTTCTAATGATAGATGCCAACGGAGGAAGAATTCCTGACAGTTCTTCATCTGAAGTGCTTTTAAATTTTAGATTACTAAATTAATTAAATGGGCACAAGTGATTTTTTTTCAACTAGCGGTTGCTTTTTTGCCCTTTGTTCACATACCCCAGTTTCCTCCCACAGCCCAAAAACATGCATGCTAGGTGAACTGTTTGTGTGCGTGTGTGTGTGTGTGTGTGTGTTTGTGTGTGTGTGTGTGTGAGAGAGAGAGAGAGAGAGAGTGTGTGAGTTAATTGTACGTCACCCATATGACAGATTGGTGAGCTGTCCAGGGTGTGTTCCTGCCTTTTGCTCAGAGTTAGCTGGGGTAGACTCCAGCTCCCCTGCAGTGAGGAGTCTGCAAGACCCCTGATGAGGAAAAAGCAGTTGAGATAATGGGTGGATATTACACCAATATACTGAAATAGGCTAACCTCCTGTCAGAATAAACCTGTGTCAGTGTGGATTCTGTATGTGTGTCTTTTCACAATACTGGAGAGATTTCAGGCATAGTTGTTGTTCATTGTTTTATTATCAGCACATAATGACTGTTTAATTTAATTCATGTTCATTTTGTTAAGCACCTATAAGAGATATAGACAGGGTAAAACTACCACTAGAACCTGAGTAGGTTTTATTTTTTTTTAAATTAAATTAATAAAATGATTTTTGGCTCAAATAAGGCACCAAAATGTCACATCAAAAATTCAGTTTTATCAAAAAGGATGCTGGAAATGACTAAATCAAGTCCTGGTGCAGTGGTGAACGTGTGGCCCTACTGAGTACCGGAGGCGTGGTGGCTGACAGTGCCCTATCTGTACCTCCTGCCCAATCGGTTCTGTGCACACGCAATACCAGTACTGCGCAAGTGCATAGAATTCTTGCCCGATTTGTACCACACATGCATTTACATTTTACTTGACGGCAGCCAGCGACTTTTTAAAACTTTAACAACAATATAGTATACAAATTCACAACAACACAAAGTTATTTTAGAAAGATCATTTTTTATTTCATGGTCCTTCAATTAGCCAGCGACAAGGAAACTGTCGTACAAAATCTTATGGAAGTGTTTACAGTATTGGTTGCTTGACAGGAATTTGGGTATTTATACATAATAAATTTTTCCTATCCATAATGTAAACCATGTGGGCCAAAATCGCATATTAACGTAACCCCATATTTGTCAACATGTGATCATAGCCTACGTGTCCCTCAACAGACATTCAGCACAATGACGGTGCATTTTCCACAGACCCTTCCGATCTCGTGCTCTTTAGGCAGCAGCAGAAGTTTTATTTTATTTTTTCCCATTGTGGTCAGAAAAACAGCGTCAAGTTATCTCTTACTGCTTACAATGGAAAAGAAACGGAGACTCCTGGGTGCGTAGCCTACGGAAATAAATGGATTTTATAGCGGGGAGTGTAATTTTTTTATTTATTTTTTCTGATGAGGGGACAGATATCCGGAATTCCAGAGTTTAAAATTGGCTATTAATTTATCTACGTCATATATTATCAGTAGGGTTGCGAACAATGCAACAAAATTTTGGAGGGAGTCAATAACTGGAGAACTTAAATATTTCATGAAAACTTCTTAATCACAATTTTAAAAGCAGTTCAAATTTAATAGTTAATTGAATTTAATTTAGTTCAGAGGCTAATGAATGTAGTACTCCACCCGTGCCAGCACTTCACCCCTGCCTACATCAACAACATGGTGGAGTACTCCGCTACCTGGGGGGAGCATCTCCAACACATCCAGTTGGTGCTGGAAGCCCTCACCTGCGTGGGGTAAACTGCCTTCCCAGCAAAGTACTGCATTGCCCAGGACAAGGCACAGTACCTGGGGTACTCCATTGGCTGGGGTCTGCTCAAACACCAGGAGAAGAAAGTGCCCATAGTGTGAATGGAAAGACCTCAGCCAGGTTCATGCCTTCCTGGGCTTGGCGGGGTTCTACCATCTCTTCATTCTGTACTTTGCCTCCACAGCCGCGCCTCTGTCAGACCTGAGTAAGAAGGAGCAGCCGGCGAACCTCCTGTGGGGGCCGTGGGAGGAGTCAGCATTTGTGACTCTGATGACAGCCCTCTGCTCTCGGCCAGTACTGCACACTGCTGACCCCAACCTGCTTTATACTCCAAACAGATGCATCAAAGTGCTGTCATTGGGCAGTCTCGTCCCAGGAGTTCCAGGGTGAGGAACACCCCATCATCTACCTCAGTTGGAAATTAAGCCTCAGCAAGAAGAAGTTTGCAGCAGTGGAACAGGAGGCGCTGGCCATTAGGTGGGCTCTCGAGTCCGTGCGGTACTACCTGCTGAGCCGCCCCCTTACCCTGACGATGGATCACGGCCCACTACAGCGGATGAGTAAAGGGAAAAATAGCAACGCACCGGTCACACGCTGGTTCTTCTCATTGCAGGTATTCTAATTCCACGTGGTGCACTGGCCACGACACCTCCACCACAACGCGGACGGCCTATCCTGCACTCCGGGGCCATGTGCTGGAAAGAGGGAAGGAAAATGTAAGGGGGGGGCGGTGGCAGCCAAAGCAAAGGACACGCCCACCATCCAGGTCACACCACCCAAAGACTTCAATTCTCCTCCTCCAGCAGCACCATGGACAGCTTGTCGAACAGGCTGCAGTTCAGCACCCCTGGCTGCCGCTCTACGCTGGACAGCTCCCTCCAGTTATAGCCAGGCAAATAAGAAGGGCTCTCCGAGCGCATTCCACACAGGCCATGCACCTGATCCCCATCTGATGAAGTTAACAACACAATATGAACCTGGCCAGGCAGCATCAGGTTGGCCAAGAGTGCGTTTTGCAAGTGTGTTATTCCCTGTTCTTTCTCTGATTTTCCTACCAGAGTCCAAAGGGAAAGAGACTGTGGATCCTGAGTTTTTGCTCCCTCCAGAAAGCCACTTGACAGCGGCTAATTCCCCAAAGGGTCTTAAGGCTCAAGAAGTCTTTTGTCTTTTGGTTTATTCCTATAAATAAAATTACCACCCAGGGGGCGGGATTCTCACCGACCTGTTGCCTTGTCTGTGCCTGTTTTACTGGTGGTTTGCCATTATATATGTACAGTGCTGTGAAAAAGTATTTGCCCCTTCCTAATTTTTTTTTTGAATATTTTCACTCTTAAATGATTCAGATCGTCAAACAAATTTTTAGTCCACTTTGTTATGATGCTGCCTTGCTCTGTTCATGTATTGCCATGTCTTGATCCATGCCATGTTTTGTTCCTGTTTATTCCTTCAAATTCCCCTATTGTCCATTCCCTCAGTTATACCCTGCATTGCACTTTGTCTCCCCCTGTCTGGTCTTTTGTCATGTGATCGCTCACTGCCTCAGTATTGTGTGCCACACTTTTGGGTAATTTCATGGTTTCTGGGATTTCAACCATTCCTTCCAATCTTGTTTACTTCCTTCACCTTGCTTATCTATTTTACTAACAATACTAACAGTTTGTTGTTTTAGTTAAACTTACTAACCAAGACTAATATTGTTTATAGTCCTAACTTACTAACAAGCACTAGGGATTGTATAGCTGCGTATTACTAATTGACTAACGAGCTCTCAGCACTCGCTCTGCTCTAGTCTCTGCCCCTTGCCCTCACTCAATTTACTTTGCTGTTGTTATGTATGATAATTTTTTGTACAGCTTTATATTCCATTTGTAAATGAAGATTTGTTACATGCTGTTTTGCTGCCTTGCTGGTCAGCTATATTTATTTTGTTCATTGGCACCATCTGGTGGCGTATTTGTAAAATCATTAAGAAAAGTTTAGTAATTTCTAGAAGCTTCTGGCACTTTCCTGCTTGGAGGGGGCGGGATTTCCCTAGAATCCTGTGGATCTTTCTGGAAGGTTGCTAGACTATATAAAGGCTGTGATTTTAAGCACGAGGGAACAGACAGACTACAAAGAGAGAGACAGCAGAAGAGAGCAGGCCAGAGTTTTGTTTTGGCAACAGTTAAATAGTGGCAGAGTGTTATTAGAGAATTTAAATAGTGGATACATTTTTGTACAACTTTTTTTTATTAAAGAATAAATTTGTTTTAGTTGTACTTTCTGGTTTTCTTTGTTGTGATTTTTCCAAGTCATAACACTGTGTTTCAGCAGATTTTCTGCACCTAGTTGATCACTGTTCTGCCTCTCACTCTGTGCACGGTAGAACTCCCTAATCGGAGCCGTATGTTTGTCAGTAGGCTGTCTCTGTCTCTGTCCACATTTTGGCTTTTGCCAATTTCTTGTAATCAGGAACTTCCTCATGTTCATTCCTTTGTAATTAGTCTGATCCTACTCACCTGTTTGCTGTCATAGCATGTGACTTCCCCTATGTGTATTTAAGCAGTCATTTCACTCACAGCTCTTGTCAGAACGTTTTCCCTGGTTTGCTTGTGCTACGATTGTTGATGCCTTGTATGTTTAGTGTTATACTTCTGACTGGAACGTCCCAGATTCTGATTTTTGATATTCCTGTTCCCATGTACCGTACCTGGTTTTCCCGACCCTGAGTTTTGTGTTTGCTGCTCTTTGTACGATTTGGATTACGCCCCTGGGATTCTGATTTTGGATTGTGAACCATTGCCTTCTACCCTGCAGGGGTTCACCCCTCAGCTTTTATAAAATACTACATTGCTCGATCTCCTGGGTCCAAAAGGCCCAAGGGGCTTATGCTTTGCTCGTGGTCTTTAGTGGTGGTCTGTCATGCGTGCATGCACAAACTTTTGGCTTGTCTGAACTCTTGCGTCTTCAGTTTTTTACTGATCCTTTTCACAATTCACGTGTGTGTGTGTGTCTATCTGGTCATAAAGTCTAGACCAAGTTCAATTTTGAGCCGAACTGGACCGATATTTTGGCCAATGGGGACGTTCCATTTTGGCCATGTTTGGCCAAGCGGGCGCAGTGGCTTTGCCACAATTTTTATATTCGACAAAGATAACCCGGATAAATACAAATGATGTTTTTAAATGATTTTACTTTAAAAGAAAAAAGAGATCCAAACCTACCTAGCCCTATGCGAAAAAGTATTTTCGCCCTAAATCCAATATGTGGTTGTGCAACCCTCGGCGACAACAGTTGAAATCTTTGTCTAATATTAAAATTTGTTTGATAATCTGAAAAATATACAAAAATCAGGAAGAGGGCAAATACTTTTTCACAGCACTGTATATATATACACACACTGCACTGCACTCCAAGGCTGTCTGGACTGTACATTGTGGGATGAGTTTATTGAATCATCCCGGGACTTAGATGAAATCACAGATGTGGTCAGTTCATGGGTCACATACTGTGAGGATACTGTAATTCCCAAAAAGGCAGTTAAGATCTATCCTAACAGCAAACCCTGGGTGAGTAAACATCTCAAACTCTTATTGAAAAGGAAAAAACAGGCTTTTAAAATGGGAAATGTTTCTGAACTTAACTCCCTCCAAAAGGAAATTAAATATGAAATCAAGTGGGCTAAGCTGTGCTACAAACGAACTGTTGAAAACAAGCTGAGGAATAAAAATTCAGGTTCAGCTTGGGATAGCATCAGAACTATGACAGGGCTAAATGACAAAACAAAGGAAAGAGTGAAGCTAGAAGGCTTCACCTCAGACATGACGCTGGCACAGGAGTTCAATAAATTTTATTCTAGATTTGATACTCACAATTTTAGTAATGAAACGGCTGTTTTAAAAAGAAGTCTTTTGAGCTCCAGTGATCTAACCCCCTCATTCTCTTTCTCTGTCCGGGATGTGATGAACACTTTTAAGCACTGTAAAAAGAAGACTAGCCCTGGCCCTGATAATATTGGCAGTCGCTTGCTGTTTCACTGCGCCGACCAACTAGGCCCTATTTTCCATCATATTTTCAACCTGTCACTTAGTTAAAAGAGAGTTCCGGCCTTGTGGAAACAATCCACAATTATTCCCATAGCCAAAAACAGCCGCCCTAAACTTTTAAATGATTACAGGCCAGTTGCCCTGACCTCTCTAATAATGAAATCACTTGAAAAACTCATAAAAAAGGAAATCCTGGGAAAAACTGAACATCTCCTGGACCCGCTGCAATTCGCTTATCGCACCCATAGGGGGGTGCAGGATGCCACCATTACTCTTCTCAATCTCATATACAAGCATTTAGAGGGAAGGAAAAATCATGTTAGGCTATTATTTGTGGACTTTTCTTCGGCGTTTAACACTGTTCAACCGCATTTGCTAGCGGAAAAGCTCATAGAATATTTTAACTTGGATTGTAACATGGTGGGTTGGATCTTGGACTTTCTCACTGACGGGTCTCAGAGAGTTAGAGTTAATGAGCACATATCCACACTATCAAGAACATCTACTGGATCTCTACAAGGCTGTGTTCTCTCCCCTCTCCTGTATATCATGTACACAAATGACTGCCGCAGTCAATTTGACAACCATCACATTGTTAAATTTGCAGATGACGCAGTTATAGTGAGCCTGTTAGATGACACTGAAACATCCCATGGTCCAGTTTTAAATTATTTTTTAGAGTGGTGCAATGAAGCCTTTTTAGAGCTAAATGTCACCAAAACCAAGGACATGTGTATTGATTTTAGACGCCATCATCCTGTACCTGTCAACACTATAGTAAATGGTGAAGTTGTTGAGATTGTCGACTCTTACAAGTACTTGGGTATTATAATTGATGATAAATTGACTTTTGACAATAATATTAACATGCTCATCAAGAAAAGCCAGCAGCGTCTGTTTTGTCTGAGGAAGCTAGCCAAGTTCCAGGTCGACAGATCTCTCATGACAATGTCTTATAAATCTTTTATTGAGTCTGTTTTCACCTTTTCATTTATATGCTGGTTTGCATCTCTCAATCTGAAACAGAAAAACTCATTAATCAGGATAACAAAAGTCAGTAGTAAAATCATTGGTACTCAGCAACAAACCCTTTCAGATCTGTACAATAACCAGCTGACAAAGAAGGCAAAATCCATCATGTCCGACAGCACTCACCCCCTGCACTCGGAATTTATGTTTCTACCCTCCAGTTCCCATCTCAGACAACCAATATCCAAAACAAACCATTACAAATTCTCTTTTATACCCTCTGCCATCTCACTGCTCAATTCTGTACAGTACAGGTAGCACTATCCTTATTTCAGTTATTTCAGGTTCTCTTTTCCTGACCTCGAAATTATCATTTTTTTTTCCCTTTTGAGACTTTGGTGGTTATTTCTTCCCCAGTGGATTATCAATAGTGTGTGGAATCCACTTCAATAAACTTGCACTTATCTACCTTCTCTCCTCCAACAGTAGGCATAAGATGATGCATTTTCAATTGACGGGATTAAAGCAACACTATGTAGTATTTGCTGGGTTCGCTCGCATTGTCCCCCTACAGTTGATAAACAGTATTGTCTGTTACAACTGTCGTAAAATCTGTCCACACATGCATTTGTTGACAAGCCAATGACACCTGCAAACTTTCTGAAGCAGGACATGTAATGTGCGATCCGATCAACCATGTCTTCAGACCAGGTAAGGGAGACTTAAAAATCGGCCTGACTCACGTAGATGGTGAAGTCCACACTACAACTATAACAACAATCATAATGGCAAACAACTATAACAACAATCATAATGGCAAACGACACTGTTGTGGTCACTTTCGGAGCGATTTTATGCACAGTAGAAAAACTGACTGCCAATCAAAATCCATCAGAATTTACAGGGCGTAGCGTTCATTCAACATGGCAGATGACATCGCAGAGAAAAAAGGTCTCTGACACAGCTGGACCGCACAACATCAATGTCTACACAACGATATCGTTCATCAGTGTTGATGCTCGAATCGTTATGGTTATCATTATAGTTATCTCTCTCAGTGTGGATGGCCTTTTACAGCATTTTATGCATGCACTTTGAATGTCAGAAACAAAACCTAACAAAGTCGTCATGCACAGAACCGATTAGCTTGTACAATATAACAAGAGGGCAGCAGGGAGTTGACAGAAAATCCATGAAACGACATGAGTACATGCCAACTCAGATCATTACCTTATCCTTCCGAAATACAACGCGACAAATCTTCAAACTTTAGTACTCTATACGGGAGTGAAGTACACGTTTATCAAATATTTCGATTAGCAACTAATTTAGCAATTTTGCCAGCTAGCGATAGCATGGCAGCTAGCTTGCATGTCCGACACCAGCTAGCTTGATAAATTGCTGTAGACGATTATTAGACTGAGCATAAACATGGAACTAGATGATTTCAATGAAAGCCTGACAAAAAGCAAGTTCAAATGCACTAGAACTAAATGTAGAATGAAGGATTAAGGTAACAATTTGTACTTACTTGTCCAAAAGTAACAACGCCAGGTCACCATCGGTCGGACCATATCATTTTCTCGTTTTCTTTTAGCTCCCTGTTTCCCATATATTTACATTACGGCAACTCAGCCCTTCATGATCTCTTATCAGTTGGCTTATCACACTTGTGCGGAAATGTGTGTATTACGGCCGACCGGCTCAAGTTCTAGATCCATTTATCATTTTGCTCGTTTTGCATCTAAACACGTGGATTTGTTATCATGAATGCTTCGTGATTTGCATCTAAACACCATGGTTTGAGTTCATGTGACATTATGATTGGTCTTGGGTGATAGAAGAAGTCACACAGTAAAGAGTCACCTGTATACATTCTATTACTTTAAGTTTGTAAATTTCATTTCGTTCATTTTCGCCGTGACCACGCTGTGTAGCACATCGTAAAATGGTAGCTCGGAATCCGTACCAAGTGTTCCTTTCAACCACTGAATTTCAAGAATTTTTGATGTAAGTTCTTTTTCATGTCGCCGTCATTCTGTCACCTCAAAATCTGTTTCTTTGTAAATAAATGATATAAATGGCGTGATTGATTACATTCTTATCCTATATCGCGTCAGTGTTTGAATGGTTGAGATGCTGAACAGCACAGTTCTTATTTTTTTTTTTTTTGTAATTTGGCATCTCCAATCCCAATGCCCAATGGGTGAACTATGTACAAAGCTTGCTTGTATGCGACCCCTTGCTGCCAACACAGGATGGTGAGGACAGTTCACGGCTCTCCTCCGAAGCACGTGCCTGTCAACCACTGATTCTTATACACTCAATGGTCAAATCCTCGTAAGTTCAGAACGAGGGCGGAGGATACCCGAACATGAACAAACCCAGAGTCTTCCTGACGAGCAGCCGTCTGGCCAACAGGAGGCGCTGGAGCAATGATTATCTATCTCGAATCCGGCAGTCCCTTCCCAATTTGAAACCCTGTAGCGCGATGGCCAATTGTGCCCTACTCTGAAAAAGCTGCCGACCCCTGCCGGTGGGTACGCCGGGGCTCGAACCCGCGACGTGATAGTGACCTCTGCACTGCAGCGCAGTGCCTTAACCGAGTGAGCTATCCGGCAGCCCGAACAGCACAGTTCTAATCACCCATTACGCCACTGACCATCTGTGAAAATAATACCGTTCAGTGTGTACGGCAGCACTCACTGCTGCCCTGTTAAATACGACTCGCATGAGCTATCGTTCATAGGCAGATCCGGGACTCAAGCCTGGCGGTTGTTCATGAGTAAACACGGCTCCGAGCGCTAATTGGTTAAATGTCTCCTTGGACAACACCTTTGCCTTCTTCGGTTTCCTCGCCGCGTCAGCCATTACAACCACTTCCAACTCTGCTTCGTTCTACATTCGCTTCAGAGACGTGGGGGAGGGGATTGTGTGACGTATGCCGTAAAGCAGTAAGTATGTTTTGTAGTTCTTATTTAGCTGAGGTTCCAAACCGAAACCTGAAGTTACATAGTGCCAGTGAAGGTGATGCAGGTGCGATCGAGCCATGACAAAGGTGTCATTCAACCTATTGTGAGTTGATGTATCACCAGAATGATCTTGGAAATATAGTTTGAGAGTGAAAAGAACTACATTGTGTTGCTTTAAGGAGGTCCACATTAGAGGTTTAACATTGCTGCGGGAGCCCCTTTAAAGCTTGGGTTCCTCATATGCCTGTCCCTCAGAATCAGCTCTGAAAACAGTCGCAGAAGCTAAGCTGAAGAAAGGTGTTAATTTTGCCTGAAATGTAGTTTGCTTAACTAACGGACACTCTTGTTAGGTTATTCATTGAGAAAATCTGGAATTTTTTTTCAGAATTAAAATTTCATCACTCAGATATAAAATACTGAACAAATGGAATTCCATATTGATTCCTCAAAGAACGTAACAAGTATTTTCAATTATGGAAGGATTCCGTAAAATATGGAACAGGTGGTAGCCATAGTTTGTGTGTGTATGGGTATGTGTGAGAGAGTGTGTATGTGCACGTGTGTGTGTGTGTATGTATACTGTGTGTTTTGTCATTTTTGTGTTAGTTTCTATCCTGAGTTTCCCCTCTTAGCTGAGCCGTGGTCAGACCCTAACCCTGCCGTCTTGTGTTTAGCGTACACAGAGTCCAGGCTGGCTGACGGCCCAGACCGCTGCTCCGGTCGAGTGGAGCTACAGTACCTGAACACATGGGGGACAGTGTGTGATGCATGCTGGGATAGCCAAGCCTCAGATATTCTGTGTCAGCAGTTGAAGTGTGGGACTGCAGTGGCGGTGCCAGGACAAGCCTGGTTTGGACAGGGGAGTTTGGAAACCAGGGGTGACGTGTTCGACTGCCATGGGAACGAGACGAGCATCTCACAGTGTACCATTTCATCATGGAGTAGAGCTGCGTTCTCAGACACAGAGGCTGTCGGAGTCATCTGCTCTGGTAAGGAGTCCACTTCCATCTAGAGTACGAATGTAGTGTACTTAGTATATAGTATACACTAAATACAAAATCAATGCACCATTTTTCAATCACGCACAGCACTAGCGAGAGAGAAAGAAAGAGACTTTGACTTTTAAAAACCCTACATTGATGTTCAATTAAACATAGGGCTTTACATTATCATAGATAATGTGTACCATAGCACATAACCCACATTCTCAAGCAAACTAATTCAATCGCTCAAACACCACAAAAACAATAAAAGCCCTCGGAAAAATGCAACCAAGCAGAAATAAACATAATAAAGAATACAGTCTTATCACTCATTCCTTGATCAGAACGTTATAACCACTTTCCCAACACAGAATTTGCACAGAACTTCATTAATTAACCATTTACTTTCAAATTCTACCAGATTACTGGTAAGTTCGTAGAAAGCTAATTCTGTTGAGCAGAGACATAATCAACACTTGCAACACGGTCCAGTGCCACTTGTGGCTGCATTTATTCCTTATGGCTCTTCAGTATAGCAAGCTTTGCTTGATCAAATATAAAATTGATCAAAGTGCAACTGTATTAATTTTTCTTGGAATTTTACATTCCACATACAAAAACCACATCGGAAAATTGGAAGCTTGGCCACGCTGTCCAGCTCTCCACAATCACAAATCGTGTTTCTAATCGGGGACAATCTGCAAAGGAATGGACACAGTTTACTGTTGCCGTGCAAAATGGGGATCTTTCATCTACTGCGCCGCAAAACGATTTACTGCACTGTAAATGACAATATTATGGAGCAACAATATTATGGAGAATCCTCCACTGAAGATTACCAATCTGCTGAGGCAGAGGATTTTTATACATCGGTTCCACCATGGCTTAAGCCCACCGTCACCAGATTGGAGGCTCACCCATGAGATCATTCACAGCTGTATTAGTTCCCTACAGAGAACAGGCCTACCAAAGAAAACGTAGCCTCAGCACACAAAAACTTTGAAATGCCTACATTAATCGCAGAAATAGCAACAGAAAAATAATACCCCGCTACCGAAACTGCAAAAACCGCAACATAAACTGTTGACTCGTAGCATAAGACTATGAAACTGCAACATCTTCTCTCGCATCCGTCTTTGCCATTTACTGCGCTTGCGCGTATCGGCCCAGGCTGTTTTCAGAGATAGCGGAATCAGGCGTGTCTCCTTCGGTTGGTAAGTAAAACTTCCAAATATGACGTTATTATTTATGCAGATGTTTAACAATGAATTGTAAGACGTAGCTGTTACATCCACATTCTCGTAAATTCGCTTATTTTAGCATGTCACCCTGCCGAAAATGAACGATGCACTGTCGATTTCGCTATAGTATTAGAGTTGCCAACTTGACGACTTTCTCAAGACGTATACATACGTCTTGAGTGGACAAACAATCCCGATTTGGAAAGTCGCCAGATTAAGCGAGAAAGTCGTCAAGTTGGCAACTCAAAGACTTTAGCGAAATCGACAGTGCATCGTTCATTTTCGGCAGGGTGACATGCTAAAATAAGCGAATTTACGAGAATGTGGATGTAACAGCTACGTCTTACAATTCATTGTTAAACATCTGCATTAATAATAACGTCATATTTGGAAGTTTTACTTACCAACCGAAGGAGACACGCCTGATTCCGCTATCTCTGAAAGCAGCCTGGGCCGGTACGCGCAAGCGCAGTAAATGGCAAAGACGGATGCGAAAGAAGATGTTGCAGTTTCATAGTCTTATGCTACCAGTCAACAGTTTATGTTGCGGTTTTTGCAGTTTCGGTAGCGGGGTATTATTTTTCTGTTGCTATTTCTGCGATTAATGTAGGCATTTCAAAGTTTTTGTGTGCTGAGGCTACGTTTTCTTTGGTAGGCCTGGAGAAGTTTCATGCAGACCGTGCACAAAGCCTTTTTTGGCAGTCATCTAAAAATCAGTCTCCCTTAACCCTTCCCACCTTAGCCAATCATCATCCTCCTCGGTTTGGGCGTTCTACATTTAACCTTGGGAAAGTACCTCATCACCAGTGAAGGGCCTAACATCCTGCGCATTTGTAAGGACAGAGAGACAACGAGCAGATGTAGATGACTCTTTTCCATCCGATTTCAATATCTGTCTGTGCCTGCCTGGATTTGTTGCATCCTGTAACTGACCTCTTTCCGTAGAGCCATGATCCTTGTCTTTTGCTGCCCTGGCTTTTGACCTCGGATTTCAAACTATCAACTCCCTTTGGTTTGAGATTTTGTGCTGGGCTCTGTGCCTTTTTGGTTTTTGACCTCCAGCCTGTTTTTGGACCCTGTTTTAGGATTACCTATCTGTACTGTGTCATTGTGATCACCTGGTTTGGACTGGGACTGTCAGTAATGTATGATTTTAGCATTCTGGACTACTTTTAAATGCTTCCTTTCTCCAGACGTTAGTCTCATTAATTCCTGGTTCTTAATTTCCTCTCCACTGGATAATTTCAAACGATAGACATGTTGGCCCCTTTGGTTTATGTCGAAGACCAAAAAAGAGGGTCATGGAAGAATCCATCTGGTTTACCGTACAGGCCAGCATGTACTGCCTAATTCCCACGAGACGTCTCATCTCTCGTGGATTTCTCTCGATATTCTCCTCTTTATGTCGTGTATAATTATCACTCTCGAACTCTGCCAAAACAAGCTTCGCAGTATAGTGGAGGGGGTTCCTTGAGAATACCAGGGAAAAAGTGCAAATAGTGATACAAGCATGAAATTCGGCATAACTATTTTTCTTTATCTCCTGTCTCATAATCAACCTCTGGCCACACAGAATTTGACAGTTTTTCAAAATGGCTTCCTTCTGATATATGAATATGGACATTTAATTACTTAATCACTGAAACATTTCTTTATCATTGTCAGTTAATGCTAAAATATTGAGAGCAAGCCAACAAGTACTAAGATTATGTAAAATAGTTTCTAGAAACATCCAAGATGGCTGTCATCATATCCAAAATGGCTGCCAAAGAGCAAAATATTTGCGTATAAGTTCATATGTGCGCTAAAAGGTCAGGTAATAGATTGATCTGGGGTAAATCTAGCTGGATCAGTTTATTTTTGCAAGTAAGAAAATAATTGAGCTCTTTTTAATTCATTTTCATTCTAATTTGAAAACATGAACAAAAAGGTAAATATAACATTGTAATAGTTTAGTGTCATTGCACTACCAGGGCACACTGGTTGACACTATAGCTGTGAAACTCAGCATGGGGTTCAATGCTAGCTAATGGTAGAAATTTGTCATTAGGTTCCCAAATGCTGTTTCTCTAGCCCCATTTTAAAGTTAAACAGCCGCACCTGAATTGACAGGATGTGCCAGCGCGGGAGAGCCGAGCCAAAGAAGACGGGGCTGTAGTCTTCTGGAAGGTGTACAGATCACACGGGAATTAAATAGCATTGGGTGAATGATTGGGCTGGGGGTAGGATTGTAAAATATCTGAGCCTAGTTGTATCCCATATCTGAAAGTGCTCACATGTTGTATAGGTGGTAAAAGGATAAGGATTGGAAGGGTTGGTTTAGTTTATCTCTTTATGACTGTAAGAATGCCAAGATATATGAATTTACAATGATTGTGTAGAAAATTTGCAATTTTTGTAGCTTATAGGCTGAAAATATTCCGTCATTTTTTCTGTGCACGTCTCATTGTGTCATAAATAAAGCAACAAATCTATCGATTCACATGTCAAATTATATTTATAGCGACGCCTTGTTGCAGTATCCTGAAAACAACAGAGCTCACATTCATGTCTTTTTTCCTTCAATTGGAATTGGTTAAGTGTACAGTAATTATTTGTTTGATATTTGGTTGGCGTAGCTGTAGATTTCGCCTCTGTATATACAGTTTGATGGATATTATTATTTATTATATTATATTTAGTTTGGATTGATATCCCCTCTTCTGCGATCAGACAATTTCTTATGTCTGATGGAGTTTCTTGATTTTTATACAGAGACATTATACTCGCTTCTAAATAAGGGGACATACGATGTATCTTCTCTACGGACATCTAGCTTACTTACCGAATGATAATTTGTTACAAATCGGTGAATTGTATGTTTGTTTTTAGTATTGTTATGGCCCCAATTTGTTATCACATTTAAAACAACAGCAACAGCAAGGGATGACACACAGTTTTTAAAACTAAAACACATTTAATTTTTAACAAAGACAAAGACTAATAACAACCTACAACTAAAGACCAAGATTGATAAATAAGAAAAAAAACAGAAATAATTACAGTCCCTTCTTGGTGGGGTGGCTTGGTGATGTCCTGGATGAAGAAAATGCTCAAACACAGGCAAAGAAATCCACAAAAGAAACTACACAGGTCTTGAACAGAAATGACAGGTCTGGTCACACGTATCCTTCTTCTTGCAATTTCTCCTACTACTTTACTGTCTCAATTCTTTTCCTTATATACTCTTTTGCAGACCCCACCCACATTTAGACCTCTTTTTTTTATTTTCTGAGACTTGCCCCAGACATGTCCAGGACATGTCTAAACATGACTCCAGTCTGAGCTTAACAAAAAAAGGTAAATACTGCCATCTAGTGGCCTATATTCACATTACACCTCCATTCCAAAAGGGAAAAATTTTGACTCATAAAGGCAAAATTTTTCTTTTCAATACAAAATGGTTAAGTGAACACTTGTCTATATATACATATCATACAATATTCAAACACATGAAAGACACATTCAAACACGGGATAAGCGATCAGCAATTACATTGTCTGTACCCTTCACATGCTTAATTTCCAAGTCAAACTCCTGTAAAATCAAACTCCAATTCAACAATCTCCGATTCTTGTTTTTCATCTTACTCAAAAACGTTAACGGATTGTGGTCAGTGTACACAATCATTGGCTTTTGTCCTGTACAAACATAAACCTCAAAGTGTTGTAAAGAAAGGACCAGAGCCAACAGTTCCTTCTCTATTGTGGAATAGTTCCTTTGGTGGCGATTGAACTTCCTGGAGAAGTATGCCACGGGATGCTCAATGTCATCAGAGTCACTTCTCTGTAGGAGCACAGATCCACAAGCTTGGTCGCTAGCATCGACCGCGATGGAGAACGGTTTGTTGAAGTCAGGAGATTTGAGCACGGGGAAGTGACACAGCAGAGACTTCAGGCGATCGAAGGCTCTCTGGCATGCATCATCCCAGGTGAACTTTACGCCTTTCTTCAGTTGGTTAGTTAGACTGAGAGCAATCTCAGCAAAGTTCTTGCAGAACTTGCGGTAGTACCCGATCGTTCCAAGGAAGCGGCGCAAAGCTTTTTTGTTGTCAGGAACTGGAAAGTCCATGATGGCTTGGACTTTAGCATTTATGGGTGCCACCTTACCCTGGCCTATGACGTAGCCAAGATAGGTGACAGTAGCACAACCAAAGTCACTCTTGTTCAGGTTAACAGTCAGGTTAGCCTGGGTCAGGCGCTGGAACAACGTCTCTACATCTTTTAGATGTTCTTCCCAGGAGTCACTCCATGTGATCAGGTCATCGTTGTACGCACCCGTGTGTGGCAATCCGGCGATTGTTGACTGTATCATCCTTTGGAACGTGGCTGGGGCATTTTTCATGATAAAGGGTAGGACTTCATACTGCTACAATCCAGATGGTGTGGCAAAAGCAGAGATGCTCTTGGCCCTCTCAGTTAAAGGCACACACCAATAACCCTTCAATAAATCAATCTTGGTCAGAAACTTTGCTTGCCTTACTCTATCAATACAATCATCAATCCTAGGTATTGGAAACACATCAGTTCTAGTTACAGCATTGACTTTGCGATAATCTGTACAGAATCTAGTACTTCCATCAGGTTTTGGAACTAGCACACAGGGTGAACTCCAATCGGAGTTGGAGGGTCTGATAATATCATGTTTTAACATGTACTCAACCTCTTTCTCAGCAATCTTTCTCTTTTCAGGATTCATCCGGTATGGATGCTGTTTTATTGGTTTGGCATCACCAACATCTACATCATGAGAGGCTATAGTAACTCTCTTTGGAACATCAGGAAACAAATCCTCATATTTCTTGATCAACCTTTCAAACTGATCTCTCTGTGAGGGTTCTAAGTGCTGGAGTTTTACATCAAGATTTTGCAACACTTCAGTGTTTGACAATTTACATGAAAGAACTTCAGCTTTAATTCTTGGTTCATCATCTTGAAACTCCCCCTCATCTTCACACGTTTCGACCATTGGAGAATCGGAAGTGACAGCTGCAACCCTAGCATTTCTGTCATGATAAGGCTTTAGCATGTTAATATGACACAATTGTTTTGGTTTTCTCCTATCTGGAGTCTTCACAATGTAATTGAGATCATTGAGTTTTGTCAGAATTTCATAAGGACCATGAAATCTAGCCTGCAATGGATTGGACTGCAAGGGAAACAACACAAGGACCTTGTCTCCTGGTTTAAACTCACGGCTTTTAGCCTTATGATCATACCAAGTTTTCATTTTTCCCTGACTTGATTTCAAGTTCTCTTTGGCAAGGTCACAAGCTGCACGCAATCTTTCCTTGAACTTGCTAACATAGTCTAACAGACTGATATGCGGCTCTTTCTCTTGCCATTGTTCACTCAATAATAGCAAAGGTCCTCTCACTTCATGACCAAACACTAGCTCAAATGGACTGAATCCAGTAGACTCCTGCACTGCTTCTCTAGCTGCAAACAACAGCAAATGAACCCCTTCATCCCAGTCTTTCTCATGGTCATAACAATAAGTCCTCATCATTGTCTTGAGAGTGGAATGAAACCGCTCTAAGGCACCCTGACTTTCTGGATGATAGGCACTAGAAAGAATCTGTTTTGCACCTAGTTCATACACAACCTGCTGAAACAATCCTGAAGTGAAATTGCTACCTTGGTCTGACTGAATTTCCCTGGGAAGACCAAACAACGTGAAGAACTTTATCAAAGCCTTCGAGATTGCAGTTGCCTTGATGTTACGTAGAGGTATGGCTTCGGGGAATCTGGTAGATGCACACATGATTGTCAACAAGTACTGATTTCCAGATCTAGTCTTGGGTAATGGACCAACGCAATCAACAATGACCCTAGAGAATGGCTCCCCAAATGCTGGGATAGGCTGCAATGGAGCTACAGGTGGGTCTAACTGGTGTTTTCCAACTACCTGACAAGTGTGACAGGTTTTGCAAAAGTTGGAAACGTCTTTCCGAAGCCCAGGCCAAAAGAAGTGTTTCATGATCTTATCAACAGTCTTGTTAACACCAAGATGACCTCCTAAAGGTAGACTATGAGCCATTGTTAAGATCTCATTCCTGTAGACCTTCGGAACAACAATTTGCCTGACCACTGCCCAATCTGCATTGGCAGGGATATCAGGAGGGCGCCACTTCCGCATCAACACACCATCCTTGAGATAATACCCAACTGGAACTGCGTCTATTTCTTTATCAGGAAGGGCTCTCCTCTTTAGTACACAAATTTCAGGATCATTAGTTTTCTCCTCAATCAACCGCTCTCTGGACAGAGACAAGTCTCCAGACACATCAGAATCACCAGACCCATCCGGCTGGCTGAATAGAGAACTGATAAAAGTATCTGATAAGTCCTCAAACGGAGAAACCATAATAGGCCAATCAGAGTCATGAGGCGAACCACCTGAGTCCTGACTATTCAATGTACTGGACGGCACCACAACATCATCTTCTTTAGCCTTCTTGGCCATAGCACGAGTCACTGCGCAAGAAGGATACAGAGATGGGTCCTCATCCCCATTTTCAGTGCTCGGCTGTGAAGTAAGATGTACAGGGGGAACTACTTTGCCCCCAGCCAGGTCATTGCCTAGCAACAGAGAAACACCCTTTATAGGTAGACTTGACATAAGTCCCACCTTTACCTGTCCTGTAACTAAATCTGACTTCAAGAATATAGAGCGCAGGGGTACAGATACAGTCCTCCCTTCAATACCTTGTACAAGTATGAAATCCCCTGAAGCGGTCTCATCACGTAACTCCAAGGAGTCCATCAACAAAAGTGATTGAGAAGCTCCGGTATCCCTTAGGATATATATGGGGACAGGAGTAGTATGCTCATTCAGAGCCACAAATCCCTCTGACACAAATGGAAGAAATTCCTCCCTCACGAAGTCAGCTGTATTAGGCTTTTTAGCCCCACAAGAAGCAGGCAATTTAGCAGATTGGTTATCTACTACAGGGGTTTCTAACCTTGTTTTCACAAAGGCATTTGGTTTGGTATCCTTTCCTTTTTCTTTCTTAGCTTTAAGGAACCAACAGTTAGTTGTAACATGACCAGATTTCTTGCAATAACTGCAAACTAGACCACTTCTGTCACTGTCAGCTTTCACACTTTGATCAGACCTGTTACTGGATTTCTGAGCACCATCACCAGATTTGTCTTTGTCTTTGGGTGAGGAATCTTGGGTATCACCGTAACCCTTTTTCTGAAATTGGGACCATTTATTGTTACTGCTAGACTGAAATTTGGACTTATGAGTGAGAACATATTCATCTGCAAATTTGGCAGCTGATTGCAAGTTCAGTGCTTGCTTCTCATTAAGGTAGGTCTTAACATCATCTTTAACACAGTTCTTGAATTCTTCAACTAACACCATCTCTTTTAGTGAGTTGAAATCATC
The DNA here is from genome assembly GCA_029721435.1 of Gymnothorax reevesii. Taxonomy (NCBI): domain Eukaryota; kingdom Metazoa; phylum Chordata; class Actinopteri; order Anguilliformes; family Muraenidae; genus Gymnothorax; species Gymnothorax reevesii. The sequence continues at coordinate 99,391,185 of CM056582.1, read as the reverse complement.
CTTGACCTCCATAGAAGTACACCAGCGCTCAAAGCAAACCTGCTTCTCATTAGCAAATTCAACATAAGTCTGATTTTCAGATTTCTTCAGACCTCTGAATTTCTGTCGGTAAGCCTCTGGAACCAACTCATAAGCTCTCAAAATAACCTTTTTGACAACCTCATAATCAGAGGAATCATCTGCAGACAAAGCAGAATAGGCTTGTTGAGCTTTACCCTTGAGGACAGTTTGCAACATCAGAGGCCAGTGTTCCTTTGGCCACTGGCAACTCTTTGCTACCTTTTCAAAACACTGGAAATAGTTGTCAACATCCTTTTCTGAAAATGGAGGCACCAGTTTTACCTCCTGGCTAGCCCGAAATTTATTTTCTGTTGCTATTTTTATTTTTAGTTGCTCCATTTGGAGTCTTTCTTCTCTATCGAATTTCTCTAATTCAAAATCTCTCTGTCTTGCAAATTTTTCTAACTCAAATTCTCTTTGTTTTTCTTCTCTTGCTAATTTTTCTAACTCAAACTGCCTTTGTTTTTCTTTTTCTTCCCTCTCAAATTCCCTTTCTTTTTCTCTTTCCTCCCTTTCAATCTCTAGCATTTTTAATTTAAGTTCCATTTCTATATTTGGATTTTCCACTGGAAACTGTTCCAGATCTCCTGGTGCAAACACATTTTCATCAATGTAATATTCAACTATCTCTCTAGCCAGTCTTGCTTTTCGCATGGCTGGTTTTACCTCTGTCAACTCCAACTGTCTGCAAATTTCTAGCAGTTCTGTCTTTTTAAAAGACTTCAAAACCCCTACGGTTGGTGATGCCAAGAAATCATCCATTGCTGTTGTCAATATATATCTAGGAAAATTCACAAAAACAATTTCACAATTTGGAATGTTAGATTTTCAATAAATTACTCACACAATGGTCTATCCCGGACGAGCCCCCAATTTGTTATGGCCCCAATTTGTTATCAAATTTAAAACAACAGCAACAGCAAGGGATGACACACAGTTTTTAAAACTAAAACACATTTAATTTTTAACAAAGACAAAGACTAATAACAACCTACAACTAAAGACCAAGATTGATAAATAAGAAAAAAAAACAGAAATAATTACAGTCCCTTCTTGGTGGGGTGGCTTGGTGATGTCCTGGATGAAGAAAATGCTCAAACACAGGCAAAGAAATCCACAAAAGAAACTACACAGGTCTTGAACAGAAATGACAGGTCTGGTCACACGTATCCTTCTTCTTGCAATTTCTCCTACTACTTTACTGTCTCAATTCTTTTCCTTATATACTCTTTTGCAGACCCCACCCACATTTAGACCTCTTTTTTTTATTTTCTGAGACTTGCCCCAGACATGTCCAGGACATGTCTAAACATGACTCCAGTCTGAGCTTAACAAAAAAAGGTAAATACTGCCATCTAGTGGCCTATATTCACATTACAGTATGTTCTTCGGTAGTTTTTAGTTTTGCTATTATTTATATATTTATCATATTTATTCATTTTAGAGCATGTATGCTTCTGGAAGATTGCGCTGTCTCTGGTCTTCAGTGTCTTCCTCTCGTTTCTGTCTCGTGGAGTCTTGTCTTTTTCATCACACTCTCTTCCCTGTAATTTCGGTTAGGTATTTCCACTTCCTTCTCTCTCTCGCTGTTCTTATTGGCTATCCACACCTGAGAGTAGTTTAGCGGCCATAGATCAGAGTTAGAACTCCACCTGTTTCCCCTCTTTCTCCTATCACTGTCCTTGCTTTTCTAGCTCCACCTCTCTCTACAGCTGTCCTGTGTTTAGCTGGGATTCCACTTAATTTGTTTGCGTATAAAAGACCCACTTTCCCTCAGCTTCTTGTCGACTCGTTTCTACCACAGCTCGTTCTTGGTCAGTCTCGTTTCTGCGCTCTTTTCTCGTTTCGATTGTTGAAAGCTCGTTTCTTGCAATTCTCCCGTAAGTCTTTTATTTGATTGTTTGTATTGCGTCATGAGATTGCGGTTGTTTGATTAGTACTTTGTTCTCCCTGATTCCCATTTTGTACCCATCTGTTTAGTATCTCCTGTGTTCTCCCTTATCCCATCCAACTCCCTTTTTCCTTCCCCTTCAATTCCCTTAGTTTCAGCTCTCTGTTACTGTCTTTGTGTGGACTGATTCTCTGGTTACTGGATTATTTTGCTTGTCCCCTGACTTCGATTCTGCCTGTTCTGCATTACTGTTTGCCTGGCTATTGATCCATTTCTGTCTTGACCATGAGCTTTGTGAATCCCAATAAATGCCCTGCCAATGCTGAACTGCATTTGGAGTCTATGCCCGTTCCTTTCATAATTTGGCTCATCACGTATGAATTTAAAGGACTGATGAACGGGCCTCAAACTGTGGATTAAAAAAACGACTCCTTTTCTATTTTGACATCTGGAACTCCCAGCCTTTGTACTATCTAAGCCGTGGCTTCTTTCACAGGCGGCATGAAACACTTGAGTGCAAAGGGACATCTACTAATTAATCAAATATAGGATTATAAAAATAACGTCACGCAAGGTTGGATTTTTAACAGAATTTGGTTTTACCTATCTGTATTTGTGGAAAATCTAGCAATCCTAAATCACACCCCACGTCCTAATTGATTGGTTCTAAACATAACAGAGCTGATAAATACAATAATCACACTTTTTTTTTTTTTTTTTTTTGACCAGTTTAATAATCTGATGACCGTTACGTTAAATATGAATTTATTACTTTTAGCAAAATGTTTAACAAATTAATTAGTTCCATGAGAGATTACAAATTAATTTATTAAAATCAATCCAACAAAATGAATTTGTTCAGGAAGTAACGATTAGTTCGTTATATTAACAAAGTTAAATTGTTGCTGTATTAAACAAAATATTGTGTTAGACTAACAATTAAGTAACAAATGTGTTTTGCTAACATGATCGGACCTTAAATGATTTTTTTTTTTAGGATTTTTGTTAAAATAAATCTGCACAAACCGATTATGTAAATAAAATAATTTAAAATTATTTAGTTTTTAAGCGTGCACTTTTATTACTTCACACTGAGGTGGTAATGCAAGAAGTGAACAGTAAGGCGAGTTTTAAACCAAAGCCAATAAGTTGTTGACAAATCAATCAGCCGTTAAAGGAACAAAAACAGGCATCAGAGGCAGTCTTCTCATGTTTAATGACCTGTTTTGTGGAAGATAAAATATGGTGGGACTCGAATATCATCTGCAAACACAAATATCTAGTATGGGACACAAAAATAAAGATACACTGACAATATTATTCTATGTCGCTCAATATTAAAACTTAAGAACGACGACATATAGTATACAGAGAAAAGGTGGCATAGGTTAAAACTCAGCTCCCGTTGTCTTCCTGCTCATTTCAAGATCCTTCGCAGTCAGACAACGCTGAAACTGGTGCACGGGATCGATTCTCGCCAATGAAAAGTGACAACAGAAAATTCGCTGGGGCCGTGTGGAATAGTAACAAATCTATTTTGCTAAGACGACTGGACAAAATTAATTTTGTAAAAATTTTTGTTAGAATAACAAATCGGATTCTGTTGCATCAACAAATTAATTTGTTACAAAGGCGTAACAAATTAGTTTTTCTTGAATTTTAAAATAATATTTTGAGTGCATTACCAATACATAAGAAAATCAAAAACATAAATGACACAGTCCAGGAGCCATATTTTAAACGCGCGTGAGACAGTAAACCTCAAAACTGGATATTAGACATTCGAAATCTCGTTCTCTAACAATGCTGCTTACCGACACCAGTTTCATGCGAGACTTATCACAATACACATGTATACTTGTCACCGGCCGAGGACTATTTCTTTTCCTATGCAGGATATATGTGACTCGTACATTTAACGCTGAGTTACGATATTCTCATGTATTTCTCCCGATAATCTCGCGTAGAAATGGCACTGTCTGCAGGCCTGTACCGTAGTTGGGCGTATCGGGCCCGGATTAGAGCCATCTGACCCTTTCCTCTAGAATGTCGTGCAGGAGCAGCTTCATGTCAGCACCTGCATCCACTTCTTGTGAAAGCATTATTTTTTTGCTCTTATGTGCTGCAAGAACTGGAAAAGTGCAGACCACTTCTCTCTGTCCCCATAAACATTTTCATTAACGGATCCAATCCAAAATTCAAAAAAATCACCTACACAAGAAAGTTCGAAAAAGCACTGTTAAAACCCTTACTGAGTACTGTTGCTTTGTTTTTTCTGAACTTTTCCCAAACACTTGTGATGAACTTTTTAATGTTATTACTGGGGCTTGCCAAACTTTGCTCTTCTGAATGCCATGGTAAGGGGAGTACAAAAAAATTTTACACTTTCATGAATGGAGGTCACTGCAGTGTACAGCTGTTTAAAAGTGTTTTTAATCTATATATGCCTGCAATTTTGGGCACTGCTGCATATAGTCCACTCTAATGGAAGCTATTGCATCATCCCATACAAAAAATACCAATGGCAGGTCATTGCAATGGGAAAAAGTAGTCATTTATAGAATAAAGAAAGAAAATGTTTTTTCAAACCTTGTTTTACATCCCAAAGGATGTAAAAAACCACTTAGTAAAAAACATCCTGACTGAATTGATCATAATTCATGCATGAGAGGGTGAAAACAGGAATTTGCGCGCGTGCTTATGTCTACTTTACATTGGTCTTTAGTGCTTTCCAGGAAGTTGTACAAGCTTTGCACTGAATAAGTCTTATTTTTCGGCTACATGGTTTCCAAAGCAAGCAGACGACTCTCCCCCTAAATATTACCCCAATTCAGAAACATCATCATGAAAAAGAGTTGTGGTGGTATCACCACCAGTTCATCTTCACTGAGGTCTGGTCTGAAACCTGTCCAGGCCGTCATGTTTCTATGGTGAAACTCTGAACATATGAGTTCTGACGCCCGTATCAGCGCTCACCCTGGTCCATGCCAGGCAGTGTTCTGTAGGCTAATGAGGAGCAGTGTCTCAGACTGACTGCGGACAAGAGCAGGGAGGCCACATGCTGCCTGTCTACCACGCTCACCCCTGTCTTTCTTCATGGTTATTACTTTTTGGACATGGTCTGAAAGCTCTCTGAATCAAGCTGTCTGGGTTGTTTCGCCACCAGTTGATGGCATGTCAGATTTCACTGTGCCCTTTAATTTATTGCTTTCAGTCTCTATTTTCTTCACAAGCAGGTAGCCATCACCCACAGGTTCTGAAACACTTGTTGCCTTATTCAGTGGAAATGTCTGCCTCAGATGCCTCGAATACCCACAGCTAAACCATCTCATTGTTTCAGAACTACTCTATAATGCATAGCGCTTTGCATTCCCCCAGGATTAACACTGAAACATCTAAATTGTCATCAAGATTATTTAAAATCATAAAAGTTTATCCACAAAATTATGTGACATTTCTTATTTCAGGAGTTTTACACCTAAAACACAAATTTGGACAGAGGGTGGAACATTCAACAATAGTTTTTTTTTTAATGGAATCCACCAAGGTAAAACAATAATGAAAGATTTTTTGACCCAAAGTCCGCTTTCAACCAATTTATTTATTGTTTCTACTTCACTAGGAAACACAATGGCCTTCTTCGTCCACACAACAGATTTAAAATAGTTTGCCTAACCTCTTTCTCAATGGAGATGAGAACCTGATCCACAGATAAACCATCGGGCCTGCATTTCAGGCCATGATCAAAGGAAATAGTCGGGAAGACACAGGAGCTGAGATTTAACAATGCAGACAAAGTTCCGTCTGAAAATCTCTTCACTCTCGCCCACAGAAACACACACGGAAGGAGGCGGGGACTCGGAAGGCAACCTCAGAAGTAAAAAGAAACACATGGGATGAATAGACATAATGATGAGAACCGGGATGACAATAATTACTCTAGACAAGACGATGAGACAATAAATCAAACTAGACAGTTTAGATCAAGGTAATCTAAACGTGACGAGTATGAAAACACCAGGAGAGAAGCGAAGGAAAGCGCAGTGTAAACGTAGTTAATCAGGGGAAGCTTGGGAAGAAATTACAAAAGGTAGAAACGCTCGCACACTCACTCACTAATCAGTTAATTAGGGTTAATAATGTGTGACAAATATATTCAATCACCCCCAATAAGTGCTGGTTGGTATGGGTTAGAAACGAACCTATCAGAGAACACATTCAGAGACGCAGGCATGCTCAGGTCTGAAAAATGACATCACAGGAGTTTAGGCAAGAGTGAATCAATCCTCCGACGGCAGAATGAAAGCTGAAAATAAACCAAGAGTGAGACACGGGAGAAAAGGCACGAGCACAAAAATAAAAGTAATAAGCAGAATGACAAAACAGCACATGAGGCAGAACCAAAGACAACCAAATTTTTGTAGAGCTCGAGCTTCTACTCACAACCTGTCTCCTCCACCACCACTCACACCCTCCACAACCGACAGTCCCTTCAGAGAGAGAGAAAGAGAGAAGATCAAATATGACCGCAGGGGGGCAGGTGTACAGTAGACAACACTTCTTCAAAATGCCACACACTCCAAAAGCCTCAATGGTATCAATTTACAATGTGTAAACCCCTCTTTTGTTTTGGTTTAAAGACAATCACTTTAATCAACTCAGCTCTTACCTCAATGAAAGAGAGGTCAAAAATCTGTAATCTAGTTCAAGCACATGTTCATAACACATTAGTGTATCATCTGTAATCTTTTGCGGCAATAAATTATTAACAGACGGGGAGTGAAATTGACAATCTTGTGCTAAAATACTATGGTCATACAATGCAGGAGTGAAGTCTGTAATATTTTGCAAGTATGGTGGCAAACAGGTGTGCACTCCGGAATCTTGTGTAAATCCATGTTAGTTACATGCCAGAGTGCTGTCTCTTATCCTGTAACACACCTGGGTCCTCAGATTCGGTTCTCGCGGCTCTGAATGGGACGGTACGGCTGGCTGGAGGGAGCGAGTGTATGGGCCCGGTGGAGGTGTATTACCAGGGCAACTGGAGCAGAGTGGTGGGAACCTGGAGCTCCAGCGAGGCCTCGGTAGCCTGCAGGCAGCTGGGCTGTGGCTCTGTGGTGCAGGTGAAGAGGTCCTCTCCCCCCGGGTCGGGGGGCAGTGATGTGTGTGTGTCGGGGATTCAGTGCAGCGGGGAAGAGCCTCACCTGGGGAACTGCAGTGCTCCTCACAAACTCACCTGTGGCTCTGAAGAGCAGGTGACCATCAACTGCTCCAGTGAGTAACGTTACAGGTCACTGATGTACTCTAATGTCCACAGGGCCCAGCTGCTGGTGTCACATCAGGTGATACTGTACACTCAGTGTAAAGGCATTTTCATCTGAACTATTAGCATGGAGGGAAAGCATTTACTGAAGAGGAAGAATTGATTACACTAATTTTAACACATTGCTGTTGCTTGCATACTATTTCTGAATCTCTCTTTCCTCTCTCTCTCTTGCATTCTTTCCTTCTTAGGAGTTTTTTTAAATGTTTGTTTTGGAGCTATGTCCCAATAAATCATGGTTTTTCATCTCCCTTCATACTATCTCTCTGTTCTCCCTCTCTCCCTCTGTCTCTACCTCCACCCTTCTTCTCCTCTCATCCACCTCTGTGGCTTCCTCCCTCCCTCCCTCTCTCTCTCCCCCTCTCTCTCTCTCTCTCTGTCTCTCAGACTCAGACAGCAGGTCCCTGAGGCTGGTGGGTGGAGGTGGGGACTGTGCGGGACGGTTGGAGGTGTTCCACAGGGGGTCCTGGGGCACAGTTTGTGATGACTCCTGGGACCTGGCCGATGCTCAGGTGGTGTGCAGGCAGCTCCAGTGTGGGACGGCCCTCAGGGCCCCTGTCCCCTCATTCTTTGGGCCTGGAAAAGGACATGTCTGGCTGGAGGAGGTGGGCTGTGTGGGGAACGAGACGTCCCTGTGGGACTGTCCCATAGCTGGATGGGATCGTGGTCACTGTGGACACAAGGAGGACGTGGGGGTGGTGTGTTCAGGTATGGAGCTCCATTATTTTCACTTTTACACTGACATTCATAGGAAGGGAATATCCAAGACCCAGTTAATTTGCAAATTCGCCAGTTTCAGAAAAATTATGGTGTGAGCAATGAGATCCATCCCAGGAACTCTTTTGATAAACACAGCTTTATCACACAAGTTATAACTGCATTTCACATCCCCTGTCAGTTATACCAAGTTAGATTTTGCGGTTATATTTACCAGATTATTACCTGGCCCCTCCCCTAGGGGGCCAGGTTAAGCAATGATCATGTCTGTGTGTGTGTGTGTGTGTGTGTGTGTGTGTGTGTTTCTGTCAGTCTGTCTGTCAGCCCATGGCTGGGGCCAGGTCTGCTATCTCTGATTGCCTTGTTTATCTCTGAGAGATTTGTATCATTGTCATTGCAGAATTCAGTGAGATGAGACTGACTGAAGGCTGTTTGGGTAATTTGGAGGTTTTCTACAACAGCACCTGGGGAAATGTGTGCTTGAATGGAATGAACACAGAAACAGCGTCTCTCATCTGTCAGGAGCTGAACTGTGGGAAGAGCAGTCATGTAAATCAAAAAGAGCCAAGACTTCAATCTGCTCCTAACTGGCTGGATCATTTCAACTGTCGACCCCATGACTCCTCTCTGTGGCACTGCTCATCGGACTCCTGGGGTCAGAATCAATGTGACACTCGGGATGTGGCCTTTCTCAACTGCTCTGGTAAATCGCTTTATTACACTCAGTGTTACTCTCTTCCAAAATAATATAATACTGCAAATACAGCATTACTCCCATTAGCGGCAATAGAATGGACCTGTCTGCTGTAGATGGGTCATTCCATACTAAACTGTACAAATGTGTTACAAAAGGTGATGAAAATTCAAATACACCTTTCCCAAAGTTTTTCATTGTAGTGGTGAAACCCCATCCATGGGCATCACAAATAAGCAAGCAAGAAGATAAACAGAGTGATCACTTCATTTCAGTGACCCCATAATGTTCTGAGGTGGCAGGCGTTGTGGGTGTAACAAGGACACAAAACAGATGTTGAATTCCTGAAAATCAGATACATTTCAAAGTCATTTTTTTTGTTTGATAAATGGCCTCAGTCTATCAGTAACATTTATGGACAATTACGGCCGGTCAATGTTTTTCATGTCTGTTGTCCTCAATGTTTGTTTTCCGTTCACCTGGTGTCAGTGCAAAGCATTAACGTTTTGTAGCTGGTTACCTGTTGCTCTAAATCACCAAAGGAATATATTATTTTATTCACAAGAAGGCATTTCTAAGAATAAGAATGAAATGATAAATCAGGTGGCAAAGTAGGGTCATTTTCTCATAGACTTCAGTAACATTAAACTTCTTTCTGCAGCCACCGACACCGTCATCTGCTGGCCATTAAATATAATGCAAATTTTTGAGATTTACTCATCGACCTCACTTTTTAGATCAGGGTGCTGCGTCCATCTTTTTATACAGTCTATGCGCAGGACGTCCTGCACGATTTACACATATTTCTTGATGTTGTTATGGACGTAACTCGATATTAGGACATGGAAAATTTTTCTTCTTTTAATCATTATTTTTAAAAGCATGGTATATATGACTGTCTGATGCCTTGTGAAAATTTGTTGCAGGAAGTGAGTTCCGTAGTTTGCCGCGGTTATCTTTTCACTATTTGCTTGTATTATGCAAATTAACCCACAGGTCTGGATGTAAAACGTGAGGACTTGAATGGTTGCACCCACGACGGTCATTTCAAATTACATTTCTAATCAGTCAAGTCCGGGTAATTCAGTACAGACAGTTGAAACCTTTATTATGGGTATTTCTCTGCATTATTTGATTTTACTTTGTTTCGAAGTATCAACAGACATGTCATGAGCATTTCATGAAGTTGGCTGCCAAATTTTGTGACACAATATGACTTTCAAAATGCCTTGGCTGACATCAGGACACCACTTTTTCTGCTGTTTTGTTGGATCGTTTTTTTTATTATGTATATCTTCAATCCGGCAGTGAATAATTATGAACAATGCAAATCATTTAATTCTCTTTGAAAAAATTTTATTGATCATTCTTATGCAACACAGTGAATCGTAAAGTTTAGTATGGAATGACCCAGATTTAAAAACAGTAGAATAAATGTCCACTGTAGACATAACTTTCATTGGGAAGTAAGAATTAGATTTATTGGAAAGGAATAAGAAATTTACATCTTTCAATTTTGTGTCCTGCTTTGACTGTAATGTTTCTGAGACTTCTGTGTTTGCTTCTTGTTTTCAATATGAAATATTAATTTTTGCAAATATATTTCTTTCACATCAAAGCGGAAGAGGATAAAGGCGTGCAACGGAGTAAACTGTCATGTTCCCCAGAGGAAAATTGGAGACCTTGCACAAGTACGTACATTTGGGATTAATCTCACAACTTTGCCAAAATCAACTGGCTGCATGTCAACATGCTATAAAGAAAGCAAGCAATTAAATATCAACATGTGGAGGTGTAAAAATGCCAACATGCAATCAGTTCTTAACAGGTTAACATGCGATTCAGAATCCACAGCCACAAATGATTAAGTGATGGCATTTTAATAAATCAACAATATAACTATGTCAGTCATGAGAGCTGGTATTTCAATTCTCAGAGAAAATGCTGGAACCCTCCCAGATCTAACACGGAGCTCCAAGTGTTTGCTCTTCTGCTAGACTGAAAGGCAATACTGTGGCAAGTGGTCTACACCTAAAATTAAAACAAATAAAAACAGCCATTCTCAGTGACACTGTCTGCATGTATGTAGGCAGCTCCCCAGCATGACAAATTCTCCCAGGACTTCTTTGTTACAGATCTCAGGATATAAGATTGAAGTAAATTAATTTTATGGGGTAAAGCGGCTTATTGTACATTACCAGTAATAAATAAATAATACATTTTTAAAAAGTAATAATAAATGTATTTTGGTGAAAAATTATGTTAGAAAATAAATATATAAAATACATTTCTTTAATATTTAATGACATCAGCCATTACGTTTGTGGAGTGATGTACTTTTTAAAATGTTAAACTAAATGTTAGCGGAATGTGTCCAAGAAATATTCAAGCACATTGAGATCAGCCATAAGGTCAGCAGAGATGAAATGTGTCCATATGAAATGCTCTGCGCAGGGAGCTTAATATTAGGGATGATATTTCTGTTGCAGATGTTAAATGTACTGACCTCGGAAATGATGTTAATAGAGATTTGTCTGTAGGAGCCATTAAGTGTAAAGACTTTGTTCATTATGTTATTTTTGCTGTGTCTGTAGGAGATGGCGAATGTCATGAGATCAGCCATAATGTCAGAAGGAATGTGTCTGTCGGGAGATGTCAAGTGTAATAAGATTAACCATTATGTTCAAGCAGTTGTGTCTGTAGGTGGTGGTAAATGTAATGAGAACAGTCATAATGTGAGCAGAGGTGCAAGAGTATTAAACGTTAAGTACTATGAGATGAACCTGAATGTTAGCAATGTTAGCTGGAAATGTTAAGTGTCATGAGATCAGCCACTATGTCAGCAAAGTTGTGTCTGGAGTTTATAGTAAATTTAATGATGTTGCTCAATTCCTCTGTCCCTCCTGCTCTAGATCACTGGCCCCTCCGGTTGATGGGAGGGGAAGGTGGGTGTTCAGGGAGGCTGGAAGTTTTTCTCAATGGCTCCTGGAAGATGGTGTGTGGAGACTCCTGGGGCATGGAGGAGGCCCAGGTGGTCTGCAGACAGGTGGGCTGTGGATCAGCAGTGGCAGCTCTTAGTAATGCTTCTGCTGGGACTGGGAGCAGCAACTCCTGGCTGACTGAGGTGAAATGCAGGGGCAGTGAGCTGCACTTGCGGGACTGTCAGTATTCTGAGCCTCAGCATAATAGCTGCCCACAGCGGAACCCAGCCGGGGTCACCTGTACAGGTGAAGTTACAGATCCTCTGTGCTACCTTACTTACTTCAATTCCATGATTATTTGAGATTCACATTCTACATTTTACTTGGCTGTACAATGGACAATTTAATGCACAGTACTGCACCAGTAAAAAGTCCCATCAAACCCTCTGTCAAGCACACAGAAATGACAAAAACAAACAAAAAAATTTATTTTACAAAAAATTGAAAACGTAAAATCATCAAAATAACACATTTTTGTAAATCATTATTGCCGAGCATAGTCTTACATATTTTTTTTCTCTGAGGTAAGCCTTATAGTTCTGAGAATTCGCATGAGCATTCTTGCTGTTGTGCAGCTGTAAGACCACGCCTCCAGCCATCCAGTTCACTGATCTACTCAGACCTGGACTGCCCTTCCTGCATTATTCAGTTACCACCTGCACCTGTTTCTCATTTCTACTGTGCGGTAGCAGTGTGTTAATTAAAGGGGAACTCGAGTGTGAAATTTACTTGGGGTGTATTGAAACATAATAATGAGTCATAACTTTTGTCGAAAACCCCACCTTCGAACGAACTTCAAAATTTCTAAATACATGGCTTTTTAGCCGAAGCTCCCAACAGATTTACAATGGTAGTATAATGGGGTATAACGTTGCCATGCAAATAAATCGCTATTTTTCATCATTAACAAGGCTCAAAGTAGCTCCACACTTCACGCTCGGCCACAGGTAGATAAATGAGGGAAGTACGGAAAGATAAAACTGAGGCAAACACAGAAAGAAACCTCACGCTGAACAGAACTCCAGTTCCTACACTGCCTAACCAGAGCTAACTTACACCTACCAAAACCAAGAACAGGGCAAGGCAAGAATTGTAGGTCAAAAACAAACCGGTCCAACACAGAAGGCAACAAGACACTCACAGTACAGGAACGCTAATTGCTAAAGGTCGAAGAGCTAGTCTCCCACAGGAGTGCAAGCAGCGACCTTATAAAAGCACCGCCCCGCCCCCAGAAGTGGAAACATTCAATTAAGGCCCAGGCAAACTAAAACTAGGGCTGAGGTAATAACAACTGTCACTTACTCGCTACTGGAAAGCATAAGGAGCGAATTACCCAACACAAAAAGGAAGATCATACCCTTGCTATGACCGAATAATAAAATGTGAAAACTTTGCAAAATGTCATTTTAGAAATGATGGAAAATAACTTGCCACTTACCCGACAAAAAGTGAATAGTACAAACACATAAGTGGGTCTATGGCACCCAGTTCTTTCGTCAAATTGAATTGATCCAAGTGGATTTTTTAGGTACTTAGGAATAAAAAGGAAACATTCCTGAGCCCTTCAAGGGGACCAATGATGCTGATCCTTTTTTTAATACATATTAGTAATGTTATAATGTTGGTTGTCCATGCTCAACCTCTGAAAACTTTCTAAATGTAAGATACAGGGGTTTTGCCATAATCCAAGAACGTGATTTCGTGAGCATGATTTCCTCTCTGAACAGCTCCTCCCGAGATCTTTGTGAGATCTGGGCAAAACATGATCGACACAGGATAAGCGTTTCAGCTGCTTCTCAAACCGGAAGCAGCTGCAACGATCAAGCGCTCAGAGCCACAAGCCGTAAGTAACAATATAACAGCAAATATTGTAAGTGAAGCTAACGTGTTACGGGTGGCTAGCAGGACCACCAGCAATAGTTAGCACTAACAACTGGCCTCAAACGCAGGCTTTGTTAAATATCTGAAAATTAAGCCTGTATCGGTCGCGACTGACCGTGACTCACAGACACAGAGGCTGCAAGTTGCTTTTACTGCATAAGCCAACCTGATGTGATAGCCAGTATATTGTGGCTGTAGCACGGCAGCTGCCGAAGCCAAGTTACTGTTGCTAATGTTTGTGTCCTAAATGTGCAAGAGTGACATGAGGGGAAATTCTACAGAAGGTGTGTGAACACAAACCTTATTTGAAGCTAACTTTTAATACTTGTTTGTAATTTGGATGCTTGGTTCAACTGTTCACAGTAACAGAACTTGCTGTCTGTTAAACCTGTATTGCAAGGGTTTGTCTCTGTGGTTGTTATGACTGCTCAGTTACCAGCTACTGCATGTTAGTTTGCCTGCCGCCGTGCTAATTAAAAATCCTCCTGGTTAACTTATATGCAGTAATTCTGATCGGTATGCTTGTTTTACTTCGGTAAGCATCAATGTGGCAGTTTCATCATAACTTTGCCCGATTGTAGCCAGTACAGTTAGTGATTGCTTCACTTATCCATGACCGGGATCAGCCGGATACTTAACAAATGTCTGAGCAAGCTCTCTGATGCTTGCAAGCAAGAAGCTCTACCGTGTCTGGTATAACAAATGATTTCTCTCCACTACCTTGACATTATTTCACCCTCCTTTAGAAATTGTTGCGGCTAATAAAAAGCTGAAAAAGACTGAGATTAAATAGGTAATTCTTTCCTGTAGAAATGATCAATTCGCTAGCTCCACATAAGCAACTTGTCCATGCTAATGGAACTTACGGTCTGCAAAACCTGTATTATGTTCATAACATAAACGAGCTCTCTCTAGCTGTCGCGTACTATCCATAAAGCTGCTTTCACATTGGACACGAAACAAATTTTTCACGGGGCAGATTAGCCCACATTCAAAATCAATGCAAAGACGTGAATACACGCGTGATGGGCGCGTTAAGCAACTTTCACACTGGATGGGAAACTAAATTTTCGCGCGACTAATTGCATTCAAAGTCAATGTTAAAATGCAAATACACACGTTATGGGCACGTCAAGCCTCTTCCACACCGGACGCGAAACTAATTTTTTGTGAGAAAGATAAGCTACATTCAAAGTCAATGCAAAGACTTTAATACACACATGATGGGCGTGTTAAGCAACTTTCACACTGGACAGGAAACTAAATTTTCGCGCGACTAATTGCATTCAAAGTCAATGCTAAAATGCGAATACACGCGTTATGGGCACGTCAAGCCTCTTCCACACCGGACGCGAAACTAATTTTTTGTGAGAAAGATTAGCTACATTCAAAGTCAATGCAAACATGCAAATACATGTATTATGGGCGCGTTAAGCAGCTTTCACACCGGACGCGAAACAGATTTTTTACGCAACAGATTACATTCAAAGTCAGGACCGCTAATCAGCTACTGCATGTTAGTTTGTGTGCTCCGCTAATTAAAAATGCTCCCGGTTAACTAATATGCAGCAATTATCATTGGTATGTTTGTGTTACTTCGGTAAGCATCAATGTGACAGTTTCATCATTACGTTGCCTGATTGTAGCCACTACAGTTGAAGCTAACTAGAGAGGTGCTGTATGTGTCTGCCGAGTTGGGCCAGACGTAGGTTTTCCAGAGCTTGGGATGCCTTTTTGGGGCCTTGCGAACCGATCGCTTTACTTTTCCATGACCGGGGTCAGCCTAATACTTCTCCAATGTCTGGGCAAGCTCTCTGATGCTACCGGTGAAAGCAATAGGGAAACGCACAGGCTATTACGTGTGCGGGAAAACAAATGATTTCTCTGCATTGCCATTGATTGAATATTAAATTCTTTCCTGTAAAAGTGATCGATTCGCTAGCTCCACATAAGCAACGGTTCACGCAGACGGAACTTACGGTCTGTAAAACCTGTATTAAGTTCATGACATTACCAGAGCTCTGTCTAGCTCTCGGCACTATCCAAAACGCGCCCATTTTCCGCGAGGAAAAGCTGGTCAATCCAAAGCAATGAGTAAACCAATTTCCGAAAAGGCCGTTTTGCCTGAAACTTTCACCCCTCCGTCATATACCAGTGCAGAAGCTGTTCATTTCTCCACGCTAACAACACACCACAGCTATGCACACGAACCAGCAGGTCCTAATACACACCGAAGCAGTCCATAAGCTGTTGGTCCACTTTTAGCTGGTCCTCACTGTCCATGTTTCCCTCTAAACTCAGACCCACCAGATTTCTACGACCTCCGGTCTACACTTGGGCATGTCGACCCGTTCTACAAATGTGTCTATATAGGGTGGATTCTAGCTTTCCCAGCATACCAGCTATACAGTAGAAAAACCACTGTCACCGTAGCAAACTGTAGTCGATAGCACATTAGTTCTTGAGCTGCCAGACTTTTGCGCTGCCGCTGCGTTTATTAGAACAAGTTCATTTCATTAGATCTATACACATGCACTGCCTTAGATTGCGGAATTTTCACGCTGATTCTTTATCAGTTGGTAGATACGTCTCACGTTTCACCCTGGGGAGACTGACACGGAAAACTGCATTCCGCTTCCTCATCCCACTAGATCCGCCCTCCACCGAGCTGGCCATTCAGAAGAAAGTGGGGACATGGGGAGTGGGGGCCATAGCGGAAGAGCCACCCCAATGAGGCGTTTCAGGCAGAGGCTAAAATGGACTACAAATGGGGTTTTTTGAGTATGGCAGTATGAGCTAAATAAGGACCCTGTTTTGGACTTTGAACAATCAGGAGTACTCTAGGGGAGTCAAAGACCAAAATATAACCTTGGAAATATAGCAAAATAGGTCTCCTTTAACAAAACGATGTGTGCAGTTAATTATGCTGCAACTAACTGGTATTATTACAGAAAGTGGAAGACAACTGTAGTTAGCCTATTAAATCAATTGTAATGTTGAGGCTTTTTGCCAACCACGCTAGCCTACAAACCCACATGACCAGGTTTGTGACGTCACAAGAAAAACAGCTATTCACTTATTCTCTGCATTTTGCATGTATACCAGGGGTAACCAGGGGTCACCAACTCTGTTCCTGGAGGGCTACCAGCCTGTAGATTTCTACTCCAACCCTAATTCAAGACACCTGATTCAAGTAATTGGCTATTTAATTGCCCAGCTCGTGATCTTGTTAAGTAGCTAATGAGCTGAATCAGGTGTGTTGAATTATGTTTGGAGTGGAAACCTACTGGATGGTAGCCCTCCAGGAACAGAGTTGGTGACCCCTGTATGAAACTCTAATTTTAACTTAGTGCTGTTTATTGTTTTTATCCAGCACTTTATATTGAGGAACCTCGCCTTCTGTGTGTTTTCTATTTGTAATACAGTATCTCACTAAAGTGAGTACACTCCTCACATTTTGACAATGTATTGATTTTGCCTTTTCAAGAGACCACGTTACAGAAAAATGAAACTTGAATATATTCTAGAGTTGTCATTGTACAATACGTGTAGCTGTGTAGATTCACTGCTCTGTACAAATAACTGAACAAACAGTCATTATTTCCAAAATGGGTGGCAACAGAAGTGAGTACTTACCCCAACTGGGAATGGTCAACTAAGCAATGAAACTTGTTTTACGCATCATTTTCATGCTTTTGTCTGTTCAACTGGGCCATGAGGTTGCGTACCGTGTTGAAGGTTTCAATTGTGGTGCTTTGGGTGCAGTGCTCTCATTCTGGTCACTGGATGGTTAACATGGCACCCCATGAGAAAGAACTCTGAGGATCTGAAAAAGGGAATTGTTGCTCTCCACAAAGATGGTATAAGCTAAAAGATCTGTGAAACCATGAAACTGAGCTACAGCACGGTAGCCATGGTTATTCAGCAGTTTTCCCAGATGGGTTCTACTCGGAACAGACCTTTTCAGGGATGACCGAAGAGGTTGAGCCCTCGTGCTCTGTCTGGCGCCCGAGTTGGCTTCAGAAAACAGATGGAGGAGTGCTGGCAGCATTGCTAATGAGGTTGCAGCAGTAGGAGAACAGCCTGTCAGTGCTCAGACCATACACCGTGCACAGCATCAAGTTAGTCTGCATGGCTGTTGGCCAGGAGGGAAACCTCTTCTGAAGCTAGCCCACAAGATAGTACCAAAACAGTTCTCTTAAGATAACCATTCCAAGAACTGGAACCTCTGTAACCATTTTCTGTTGTCTAATGAGACCAGGATAAACTTGTTCGGCTCAAATGGTGTCCAACATGTGTGGCGGCGCCCTGGTGTGGAGGACCAAGACAAGTGTGTACTGCCTACAGTCGAACATGGTGGTGGCAGCATCATGGTCAGGGGCTGCATGAGTGCTTCTGGTCCTGGGGAGCTGCGCTTCATTCATGGAATCATGGATTCCAACATGTTCTGTGACATTCTGAAGCAGAACATGATGCCCTCCCCTCAGAAATGGCCGTTTTCCAACATGATAATGACGCAAAACACACCTGCAAGATGACAGCTGCCTTCCAGAAGAAGCTGAAGGTGAAGGTGATGGTAGGGCCAAGTATGTCTCCAGAACTGAATCCCATTGAGCGCATGTGGGGCATCCTCAAGAGGAAGGTGGTGGAGCAGCAGGTGTCCAACATCCACCAGATCCCTGACGTTGTCATGGAGGAGTGAAGGAGGATCCCAGCAACAACTGTGCAGCTCTGGCGAATTCCATGCCTCAGAGAATCAAGGCAGTGCTGAACAAAAATAGTGGTCACACTAAAGGTTGACACTCTGGACACAATTTGGCATGTTGACAGTGAGATGTACTCACTTTTGTTGCTAACCATTTAGGAAATAGTCACAGTTTGTTCAGTTTTGTGGATAGTGCAGTAAACCTACACTGCTATACATATTGTACAATGACAACTGTGGAATGTGTACTCAGGTTTCATTTCTGTAGCATTGCCCCTTGAAAAAATATATTAAAGTAATTGTCGAAATGTACGGGGTGTACTCACTTTTGTGAGATACAGTACATTGTTACTGCAGTCTATAGTCAGTGTCTGCATTGCTAGTAGGGTTCATTTAGGAACCTCGATTCCTGTTTGTTTTGTATTGCTTCGTTCGTTCCTTCTGCGGTGCAACAGGCATAATAAACAGCCAAGTTCATCCTTCCACCTGAGTCTCGTCCTCAACGTCCTGTCCTCTGTGCACCTGAACTGTGTGCAGAGCACAACCCTCACCCTAATAACCCTAATATAACCCTAACCCTAATAATTTTTTTAATAAAATCAATATTAAGAAAAACTATCTAAATATTCTGCTAGTGTCCAGTAACATGATTATTCTCCTTTTTCAACTTCAGACTTCTTACACTTTACTGTATGTCATTTGAGGTTACTAGTACAGAGGCTCTACAATTGAAATTTCACCAGAGTACTAATACACAAGTAAATTGTGTCAAAACTTTTGATCGTAGCCATTGGTACTCTGAAGAAGTTGAAGCTCTATCTCCTGTCTCTACTGAATATTTCAATTACACCAGGCAATGAAGATCAGACAAGTATTTGAATCTCTAATAATGACCCGTATTTTCGCCAGCTCCCATTCCTGTAAATAAAGACGACTTTTCTGCAAAGATCAGATTTGTGTCCTTTTACTCCTTAAGGTTTATCACCAAATTCACTGATGGTGTCACTTTCTGAATGTTTTCTCATTAGCGTTACCCCACAGTCTACCTGTTTGTGTTTCTTCAATGTGTTTTTTTTTGTTTGTTTATCATGTTTTAATTGATTTCAACAATCGAATTATTCTCTCGAGGCTTGCTCCCTACTTCTTGCTTCTTTTCCGCTCTCCTGCACGCTTGACCCATGTTGTTAGTTGTTTTCTCCTGTTTAAGTTCCTGGTTTTCGTCTCTCCTTCCTTAAATGTTGACCTTGATTGTCCAGAGTCACGCTGCCGTGTACCGTCAGTTTTTATTGTGAATCCCCTTTCCAGTCCTCCGTTTCCTCCCGTCTCTCAGTAGTCATTTCTCAAGTGTTTCTTTGTCTTCATTCTAGTTATTTCCAAGCTTTCTGTCCTCCACTTTCCTCGACTTGACACCCGACTTCTGACCCCTGACCTTTCCTGACCTCGCCCTGCCTGCCCCTTTGATTTGGCTGCTTTATAGGTTTTTATTCTACGTCCCCCTTGGAATTTCAATTCAGATCTACGTTTGGCTCCCTTGTTCTCCCTTCTAACAACAAAAATAAATGGTGAATCCAAGGTGTGGCTTAATTAACTACCCTGCATTACAGTTGCATGAGTACTTTATTAATACATTTTCTCATTATACAAGTGAAACTAATAATACATTTGAATAGCACTTAAGTGTACCAGCAGACTGACAGAAGTGTATCTGTTTCTGACAGTTGAACACGGAGGCATGAATTGAATTTTGCATGCGGTGTAAGCTGTCCTAAACTATGATACACTGCTTCATACTATACTGGGGCAGCACAATGGCACTTATGGGCAGCAATACTGCCTTGAAGCAAGAATGTTAAAGTCCATCTGGGAGCCTTTCTGTGTGGAGTTGCATGTTCTCCCTGTGTTCACACTGGTTTCCATTAGGTAATCCGGTTTCCCCCCACAGGCCAAATACACGTTAGGTTAATTAGACACCCTAAATTGCCCTTAGGTGTGAGTGTGTGACTGAATGGTGCGTGAATGGCGTGTGCACCTTGCGATGGATTGGCGAGCTGTCCAGGATGGATCCCTGCCTTTCGTTCATAAACAGCTGGGAAAGGCTCCAGTGCTCTTGCGACCCTTGCGAGGAAGTGGCATAGATAATAGATTATACAAGGTTACCATTGTCTATGCTGTGTTGCGCTGTGTGATATCAGGTTATTAATATTAATTAGCCATTGTGCTGAAAGGATGCGGCACCTCTGGTGTCACAGCCGATTACATGGGGACAGAGGCCTGTTTGGGAACAACAGAATGAACGGGTAATAAATCTGTCCATTTTTACTTTACAGGCTATTCGTCTGACACCACGACAGGTAGGGACTTCCTCTGGCTGGTGAAGGATGATGGTGTAGGGTTGTCTGAAACTGTGCCTTGTTGATCACATTGACATTGTAATGGCCTTTGTCATGCTACATATGGAGACTTTCCTTTTTTCAGGAATTCCCAGTGTGACAACTGTATCCACCCAACCAACAGGTAAGGCTCGCTTAGTTTGCTGAGAACTGATGCCAAGTTTGATGTTTGCAGCTGTAAATTTAAAGATCTTATCTCATCTCATCTTATTTTATTTTATCTCATCTTACCTAACCTCATCTATTAAAACAGGCAATCTTTTGGAACTTTCAGGACAATGACATTATTAGCTTTTGTTCTTAACATCTCTGAGCCACAAACTTTAGTCTACTTTGCCTCTTGATGCTTTTTGTTGATTGGATTTGGTATTTTGTGGATTGGCTTAGTTTGCTTAACAATATACTTTGCTTTCACTGTCAGGTAACTTACTAGTAGTTTGAATACAGCTGCTTTCAGCTGGTAGAGACACAAATACACATCATTGACATCATCTGCTCATCCTGCATTTCATTCCCAAACCATGGGAAGTAATGTGAAATCAGTCTCCACTTCTCTATGATGCTAGCATCCATTGATCTGAGAGGACTTTTCTTTAGATATTAAAACACAACTACAAGAATTTGCAACTGCCCCTGCCAGAAATGAATCATATGATTTTGTGCAGCAATGTTGGCTGGTCTCATTCCAAGTTTTCTAACAACAGTTTCAAGACCATAGGCCAGTCAAATTCTTCTAACACGAATCATGTATTGGCCTTACTACTGCCTCAGGATTTTCCTTTAATCGAGCTTATAGGCCTTGTATTGTCCGAGAAGAATGGGGCCAGGCCATTTAAGCCATGTAGTTTAAGCTGCTACTGTGAAGAGTGAATCAGCTGTGTGCAATATTGTCTACTGCAGCCAGAATGCCTTGTCTTCCTTCATTTTTCAGTTCCGAACAGACGGCCAGCCGACCGGCCAGTCAGCCTGTCTATCCCCACAGTGGCCTTCATGGTGATGGGGGCGCTGTTGTTCCTGCTGCTGGCCATTTTAGGAGCAATTCTGCTCCAGAACAGAGCTCTGAAGAGAGGTAGGTGGTGGGCCTGTAATAGCTTTGTCTGAAAAGCTAAGCAAGAAGAAGACACTGGGGAAAGATAGAAGATATATTGTTTGCACATTTTCTGGAAAGGAAATATATTTTAAATCATTATTCTTATTATTTTTTACTTTAAATTATTTAAATTGAGACTGGTGCCTGATCCTGCCATGTTAAAGAAAACTGTGACATTGCTGGTGAGACGAGGTAACGGCCTGAAAGGTGAAGCCTGGTTTTGGCCTTTTGGATGGAGTTGAGAGAGACCAAGAACTTAAATTCCCTCAGACGCTTGCAAAATCCAGTGAATGACAGAGAAACAACAGCACATTTAGCTTCTGGAGCAAAAAAAAAGAAAGAAAAAAAGGTCTGCTGTGCATTCACAAGTATCAAAAAGCCACATGTCAAATATGACAGCCTTGATGAACTGGCCACCAGTGGCACTGGTAAGTGGAAGTAGATGGTGCCTGCAGCTGCTCCAGTCGCCAGCTTAATCAGTTAAACCAACTCTTTTGAATTGGGCATGATGGCTTGCATTATCTGTTAAGACCCTGTGCCAGTGTGTATCGATTGGAACTGGTGCATATCATTATGACTAAATGGGACTTCAGCCCAACAAGTTGTAGCTGTAGTTTTGCCAAACAGGGAGGGATAGGATTGAGGGCTTGACTTATCAAGAGCTTTAGCACTTGCAAAATGTGTTAGCACTCACAAAACCAAGAACATGACCAATGATTGGTCTCAGTACTTGTTTTGCTCCAATCATTGGTTGTGTTATTTGTGTGGTGTGTGCTAATACGGCAGGTGTGCTTTGAGGAGAGTAAGGTCATTTCAATCAATGAATTAGGAAAATTAAATATATTTGCTCTGTCATCTGTCATGCCTCTGTTTTGAAGCAACATTAGTCGCTGAAGCGGCAAATGTGTTGCAGATGGGGGACATAAAGCCAGAGTTTGGTCACCTGTTGGCTTGTGCCCCCCCCAAAAAAAGGGGAAAATAAATAAATTAACACTATACACTACTGTAAAGGATGTGATGGACTTTCTGTAGTCAAGAAATCTTTTGGAGACTCGTTGCACCTTTTGCCTCATCCCCTCAAGGACTGTAGTGATGGTGATTAATTGCTGGGTCCAGCACAAGCAAAGAGAAGAAGATTGTAAAAAATACAGCCCCCTCAATAATTATTGGCATCCCTGGTTAAGATGTGTTAAAAGCGTTAAAATAAATTCAATTTTTATTGCAGAAGCATACTCTCACACTGAAAATTGTAGAAAAATGTAACCTTCAACTCACGTGAATTTTACGGGGAAAAAAATCCCTGACTAAGAAATAATTATTTTTCATAAAATCCCCTGTTCCACAATTATTGGCACCCCTAACAATTCCTAGGAATTAAATGTAATTGAGGAATTTCTGTCATTTTTACAGTAGTTTACAAAGTGGATCAGAGTATCTAGGAACATTTAATTAGTAAATCATCACTTCCTGTTTCCCTCGGGTATAAATATGACCTGACACAGGGACCATTTCTCTTATCCACTCTTCAACATGGGAAAGACAAAGGAACACACCATTCAAGGAAGGCAGATGTGTGTCGACCTTCACATTCAGGCAATGGCTACAAGAAAATAGCCACTCGCCTGCACCTGCCCATATCTACTGTCAGAGGAATCATTAAGAAGTTTAAAACAACTGGAACAGTCGTTAATAAGCCTGGACGAGGATGCAAGGTAATTTTGCCACCACGCAGAGTGAGGAGGATGGTAAGAGAAATAAAAAGTTCTCCAAAGCTCACTGTTAAAGAATTGCCACAAATGGTAGCATCTTGGGATGACAAAGTTCCGAAACAAGCATCAGGTGCTATCTACATGTCAACAACCTGTTTGGGAGGCATGCACGGAAAAAACCTTTTCTCATTCACAATCATAAACGCGAACGTCTGTAGTTCGCAAAGCGGTACTGGGACTTCAACTGAGACCGTGTGCTTTGGTCAGATGAGACCAAGATAGAGTGTTTGTTGCCAAAAAGCTCTAAGTGGGTCTGGCGGAACGCAAAAGATGAGTATGCAGAAAAGAACCTCATGCCTACTGTGAAGTATGGGGGATGATCAGTGATGCTGTGGGCCTGTTTCTCTTCCAGTGGCCCAGGGAACCTTGTTAAGGTGCATGGCATCATGAACGCTTTGAAAAACCCAAACATTTTAAATCAAAATCTGGTGTCTTCTGCCCGAAATCTGAAGATGGGTCGTCACTGGGTCTTTCAACAAGATAATGACCCTAAACATGTGGCCAAATCTACACAGAAATGGTTCACCAGACACAGAATCAAGCTCCTCCCATGACCATCTCAGTCCCCAGACCTTGACCCCATTGAAAACCTGTGGAGTGAGCTGAAGAGGAAAATGCAGAGGAGAGGACCCAGTTCGCTGGATGAGTTAGAGAGATTGTGCAAAGAGGAATGGTCAAAGATCCCTCTGTCTGTATTCTCCCATCTTGTGAAACATTATAGGAGAAGATTAGGTGCTGTTTTGTTGGCAAAAGGGGGTTTTAGAAAGTATTAACATCAGGGGTGCTGATAATTGTGGCACACATGATTTGATGTAAAAGAATTATTTCTGAATGTGGGATTTTTTTCCCACTGAATAAATGCACTTGAATTAAAGATTGGATTTTCCTCTTGTTTTCATTGTCATCCTATATTATTTAGAAAAAAGCTTAATTTATTAGAAGCTAAAGAACACATCTTAACCAGGGGTGCTAATAATTATTGAGGGCGCTGTACTCCACTGTAAAGAGCCCAGTGGCTCAGGAATTCTCTGTCTCTGCCCTCACAGCCCTGTCTGAGTGGGAGAGTACCCCCTTGAATGAGGCCGTCTACGAGGAGCTTGAGTACAAGCTGGCGAGAGAGGGGACCTACAGCGCTCCCCGGTGGGGTGAGTGAATATGCATATATCCTGTCAAACAACGAAAGACAAATAGTGGGTGCCATCTCCATTATATTTTCTGTTTGTGTCATTATTAGTATCTCACTCAGTGTTTGGTATTCAATGCGTATATTTTGAGTCTGGCGTTGGTTTGGACCTTTGATATTATTAATTTTTTAAATTATTATTATTATTTTTATTATTATTTGCCACAACTCGTGTGTCTATTTAATTGGTTCTTCCCTGTTCCAGCAGTCTTGCGGGTTGTTTCTGTTAACTGATTAATAATCTCAATATTCCCTTTGTGTGATCAGCTGAATTGGTCACTGGTTGTGCCTCAGTTAGAGCTGGATTGTCTGAGGCGAAAGGGTTACTCTAATGCTTTACTTTAAATTCTTGTCCTCCTCCCTGGTGTCTCTCCCAGAGAGCAAAATTATTTGTGCAGAAATGATTAGGTCCAGCGGGTTCTTCCATCTGTCCTCATCCTCCTCATTATAAACATGCCCTTGTGGCTCATCATCGTTTGTGCAACTGGATTCTCCTCTGCCCAGTTTGTTACAATTATTAAAAACCCAAATTCCAGTAAAGTTGGGACATTGTGTGAAACATGAATAAAACAGCAAATCTAATAAACCCATATTTTATTCTCAATGGAACAAAGACAACATATCAGATGTCGAATGTGAGACATTTTACCATTTCATGGAAATACCACCTCTTTTTGAATTTGATGGCCGCAACACCTCTCAAAAAAGTTGGGACAGGGCTGTGTTTACCACTGTGTAACATCCCCTCTTCTTTAAACAACAGTCTGTAAACATATGGGAAATGAGGAGACAAGTTGCTGGAGTTCTAGGAGAGGAATGTTGTCCCACTGTTGTCAGATGTCGGATTCTAGCTGCTCAACAGTGCTGGGTCCTCTTTGTCAGATTTTACATTTTATGATGCACCAAATATTTTTTATTGGTGAAAAAGTCTGGACTGCAGGATGGCCATTTCAGCATCCAGACTCTTCTATTGTGAAGCCATGCTGTAGTGATGGGTGCAGTATGTGGTTCAGCATTGTCTTGTGAAATATGCAAGACCTTCCCGAAGAGAGATGGTGTCTGGATGAGAAAATATGCTGTTGTAAAACCTCTATAAACTTTTCAGAATTGATAATGCCCATCCAGATCTATAAGCTGCCCAAGCAATAGGCACTAATGTGCCTCCATAGCATCAGAGATGCAGGATTTTGAACTGAGCACTGATAACAAGCTGGATGTTCCTCTCCTCTTTAGACCACACGACACAGCGTCCATGGTTTCCAAAAAAGAATTTAAAATTTTTGATTCATCCAATCACAGAACAGTGTCCTATATTGCCTCAGTCCGTTTTAAATGAGGTTTGGCCCAGAGAAGACGGCTGCATTTCTGAATCGTGTTCAGATATGGCTTCTTCTTTGCATGATACAGCTTTAGCTTGCATTTGTGAACTGCATGGTGAACTGTGCTCACAGACAATGATTTCTAGAAGTATTTCTGAGTCCATGCAGTGAATTCCAGTGCAGAATCATGCCTGTTTTTAATGCAGTGCTGTCTGAGGGCCCGAAGATCACGAGCATCCAATATTGACCTTCGGACATGTCACTTGTGCAGAGATTCCTCCAGATTTTCTAAATCTTTAGATGATATGCGCTGTAGATGGTGGGACATTCAAAGTCTTCACAATTTTACATTGAGGAACATTTTTCTAAAATTGTTCCACAATTTTTAAAGGCAATTTTTCACAGATTGGTAAAAGTCTGCCCATCCTTACTTCTGAGAGACTGCCTTTCTAAAATGCCCAGGTGTTAATGTTACTGATGTGATGTGAATAGAGGCCACTTGATGGCAGAATTTACCTTTTTTTTATTCAGCTCAGACTGGAGCTATGTTGAGACATGTCCTGGACATGTCTGGGGCAAGTCCCCAAAAATAAAAAAAAGAGGTCTAAATGTGGGTGGGGTCTGAAAAAGAGTATATAAGGAAAAGAATTGAGACAGTAAAGTAGTAGGAGAAATTGCAAGGAGAAGGATACATGTGACCAGACCTGTCATTTCAGTTCAAGACCTGTGAAGTTTTCTTTTGTGGATTTTTGCCTTTGTTAGAGCATTTTTCCTTGCCCAGGACCATCACCAAGCCACCCCAACAAAGAGGGACTGTAAATATTTCTGTTTTTCTTGTAAATCAATCTTGGTTATTAGTTGTAGATAGTAGTTTAGTCTTTGTTTTTTTTCATTAAATGTGTTTAAGTTTTTAAAACTGTGTCTGTCATCCCTTGCTGTTGCTGTTGCTGTTATGTTGTAAATGTATTAACAAATTGGGGCCATAACAAATTGGGGGTTCAAGTCCAGGACAGAACATTGTGCGATTCATTAATTGAAAATCTAACATTTCAAATTGTAAAACTGTTTTTTGAATTTTCCTATATAAATATATTGACAGATCAACAGCAATGGATGATTTCTTGGCATCACCAACCGTTGAGGTTTTGAAGTCTTTTAAAAAGACAGAACTGCGAGAAATTTGCAGACATTTAGAGCTGACAGAGGTGAAACCAGCCATGCGAAAAGCAAGACTGGCTCGAGAGATAGTTGAATATTACATTGATAAAAATGTGTTCGCACCCGGAGATCTGGAACAGTTTCCAGTGGAAAATCCAAATATAGAAATGGAACTTAAATTAAAAATGCTAGAGATTGAAAGGGAGGAAAAAGAAAAACAAAGAGAATTTGAGAGAGAGAAAGAGGAATGAGCAGAAAGAGAGAGACAGAGACAGAGAGATTTTGAATTAGAGAAATTCGATAGAGAAGAAAGACTCCAAATGGAGCAACTAAAAATAAAAATGGCAACAGAAAATAAATTTTGGGCTAGCCAGGAGGTAAAACTGGTGCCTCCATTTTCGGAAAAGGATGTTGACAACTATTTCCAGTGTTTTGAAAAGGTAGCAAAGAGTTGCCAGTGGCCAAAGGAACACTGGCCTCTGATGTTGCAAACTGTCCTCAAGGGTAAAGCTCAACAAGCCTATTCGGCTTTGTCTGCTGTAATGTGAATATAGGCCACTAGATGGCAGTATTTACCTTTTTTTTGTTAAGCTCAGACTGGAGTCATGTTTAGACATGTCCTGGACATGTCTGGGGCAAGTCTCAGAAAGTTAAAAAAAAGAGGTCTAAATGTGGGTGGGGTCTGCAAAAGAGTATATAAGGAAAAGAATTGAGACAGTAAAGTAGTAGGAGAAATTGCAAGAAGATGACCAGACCTGCCATTCTGTTCAAGACCTGTGACGTTTCTTTTGTGGATTTCTTTGCCTGAGTTTGAGCATTTTCTTCATCCAGGACATCACCAAGCCACCCCACCAAAAAGGGACTGTAATTATTTCTGTTTTTTCTTATTTATCAATCTTGGTCTTTAGTTGTAGGTTGTTATTAGTCTTTGTCTTTGTTAAAAATTAAATGTGTTTTAGTTGTTAAAACTGTGTTTGTCATCCCTTGCTGTTGCTGTTGTGTTATAAATGTAATAACAAATTGGGGCCATAACAAATTGGGGGCTCAAGGTCCGGGATAGACCATTTTGTGAGTCATTTATTAAAAATCTAACATTTCAAATTGTAAAATTGATTTTTTTTTAATTGAATACATATATATTGACAACAGCAATGGATGATTTCTTGGCATCACCAACCGTAGGGGTTTTGAAGTCTTTTAAAAAGACAGAACTGCTAGAAATTTGCAGACAGTTGGAGCTGACAGAGGTAAAACCAGCCATGCGAAAAGCAAGACTGGCTAGAGAGATAGTTGAATATTACATTGATGAAAATGTGTTTGCACCAGGAGATCTGGAACAGTTTCCAGTGGAAAATCCAAATATAGAAATGGAACTTAAATTAAAAATGCTAGAGATTGAAAGGGAGGAAAAAGAAAAACAAAGAGAATTTGAGAGGGAAGAAAAAGAAAAACAAAGGCAGTTTGAGTTAGAAAAATTAGCAAGAGAAGAGAAAATTGAGAGAGAGAAAGAGGAAAGAGCAGAAAGAGAGAGAGAGACAGAGAGATTTTGAATTAGAGAAATTCCATAGAGAAGAAAGACTCCAAATGGAGCAACTAAAAATTAAAATTGAAACTAAGAATAAATTTTGTGCCAGTCAGGAGGTAAAACTGGTGCCTCCATTTTCAGAAAAGGATGTTGACAACTATTTCCAGTGTTTTGAAAAGGTAGCAAAGAGTTGCCAGTGGCCAAAGGAACACTGGCCTCTGATGTTGCAAACTGTTCTCAAGGGTAAAGCTCAACAAGCCTATTCGGCTTTGTCTGCAGATGATTCCTCTGATTATGAGGTTGTCAAAAAGGTTATTTTGAGAGCTTATGAGTTGGTTCCAGAGGCTTACCGACAGAAATTCAGAGGTCTGAAGAAATCTGAAAATCAGACTTATGTTGAATTTGCTAATGAAAAGCAGGTTTGCTTTGAACGCTGGTGTACTTCTATGGAGGTCAAGGATGATTTCAACTCACTAAAAGAGATGGTGTTAGTTGAAGAATTCAAGAACTGTGTTAAGGATGATGTTAAGACCTACCTTAATGAGAAGCAAGCACTGAATTTGCAATCAGCTGCCAAATTTGCAGATGAATATGTTCTCACACATAAGTCCAAATTTCAGTCTAGCAGTAATAATAGATGGTCCCAATTTCAGATAAAGGGTTATGGTGATACCCAAGATTCCTCACCCAAAGACAAAGACAAATCTGGTGATGGTGCTCAGAAATCCAGTAACAGGTCTGATCAAAGTGTGAAAGCTGACAGTGACAAAAGTGGTCTAGTTTGCAGTTATTGCAAGAAATCTGGTCATGTTACAACTAACTGTTGGTTCCTTAAAGCTAAGAAAGAAAAAGAAAAGGATACCAAACCAAATGCCTTTGTGAAAACAAGGTTAGAAACCCCTGTAGTAGATAACCGATCTGCTAAATTGCCTGCTTCTTGTGGGGCTAAAAAGCCTAATACAGCTGACTTTGTGAGGGAGGAATTTCTTCCATTTGTGTCAGAGGGATTTGTGGCTCTGAATGAGCATACTACTCCTGTCCCCATATATATCCTAAGGGATACCGGAGCTTCTCAGTCACTTTTGTTGATGGACTCCTTGGAGTTACGTGATGAGACCGCTTCAGGGGATTTCATACTTGTACAAGGTATTGAAGGGAGGACTGTATCTGTACCCCTGCACTCTATATTCTTGAAGTCAGATTTAGTTACAGGACAGGTAAAGGTGGGACTTATGTCAAGTCTACCTATAAAGGGTGTTTCTCTGTTGCTAGGCAATGACCTGGCTGGGGGCAAAGTAGTTCCCCCTGTAGATCTTACTTCACAGCCGAGCACTGAAGATGGGGATGAGGACCCATCTCTGTATCCTTCTTGTGCAGTGACTCGTGCTATGGCCAAGAAGGCTAAAGAAGAAGATGATGTGGTGCCGTCCAGTACATTGAATAGTCAGGACTCAGGTGGTTCGCCTCATGACTCTGATTGGCCTACTATGGTTTCTCCGTTTGAGGACTTATCAGATACTTTTATCAGTTCTCTATTCAGCCAGCCAGATGGGTCTGGTGATTCTGATGTGTCTGGAGACTTGTCTCTATCCAGAAAGCGGTTGATTGAGGAGCAAAGTAATGATCCTGAAATTTGTGTACTAAAGAGGAGAGCCCTTCCTGATAAAGAAATAGACGCAGTTCCAGTTGGGTATTATGTCAAGGATGGTGTGTTGATGCGGAAGTGGCGCCCTCCTGATATCCCTGCCAATGCAGATTGGGCAGTGGTCAGGCAAATTGTTGTTCCTAAGGTCTACAGGAATGGGATCTTAACAATGGCTCATAGTTTACCTTTAGGAGGTCATCTTGGTGTTAACAAGACTGTTGATAAGATCATGAAACACTTCTTTTGGCCTGGGCTTCGGAAAGACGTTTCCAACTTTTGCAAAACCTGTCACACTTGTCAGGTAGTTGGAAAACACCAGTTAGACCCACCTGTAGCTCCATTGCAGCCTATCCCAGCATTTGGGGAGCCATTCTCTAAGGTCATTGTTGATTGTGTTGGTCCATTACCCAAGACTAGATCTGGAAATCAGTACTTGTTGACAATCATGTGTGCATCTACCAGATTCCCCGAAGCCATACCTCTACGTAACATCAAGGCAACTGCAATCTCGAAGGCTTTGATAAAGTTCTTCACGTTGTTTGGTCTTCCCAGGGAAATTCAGTCAGACCAAGGTAGCAATTTCACTTCAGGATTGTTTCAGCAGGTTGTGTATGAACTAGGTGCAAAACAGATTCTTTCTAGTGCCTATCATCCAGAAAGTCAGGGTGCCTTAGAGCGGTTTCATTCCACTCTCAAGACAATGATGAGGACTTATTGTTATGACCATGAGAAAGACTGGGATGAAGGGGTTCATTTGCTGTTGTTTGCAGCTAGAGAAGCAGTGCAGGAGTCTACTGGATTCAGTCCATTTGAGCTAGTGTTTGGTCATGAAGTGAGAGGACCTTTGCTATTATTGAGTGAACAATGGCAAGAGAAAGAGCCGCATATCAGTCTGTTAGACTATGTTAGCAAGTTCAAGGAAAGATTGCGTGCAGCTTGTGACCTTGCCAAAGAGAACTTGAAATCAAGTCAGGGAAAAATGAAAACTTGGTATGATCATAAGGCTAGAAGCCGTGAGTTTCAACCAGGAGACAAGGTCCTTGTGTTGTTTCCCTTGCAGTCCAATCCATTGCAGGCTAGATTTCATGGTCCTTATGAAATTCTGACAAAACTCAATGATCTCAATTACATTGTGAAGACTCCAGATAGGAGAAAACCAAAACAGTTGTGTCACATTAACATGCTGAAGCCTTATCATGACAGAAATGCTGGGGTTGCAGCTGTCACTTCAGATTTTCCTATGGTCGAAACGTGTGAAGATGAGGGGGAGTTTCAAGATGATGAACCTAGAATTAAAGCTGAAGTTCTTTCATGTAAATTGTCAAACACTGAAGTGTTGCAAAATCTTGATGTAAAACTCCAGCACTTAAAACCCTCACAGAGAGATCAGTTTGAAAGGTTGATCAAGAAATATGAGGATTTGTTTCCTGATGTTCCAAAGAGAGTTACTATAGCCTCTCATGATGTAGATGTTGGTGATGCCAAACCAATAAAACAGCATCCGTACCGGATGAACCCTGAAAAGAGAAAGATTGCTGAGAAAGAGGTTGAGTACATGTTAGAACATGATATTATCAGACCCTCCAACTCAGATTGGAGTTCACCCTGTGTGCTAGTTCCAAAACCTGATGGAAGTACTAGATTCTGTACAGATTATCGCAAAGTCAATGCTGTAACTAGAACTGATGTGTTTCCAATACCTAGGATTGATGATTGTATTGATAGTGTAGGGCAAGCAAAGTTTCTGACCAAGATTGATTTATTGAAGGGTTATTGGTGTGTGCCTTTAACTGAGAGGGCCAAGAGCATCTCTGCCTTTGCCACACCATCTGGATTGTACCAGTATGAAGTCCTACCCTTTGGCATGAAAAATGCCCCAGCCACGTTCCAAAGGATGATACAGTCTACAATCACCGGATTGCCACACACAGGTGCGTACATCGATGACCTGATCACATGGAGTGACTCCTGGGAAGAACATCTAAAAGATGTAGAGACGTTGTTCCAGCGCCTGACCCAGGCTAACCTGACTGTTAACCTGAGCAAGAGTGACTTTGGTTGTGCTACTGTCACCTATCTTGGCTACGTCATAGGCCAGGGTAAGGTGGCACCCATAAATGCTAAAGTCCAAGCCATCATGGACTTTCCAGTTCCTGACAACAAAAAAGCTTTGCGCCGCTTCCTTGGAATGATCGGGTACTACCGCAAGTTCTGCAAGAACTTTGCTGAGATTGCTCTCAGTCTAACTAACCAACTGAAGAAAGGCGTAAAGTTCACCTGGGATGATGCATGCCAGAGAGCCTTCGATCACCTGAAGTCTCTGCTGTGTCACTTCCCCGTGCTCAAATCACCTGACTTCAACAAACCGTTCTCCATCGCGGTCGATGCTAGCGACCAAGCTTGTGGATCTGTGCTCCTACAGAGAAGTGACTCTGATGACATTGAGCATCCCGTGGCATACTTCTCCAGGAAGTTCAATCGCCACCAAAGGAACTATTCCACAATAGAGAAGGAACTGTTGGCTCTGGTCCTTTCTTTACAACACTTTGAGGTTTATGTTTGTACAGGACAAAAGCCAATGATTGTGTACACTGACCACAATCCGTTAACGTTTTTGAGTAAGATGAAAAACAAGAATCGGAGATTGTTGAATTGGAGTTTGATTTTACAGGAGTTTGACTTGGAAATTAAGCATGTGAAGGGTACAGACAATGTAATTGCTGATTGCTTATCCCGTGTTTGAATGTGTATGATATGTATATATAGACAAGTGTTCACTTTACCATTTTGTATTGAAAAGAAAAATTTTGCCTTTATGAGTCAAAATTTTTCCCTTTTGGAATGGAGGTGTAATGTGAATATAGGCCACTAGATGGCAGTATTTACCTTTTTTTTGTTAAGCTCAGACTGGAGTCATGTTTAGACATGTCCTGGACATGTCTGGGGCAAGTCTCAGAAAGTAAAAAAAAAGAGGTCTAAATGTGGGTGGGGTCTGCAAAAGAGTATATAAGGAAAAGAATTGAGACAGTAAAGTAGTAGGAGAAATTGCAAGAAGATGACCAGACCTGCCATTCTGTTCAAGACCTGTGACGTTTCTTTTGTGGATTTCTTTGCCTGAGTTTGAGCATTTTCTTCATCCAGGACATCACCAAGCCACCCCACCAAAAAGGGACTGTAATTATTTCTGTTTTTTCTTATTTATCAATCTTGGTCTTTAGTTGTAGGTTGTTATTAGTCTTTGTCTTTGTTAAAAATTAAATGTGTTTTAGTTGTTAAAACTGTGTTTGTCATCCCTTGCTGTTGCTGTTGTGTTATAAATGTAATAACAAATTGGGGCCATAACACTGCAGATGATTCCTCTGATTATGAGGTTGTCAAAAAGGTTATTTTGAGAGCTTATGAGTTGGTTCCAGAGGCTTACCGACAGAAATTCAGAGGTCTGAAGAAATCTGAAAATCAGACTTATGTGGAATTTGCTAATGAGAAGAAGGTTTGCTTTGAGCGCTGGTGTACTTCTATGGAGGTCAAGGATGATTTCAACTCACTAAAAGAGATGGTGTTAGTTGAAGAATTCAAGAACTGTGTTAAGGATGATGTTAAGACCTACCTTAATGAGAAGCAAGCACTGAATTTGCAGTCAGCTGCCAAATTTGCAGATGAATATGTTCTCACACATAAGTCCAAATTTCAGTCTAGCAGTAAAAATAGATGGTCCCAATTTCAGAAAAAGGGTTACGGTGATACCCAAGATTCCTCACCCAAAGACAAAGACAAATCTGGTGATGGTGCTCAGAAATCCAGTAACAGGTCTGATCAAAGTGTGAACGCTGACAGTGACAAAAGTGGTCTAGTTTGCAGTTATTACAAGAAATCTGGTCATGTTACAACTAACTGTTGGTTCCTAAAAGCCAAGAAAGAAAAAGAAAAGGATACCAAACCAAATGCCTTTGTGAAAACAAGGTTAGAAACCCCTGTAGTAGATAACCGATCTGCTAAATTGCCTGCTTCTTGTGGGGCTAAAAAGCTTGATACAGCTGACTTCGTGAGGGAGGAATTTCTTCCATTTGTGTCAGAGGGATTCGTGGCTCTGAATGAGCATACTACTCCTGTCTCCATATATATCCTAAGGGATACCGGAGCTTCTCAGTCACTTTTGTTGATGGACTCTTTGGAGTTACGTGATGAGACCACTTCAGGGGATTTCATACTTGTACAAGGTATTGAAGGGAGGACTGTATCTGTACCCCTGCGCTCTATATTCTTGAAGTCAGATTTAGTTACAGGACAGGTAAAGGTGGGACTTATGTCAAGTCTACCTATAAAGGGTGTTTCTCTGTTGCTAGGCAATGACCTGGCTGGGGGCAAAGAAATTCCCCCTGTACATCTTACTTCACAGCCGAGCACTGAAGATGGGGATGAGGACCCATCTCTGTATCCTTCTTGCACAGTGACTCATGCTATGGCCAAGAAGGCTAAAGAAGAAGATGATGTGGTGCCGTCCAGTACATTGAATAGTCAGGACTCGGGTGGTTCGCCTCATGACTCTGATTGGCCTACTATGGTTTCTCCGTTTGAGAACTTATCAGACACTTTTATCAGTTCATTGTTCAGCCAGCCAGATGGGTTTGGTGATTCTGATGTGTCTGTAGACTTGTCTCTGTCCAGAAAGCGGTTGATTGAGGAGCAAACTAATGATCCTGAAATTTGTGCACTAAGGAGGAGAGCCCTTCCTGATAAAGAAATAGACGCAGTTCCAGTTGGGTATTATCTCAAGGATGGTGTGTTGATGCGGAAGTGGCGCCCTCCTGATATCCCTGCCAATGCAGATTGGGCAGTGGTCAGAAAAATTGTTGTTCCGAAGGTCTACAGGAATGAGATCTTAACAATGGCTCATAGTTTACCTTTAGGAGGTCAGCTTGGTGTTAACAAGACTGTTGATAAGATCATGAAACACTTCTTTTGGCCTGGGCTTCGGAAAGACGTTTCCAACTTTTGCAAAACCTGTCACACTTGTCAAGTAGTTGGAAAACACCAGTTAGTCCCACCTGTAGCTCCATTGCAGCCTATCCCAGCATTTGGGGAGCCGTTCTCCAAGGTCATTGTTGATTGTGTTGGTCCATTACCCAAGACTAGATCTGAAAATCAGTACTTGTTGGCAATCATGTGTGCATCTACCAGATTCCCCGAAGCCATACCTCTACGTAACATCAAGGCAACTGCAATCTCGAAGGCTTTGATAAAGTTCTTCACGTTGTTTGGCCTTCCCAGGGAAATTCAGTCAGACCAAGGTAGCAATTTCACTTCAGGATTGTTTCAGCAGGTTGTGTATGAACTAGGTGCAAAGCAGATTCTTTCTAGTGCCTATCATCCAGAAAGTCAGGGTGCCTTAGAGCGGTTTCATTCCACTCTCAAGACAATGATGAGGACTTATTGTTATGACCACGAGAAAGACTGGGATGAAGGTGTTCATTTGCTGTTGTTTGCAGCTAGAGAAGCAGTGCAGGAGTCTACTGGATTCAGTCCATTTGAGCTAGTGTTTGGTCATGAAGTGAGAAGACCTTTGCTATTATTGAGTGAAGAATGGCAAGAGGAAGAGCCGCACATCAGTCTGTTAGACTATGTTAGCAAGTTCAAGGAAAGATTGCGTGCAGCTTGTGACCTAGCAAAAGAGAACTTGAAATCAAGTCAGGGAAAAATGAAAACTTGGTATGATCATAAGGCTAGAAGCCGCGAGTTTAAACCAGGAGACAAGGTCCTTGTGTTGTTTCCCTTGCAGTCCAATCCATTGCAGGCTAGATTTCATGGTCCTTATGAAATTCTGACAAAACTCAATGATCTCAATTACATTGAGAAGACTCCAGATAGGAGAAAACCAAAACAATTGTGTCACATTAACATGCTGAAGCCTTATCATGACAGAAATGCTAGGGTTGCAGCTGTCACTTCAGATTCTCCTATGGCCGAGATTTGTGAAGATGAGGGGTTGTTTCAAGATGATGAACCTAGAATTAAAGCTGAAGTTCTTTCATGTAAATTGTCAAATTCTGAAGTGATGCAAAATCTTGATGTAAAACTCCAGCACTTAGAACCCTCACAGAGAGATCAGTTTGAGAGGTTGATCAAGAAATATGAGGATCTGTTTCCTGATGTTCCAAAAAGAGTTTCTATAGCCTCTCATGATGTAGATGTTGGTGATGCCAAACCAATAAAACAGCATCCCTACCGGATGAATCCTGAAAAGAGAAAGCTTGCTGAGAAAGAGGTTGAGTACATGATAGAACATGATATTATCAGACCCTCCAACTCAGATTGGAGTTCACCCTGTGTGCTAGTTCCAAAACCTGATGGAAGTACTAGATTCTGTACAGATTATCGCAAAGTCAATGCTGTAACTAGAACTGATGTGTTTCCAATACCTAGGATTGATGATTGTATTGATAGAGTAGGGCAAGCAAAGTTTCTGACCAAGATTGATTTATTGAAGGGTTATTGGTGTGTGCCTTTAACTGAGAGGGCCAAGAGCATCTCTGCTTTTGCCACACCATCTGGGTTGTACCAGTATGAAGTCCTACCCTTTGGGATGAAAAATGCCCCAGCCACATTCCAAAGGATGATACAGTCTACAATTGCCGGATTGCCACACATGGGTGAATACATCGATGACCTGATCACATGGAGTGACTCCTGGGAAGAACATCTAAAAGATGTAGAGACGTTGTTCCAGCGCCTGACCCAGGCTAACCTGACTGTTACCCTGAACAAGAGTGACTTTGGTTGTGCTACTGTCACCTATCTTGGCTACGTCATAGGCCAGGGTAAGGTGGCACCCATAAATGCTAAAGTCAAGGCCATCATGGACTTTCCAGTTCCTGACAACAAAAAAGCTTTGCGCCGCTTCCTTGGAATGATCGGGTACTACTGCAAGTTCTGCAAGAACTTTGCCGAGATTGCTCTCAGTCTAACTAACCAACTGAAGAAAGGCGTAAAGTTCACTTGGGATGATGCATGCCAGAGAGCCTTCGATCGCCTGAAGTCTCTGCTGTGTCACTTCCCCGTGCTCAAATCTCCTGACTTCAACAAACCGTTCTCCATCGCGGTCGATGCTTGCGACCAAGCTTGTGGATCTGTGCTCCTACAGAGAAGTGACTCTGATGACATTGAGCATCCCGTGGCATACTTCTCCAGGAAGTTCAATCGCCACCAAAGGAACTATTCCACAATAGAGAAGGAGCTGTTGGCTCTGGTTCTATCTTTGCAACACTTTGATGTTTATGTTTGTACAGGGCAAAAGCCAATGGTTGTGTACACAGACCACAATCCGTTAATGTTTTTGAGTAAGATGAAAAACAAGAATCGGAGATTGTTGAATTGGAGTTTGATTTTACAGGAGTTTGACTTGGAAATTAAGCATGTGAAGGGTAATGACAATGTAATTGCTGATTGCTTATCCCGTGTTTGAATATGTATATATATATATCATGTGTTTATTTGAATATTGTATGATATATATATATAGACAAGTGTCCACTTAACCATTTTGTATTGAAAAGAAAAATTTTGCCTTTATGAGTCAAAATTTTTTCCCTTTTGGAATGGAGGTGTGATGTGAATAGAGGCCACTAGATGGCAGAATTTACCTTTTTTTTTATTCAGCTCTGACTGGAGCTATGTTTAGACATGTCCTGGACATGTCTGGGGCAAGTCCCCGAAAATAAAAACAAAAGAGGTCTAAATGTGGGTGGGGTCTGAAAAAGAGTATATAAGGAAAAGAATTGAGACAGTAAAGTAGTAGGAGAAATTGCAAGAAGAAGGATACGTGTGACCAGACCTGTCATTCTGTTCAAGACCTGTGAAGTTTTCTTTTGTGGATTTTTGCCTGTGTTAGAGCATATTTCCTTGCCCAGGACATCACCAAGCCACCCCAACAAAGAGGGACTGTAAATATTTCTGTTTTTGTTGTGTTCAATCTTGGTTATCAGTTGTAGATAGTAGTTTAGTCTTTGTTTTTTTCATTAAATGTGTTTAAGTTTTTAAAACTGTGTCTGTCATCCCTTGCTGTTGCTGTTGCTGTTATGTTGTAAATGTAATAACAAATTGGGGCCATAACACTGACCTGTTGCCAAATAACCTATTTAGTTGTAAAATGCTTTTCCAGC
Organism: Gymnothorax reevesii; assembly: GCA_029721435.1. NCBI lineage: Eukaryota > Metazoa > Chordata > Actinopteri > Anguilliformes > Muraenidae > Gymnothorax > Gymnothorax reevesii. The sequence goes on along the minus strand of CM056582.1, from coordinate 99,352,698 downwards.
TGTTTTTTTTTTAGTTCCACTTACTTTTCCAGCCTTTTGTTGTCCTTCTCCCAATTTTTTGGGATATGTTGCTACCATCAAATTCAAAATGAGCTAATAGCTTTCATGAAATGGTAAAATGTCTGACTTTTGACATCTGCTATGTTGTCACTGCTCTGTTTTGAATAAAATGCGGATTTATGAGATTTGCTAATCATTGTATTCTTTTTAATCACATTTTACATAACGTCCCAACTTCACTGGAATTGAAGTTTGTATTAGTACTGTTATGGCCCCAGTTTGTTATGACCTATCGGACAGCAAGGGATGACAGACAAAATTGTACAACTTTTACAGATTTAATAAAACAAAGCCTGACCAAGATTGAAATATGAAAAAATGAGATATTTACAGACCCTTGGTAATTGAGATGAGGTTGCTTTGTTGCAATGTCCTGGGACAGGAAAATGCTGCAACACAGGCAAAAATCCACAAAAAGCTTCACAGGTCTTGTAAAGAGTGACAGGTCTGGTCAAATGTATCCTTCCACTATTTCTTCTTGCAATTTCTCCTGCTACTTTACTCTCTCAATTTTTCTCCTTATATACACTCCTTTCCAGCCCCCTCCCACCTTCCAGACTTTTTTCCAATTCTCTGGGACTTTCCCCTCTGAGGCATACCCAGGACATGCCCAAAAACCTAGCTCCAAACTGGGCTTAACAAAAAAAATGTCAATACTGCCATCTAGTGGCTTTTTTGACATTACAGTACGATTATCCATCGTCTAAATTTGCACTTCTTCTGTAATATTTTGTGTTGACAGTTATGCACATAAAATATTATATAATTTTGGAGTAATGTGGCTTAATGGTTGCAATTTTGACTGGGATTGAAAAGTCCTGTAGTTTTTTTTTTGTTTTGTTTTGTTTTTTTGCCAATTTAGCAGAAATAAGATCACTGCTGCTGTTAAATGCGTGCTAATTATAATCATCTGTTCGTCACTTCGTTAATCTTTCACCTAAGTGTCACCAAAGTCATCAAAAACACTGCATCTAAGACTCCCTTAGATCATGGGTGATGTGGGCAAGTCTGGACACATCCTCTCTCTACTGTTCACAGGAAGTAGCTTGTCTGACGACCTCCCTTCTGGCTACGATGATGTGGCGGATGCTGACGAACTTCCCCTCAAAGGTAAGAGGGGAAGAGGTGACCGGTCGCATTGGACTGCATTCCTGTGGCTTATTTCTGTTCTGCCTCTATTTCCTACCTCCCTTTCCTTGGAATAAGTTCTGCCCATCAGGGGGAAGGGAGGAAAAGAAAAATAGGCGTGCAATGCACGGAATACCCCTCAGCCCGATGTCGAAGTTTTTGGAGACGCCCGCCCGCCGCCCGACCGACCGCCCGCCCGCCCACCTGCCTAACCGCACGAAGGATAGCAATACCTTGTCAGCCTTTAGGGCTGGGGGGTAACCAGAGAATTAAGTGAAGACGGGAAAATGGAATGAATGTGGATCAGGGAAATGGAATGTCCTTGTTGGGATGTCAATCAAACGTCAGGTCTGAGTGACGTCAGTCACAGCCAAGGAAGATGTTTGGCTGATGGGGAGAACTGGATCCACAGTTTGATCAGTGTTGTGTCACACATTCTGAAAAACTACTTCCCTAGAGGATGTACAAATCCCTCCATGCCTCAGTTATCTTTAGAAAATGTCTGACCCTTGTTTCCTCATCGCATATTTGATGGACTACAATGTTCCGAATGATGGCTGACCTCCATCTGTTTCTGGGTATGGTAAGGTGATAATAGAGAAATGAAGACTAGGGCTGGATTTAGATTTGAGGGTCAGATATAATGAGCCCAGTTGCACAAAATGGACAATATGCAAAAACTGTTTTAGCTGCTCTATGTAAGACCTTCAGCAAAATGCATATAATGTGGTTTTTTAGATTTTCCCTCCATTTATAGCATGTCTGCATGAAACTGCAGTAACAGGAAAAAGCGAATGGGCTAATTCTTCAGCTCCTCAGCCATGATAACCTCAGGGCTCTTGGATTATAGGCTCTGACACACATCGCCTAGTAGGTCGGGCTGTACTCCTGTGTGTATTTGTCTCAGTGTTATTTCTGGGTCTGTTTGCAACTGGTGTGATTTATTGAAGTGAGTATCTCAATTTTGCACATATCAAGATTACAATATCGGGTCATTTAGGTTGTGAAATGTGTTCCCACTGCATTAGTCTGTGTAAACACGGCAAAACTTGAGCCTACGATGAACTGAGGTACATTTCTAAAACAGTTGGGTCGCAATGTAAAATGTGAATTAAAAGAAAACACAATGATTTGCGAATCAATTTAACCCTAAATTTAATTGAAAATAGTACAAAAACAACAAAACGTGTTAAAATTGAGAAATGTAATTGTTTGAAAAATACCTGCTCATTTTGAATTTGATACTGGCAACACATTTAAAAAAAATTGGGACAGGGGCAACAAAGGACTGGAAAAATGATCTTATTTTAAAAAAATACATCTCTCAGCTAATTAGGTTAATTGGCAAAAGGTCAGAGCCATGATCAGATATAAAGGTTCTTTCAAAAGAAAGATGACGAGGGCTTCACCACTCCATGAAAGACTACTATGCTAGGGACAAGGCCAAAAAGCAGTACTGAATGGCTGTGATCTTCAGGCCCTCAAATGGCACTGCTTTAAAAACAGACATCATTCTTTAGTGAAAATGACTGCATGAACACAAGAACACAAATGAAAGCTATTGTCAGTGAATAGAGTTTGTCAGTTCATCCATAAATGATTTAAAGTTAAAACTCTGCCATGTAAAGATTAAATCATATATACTGTCAACAAGATTCACAGATGCTGCTGCCTTCTCTAGCTCATTTAAGATGGACTGAGGCAAAGTGGGAAACTGCCATGCGGTCTGACTAATCAAAATGTGAAATTCTTTTTTGAAGTTATGGACTCCATGTTCTCCAGGCTAAAGAGGACAGTGATCATCCCACTTGTTATCAGCGCACAATTCAAAATCCAGCTTCCATGATAGTATAGCGATGCTTTAGTACACATGACATGGGTAACTTTTACTTCCGTGAAGGAACTATTAATGGTGAATGATATGTACAGGTTTTGGTGGAACATTTACTGCCATCCAGATGGTTTTTTAAGGGAAGGCTTTGCTCATTTCAGCCACCAGCAACACCATGCCAAATACCATACTCTGCTCGTATTACAACATCATGGCTCCGTTGTAAAAGAGTCTGGGTGCTAAGCTGGTCTGCCTACAGTCCAGACCTGTCACACATTGACAATATTTGGCGCATTATAGAATGAAAAATATGACATATGTCTGCAAAATATTGAGCAGCTGAAATCATACATGAAGCAAGAATGGGAAAACAGTTTTTCTTTCAAAACTACAGCAGTTGGTTTCCTTAGTTCCCAAAGGCTTACAGAGTGTTGACTGAAGAAGATGTGATGTAACACAGTGGTAAACATGCCCCAGTGTTGCTGACATCAAATTCAAAATGTGCGCATATTTCCCAAAAACTATAAAATATCTGTTTCAACATTTGATATATTGTCTTTGCACTATTTTCAAATAAATTATATGTTTAATGATTTGAAAGTCATTGCATAGTTTTTTTTTTCCACTTTACATAGCATCCCAACTTTTTTGGAAATGGGGTTGTACTTTGTTACCATCCAAATAATGTTTAATAATTTTCAGCTCAAATCGCTGAGTTCAGATTTTAAGCCTTAAGCCTCACGTCATCACAAGTCTGTTTGCATTCAGGGGACCTGCAACCGGAGGAAACGCCAGAGAACTATGATGACGTCATCACTCTGGATAAGCCTGCAAAGAGCGTGGCAGGTGTGTTTTGATTGGTTGTTGGTATGATGCAGCAATTTCTCCTCAATATCACTGTTAGTTGTTTGTGTTTAGCTGTGAATAGAGATGTGGAAGGTAAGTCATGTTTTGTCCTTGTAAGAAGTACACCACTTGTGCATAACTGAAATGATTCCTTTGCACAAAACAATTCTGGTGGTTATATGTTTTGTGGGGAAATCTTGGGCATGGTCCAGCCTTTCAGAGTTGTTCCACCAATAATGAGTGACACCAGTATTATTAAATCCAATAATTACTCTGTGCAGTAAAAGCGGTGTTCCCATTTTAACCAGCACTGCTGCTGCGCCTCTTTGTCTGTTTAAGGGGAGCTGGTGGAGGGAGATGCACCAGAGTACTATGATGATGTCATCCAGGAGGGCCCAGGTGAGTTTTACTTTACAGATGAATGTGAAATGAAACACAGTCTATGAGCGAATTTCCCATTCTTGCTGCAATTGTGTAATTTGTAGTTTTGGAATGAAGCATGAAATGTCAGGAAATTCACTAACCTCTGCGCACCCCTTTACACACAGCCCCTTTACAGCCCCTTTCTATTATTCTCCTCTGCCATCTTTTTTAAAAAAAACAGACTTTGTCACGCCAAGAGGTGCCCTGAGAGCGGGCTTGCAAATGTAACGGTAGTTTTTACTGACGTTTCTGTTAGTCAGAGCACCTCTCCGCTGTAGCGTGTTACAGCACAGCTGACGGGAGGGCAGGATGGAAAGGGCTGAGAGACGGGAGGGGCAGCATTGCCGACCTCCCCAGACTCAATAACCTGCACATCTGTGTGGGTAGCATGGGTGGGTGTGGAGTGTGCGGATGCTGTTGCAACAGCAGCATAGTCAAACTCGCTCACGTTAGGTCGTAAAATTAAACCACCATCACTGAGGATTGGACTTGCGATCTTCAGCGTAGTGGGTTCCGAACTTACCGCTGAGTTAGGACCGTTGTTGTGATGGCATTGGTGGTAGGACGCCAAGAGCAGTGGCCAGAAATAAAAAGGACAAAACCAGCAGCGTGCTGAGAGATTAAAACAAATAGAAATCACGAGACTTGCGCTACCAACGGACCTGACGCCGTCCGTGGTGGCAAACAGGCGAGCTCAACTAAAGACAAAAGGAAAGGAAAAAAAACCAAATGAATCCCTTTCTCACTAACACTTTTCATTTTATGCAACTAAGATCCTGACAATACTCTCTCTTCTCAAAAGACCTTACCAGCTAAAGCGCCAAGGGGAAAATGACACTCTAGCAACCCGAACGAGGCAGAACAGGAGCTTAAATAGAGTCCGGGTCACGCCCCCAATTAATGCCAGCTGGCCCAGGAATCCGATGGTGAGCAAAACGATGTCGTCCCAGACGAGAGTAACAAAAGGAGCTAACAAAGCTCCAAAACCATGACAGTTGTTTAAACGCAGACTGGTGGGCTTCGCCTTTCGTTTGAGTGTGCCAGAGAACTCCGGTGTGTGGGGAATACTGTCGTAAAAGTTGCAGAAAACTCAGCAGAGACAGAGGCAAACTGCTTTAAAAGGAACTGCTTCTCAACACAAGGGGAGTGGCCCTGAAAAGGACCAACATGAGAAGTCGGACACACATTTCCTGTTGGCAGTAATTGTCTACTCTGCTTCCGCGGCGGTTTAGCCGGGGGGTTCATCCACTTGCATGCAGGGTGAAGATTATGAATGCCAGGACAAGAGGCGCAGTGGCGGGAGGTGTGGGCTGTACGGTGGGGGGATGGTGGGAGGCGGTCCGAGACACGGGCAGCAGGGGCTACTGGGCGCTGCTGCAGAGAGCAATTTTTCTGTCCAATCTCATAAAAAAACTGTGAGTGCGCAGTGGGCGGATATTCACTCGACCCAACTGAGTGCACTTCCTCACCCTCTCCGCTTTGTCAATCGCGTCTCTTCCTGTGGGAAATATTGGTTGGCGGAGAGTGTGCAGAGAAATAGCTGCAGAACACTCATGGGAGAGGAGGGCGAACTGTTTTCTCTGAAGTTGCGGTAGCCACACATTTCCCGCAGCTCCTCGTAGCTTCTTCTGTTTTATCGGCAGTTCAGTCGGTGAGCTAGACCGGGAACACGCTGGCCGGCGTAGCGGGGCGCAGCCAGGTTGAGCCAACGCCGAGGTTCGCCAATTGCAGGACACAAATTCCTGGAACGTGGACTTCAGGCTCCGCCAGCAGCAATTCACTAGCAGCATGTTGATAAAATGGCGAGAAGGAAGATGTTCGCAAAAGTGGGGTACCCTACTCGCCGAACTCCAAGTCTTCCATTGGGAAGAGGGAAGCACTGGTTCAAGCGGTAAAGAAGGCAGTATAATTATCAAATTTTTGCCCTTCATGATCCTCCGCCTCTCTACCGTACGATGGACCCAATCTCACGTTAGCTTCCTCAGTATACACGATACTTGTTATTCGGGGCATAAATACATCAGCCCACTGCTGTAGCTCCCACAAAGGTGCCCTCCCACAAGAGGGCACAAAACGAACAGATGGCTTTTGGCGTCAAAGCTGGCCCGGCATGTTCGGCACCGAGGCATATTTAGCAGCGTGAGTGAGGGTCACACGGCATTATGTAGCTGTTGGTACAAGGAGGGCAGAGGCGTACCGCTCTTCGAGAAATACTCATCTTCAGAACAGCTTCATTCAACTTCTTGTGCTGAAGAAAAAGTGGGAGCCAAACTGCAGTCACGCAAATGTGATATACGGTGGATGCGGATCTGATTGCGGCCATCATACAGGACAATGGGGGGAAAGAAAATCTTCAGAGCTGCGCATGCGCAGAGGGATAAACTCAATAGCGACAGCCTTAAAGGGTAAAGCTCATACGAAGTAGAACTGAAAAAGTGAGTTTTTATTTCCCCTTTGAGCTGAGTAATTCAACAAGGTTTCTCTGAGTTTGACGATTATTGTGTGAATTCTTACTCTGTAAAGTTGAAAATGTTTCAGATTTTGATGTTGTCAATTCAGGTAAAAAGTTTCTACTTCCAGTCTGTTAGATTAGCGCATGGGCGTAAAAATGCGTATGGACGCTATGGACGTGTCCATACCAATATTTTGATGTGTTTAAAATGTCCACCATACCAATTTTGAATGGGGCATTGCACGGCATTCGGGACACAAAAGGTTAAATTTCCCCTCCTTAGTTCCGCCTCTCAAAGACGGCGTGTCATTGGTGGGGACAGCCTTGCTATCTGTGATTGGCTCCCCTTCCTGTATCCATCATCATGACTGGGTTGTCATTGGTAAGTTGGTAGGCTACGCGGTGAAAATAAAAAATAACGGCGTAATAACAGCGTCCACTGTCGCTGGCTCGGGGAATCATGTCTGACTCGGGCAGGAAAAGATATAAGGCGAACATTAAACATTATTTCACCCTGTCAATGGTAAGTTACTCACACAAAATAGTCTTGTATAAACTTGTTCAGACCGCGACGCATTTTCTCTTCCAAGCGCTCGCATTCATTGTTTTTCCAGTAGCACAGCATAAACCTCAACATGCAGTAGCCTAATAACTTCCGTGCTTCCCATTCCCATGCTTGACGTTTTGAAGGGGGGTGCGTTGCAGTCTGACACGGATTCTACTGAAACAGATTTATCATGCTAAAAGTCTCTTAGAGCGGAGTAAAATAAGAACAGAAAATCTTTACATAATTTTTAGAATTATCTTTAGCCCTATTCGGACGAGAGAACAGAACGTGAGAGGGGTAGATCTTCACGCACGCACTGTTGTGAGTTGTGACAGTTGTCACGTGACCGCCATCTCCACAATGCATGTTGATGCATCTGAATGCATTTTTACCCTACGTCCCCCCATAAAACTAGTCCCGTCCTAATAGGGCTTTAGATGGAATGGTTAGGTGAGTAATAATATAGAAGGACAATGTATTATTAAAGCAATAAACAGCCAGCCAGCCAGCATAAAATGTATATTATTATTATTATTATTATGCAACAAGAGACAAAAATAGGTAGTGTTTCTTGATCATAAATTTTGTTTTACAGCCACCACACAGCAGCTCTGCAGATCAGTCTCCATCAGGCAGACAGGTATATTTCATGTGGAAATTAAGCAACACACTGTATTGCTGATTGATGAGGCTGTATTCTGAGTAGGTTAGGTCATGACATAGGGAGGCATGGGAGGAAAATTATGTCCCCACCATTATTACGCCCTTGGATTAGCGCTGCCTGTTTCCATGACTGTTCAGCTTAGAGACCCTCCTTATGTGGTTTATTACAGGCGATCATGTGTCTGACACAGAAAATTATGATGATGCTGTGACTCTGGACTGGATTCAGATGGGTGAGTTTGTATAAGATAATCCTGCTCTATGAAACATATACCCATCATCGTTTAGAGAGAATTTAAAATGTATCAGTCCACCCTATTTTAGTCCATAGATGGGCTCTGGAAAGCATCTTCAGTAGGGGCTTCCACAGTAAATATGAAAATATGTTTGCTTACCTTCTGTCATGCTCACTTTTCTGAAAGTAAACAGTTAAATGTAGCACACAGAGACATACCAAAATAAGCTTAAATTACAGTGTTTCTGTCAATAGAGCACTACAGGTTTGGAGCTGGTATTCAGTAAAAATGGGCCTTTTCCTGACTCTGTGTCTGTTTGTCTTCTCACTTGTCCCCGTAGGAGGAAAAGGTCTGACCACCGAAAACCCTCCAACTTTTAGTGGGAGGGACTATGATGATGTTGGGGAGGGGCTCCCTGAAAGAGGAGGAGAATATTGAGATTGACTGGTCCTTTCATGGAAGTTTCCACAAATAAGTTGACAAAGCAGAGTGTACCAGGACCCATTTACCCTGTTTAACAGAGGCTATCAAAATATTCTCCTTGTGGCGTCACATTGCAGTGATCACCATTCCAAATCCAGCCCTGTTTTTTTCCCTTTTATATCCAAGATAATTAACAAGTTAACTGAACAATTAGTGCTTCTTATTGGCCACTCTGCCTTTACAGCTGACCTCCAGGTAAAGGGTGGGTGGAAAACCAGCAATATTCAGCCCTCGAGGACTGAGTTCATGATCCTTGCTATATAACTGTGGTCACTAAGACATTTCCTGATCTGACAACCTGCATATTTTTTCATCAATTGGCTTTGGTAAAGAAGCAATTCAGCCGAACTTAATTACAGTAGGTCTCTTCGTTTATCATGACATTGGAAGTGCTGGTATTTGCATGAAAGTAATTCTGCTACATTTGCTGGATGATGATGTCATGACAGTGCAGACTATTCCCAGTAACTGCAGCCCACTGAAATATGAAATGAATGGAATATATTTTTTTCAGGGAGCAAAAAACAATAAGCTTCAGCCTGTGTGACAATGTACTGAACCATTTGTGTGCATTTCCTGCTCACCAGTTTAATTTTGTTGCTGTTTTGTTCATTGTGTGGGGAAGAGTTGTCCATTCTGGCTCTCAGATTGATGCACTGAAGGGTGATTAACTGATCCGCACTCATGCAGCTTCCCAAGGATCATATTTTGTTCTGTACAGCCAATGAGTTTTTTGTCCTTCCCTCTGAGCAGAGTTAGAAAAACGTAATGACTGCATCGACAATTTTATAACTATTTTAGTGCTGCTTGTTTCATAATACTTTTTATAACTACTGATTATACAGTGTATTGCTTTCATGACAACTCAAACTATTTTAATATAATATTTCCTTTCGAAGATTTAAAAATCTTGCTAATTATAAAAATAGTTTATTTAGTCTTTTTTTGCTGCCTTTTTTATGTTTTATAAGACGTGAAAATTTTGGATTAATACATTTGGATTCCCCATCTTTTTTATCTGGGAACATTTTTTCAAAATAAAGCTTACTGTTTTGCAAAAATGTAAAAAATTGGTTTTATTTTCATTCTTAAACAATACCAATATTTTAAAAAGTACAAAAATGTATTTTTGGAATAAAGCTCAAAAACTTTTTTTTGACTGAACATTGTTCATTTTGTCAGTTAATGTTCTCATCAGTTAAATATTTTCAGCGGTATATACCGTTTAATATTTGTTACAATGAAATTTGGTTATAGTAACAGATCAATGGGGCTTTCCGACTCGCTCCTACCAGCTCCGCCCCCCCTTAGTCACTGTTGCTATGCCCCACATGCAGTGCAGCTCAGTTCCACATTGGCAACGGCACAGCAGAAGTTTGGGCACCTCTCTCTGGCGCGTATCCCAGAAAATATTGCGGTTTGTTTCTTACCGAATGCGTTCAACTTCTCCGGCAAAGTTGTCCAGAGAGGCCTTAACTGTTTAACAGAAGGATATATCCGTGACATCAAAATTATAAACGGAACAGGTGGACATACAAGAGTAACCGCAAAGTGCTGGCGATTGATATAAAAAATCCAAACTGCACATTGTGAACAAACCAAGCAAATGAATTGCACGTTTAAAGCAGGGTAAGTAGTTTTCATACTTTTGTTGCCTTCACTGAGCTAAAAATAACATTGGATCCAATATGCTATCAAACATCATTTGGCATGGTAAACACTGTGCATCTAAGCCACGGAGGGTCCCAGATGAGGTGGAAGGTCTTAGCGCGTTTGCCTAAACTGCAAGAGAAAATAAAGACTTACCGATGTCCATTATACAAATGGGGTCTGGCTACAGAATCAGCGCTAGGCCACTGCCTCAGGTTAAACGTGATGACGTTCTTCACATTCTGCTTTCAAGTGGCCTGAAACTTTTCTAGCGTATGCTGCAGTCATAACGTCGTAGTGGTTACAATTCATCTGACTCCATGTCAGATTTAGGATATGAAATTTAGTTATAACCCCTTGTGGGTACGATTAAATCATGCGTTCGCATAAAAATGATCTGACTCTAATTAATTAATTAATTGATTTAGAGCCCCTTTGTGCATCGGACTCGTAACTGGTCTATACCTTACTCCGCCGGACCAGAAACATCTGTACAGCCCAATTCGGTAGATTGACTTAGAGGCTGGTGGTCGTATTAAGAGCAATAATCTGACAAAGAAAATAGCTGTGACGAGGGATTATCGGGGCCCAAAGCGAGTGCCTCCAAAATTTAAGGGGCACGTTCAGTGATTTTGTGGTTTTTAAGATTCCGCTCAGGGACTGAGATGGTAACGAAATTCTCCCCAGGCGCTCAGAATCACCTCAAAGCCAAACGAAATAACGCCAATCACAGCATGGAATATCAACCTTTTAACACCAAGCGTGTTGATCAGACACGCGATTACAGTCTACGCAACTCAATTAGAAGACAGGACTCCGGGCTGGAAGGATATAAGTTAGTTACTCAGAAACGCACAACAAAATGCAATTACTCATTTATTTTGCCAGGCAGGCACAAGCTTAAATCACAAGAACTAATCACATTGTTACAGAAAATGTGAAAAAGAAGTCAAATCGTACATGGCGCAGATCACAACTACACATATACACAAAGTGTACAATGCGGGAAGAATGAATACAAGCTTCCCCGACTTCTTTGTTTCCCCCTCTTTTATGCCTAAACTCCAGACTGCGTTCTGTGGCGGGGTCATTGGTCAATCAGGTAATTCAAACCAGGTAGGCTCCCCATCTCCGGAGGGACTTTGGGAGGAGACATTAACACAAGGAAAACCTGAAGTATTTTTCTTTCCAAAGTTATCGAATGAGGTTATGGCACAATCTTAATTCCTTCGAAATATGCTCCATGCGATTCCAGAAATTTAGTGAAGTAAAATGATACCAAAGACGACCTGGGGCCGGTTGCATAAAATTAGACCCAGTCTTTGACTTTCATGTATTTTTAAGTCAGACTTACTATAGATGATTAAATATGCCTGTTGCATAAAATCTGTCTTCGAGTGACTTATTTAAGACTGACTTGGATAGCCGGTCGCGCTATGTATCATGGGTAAAATAAGACACTTCATAGAGTAGAAAAACATGGCGGACACAATAGCGACACTCGGTGGCAGCGGGAGATCACCGCACTTTAGCGCAACGGAAAACCTTTTCTTTGCTGGAGAAATATAATGCCGAAAGAAGTCTTTTGTTCAATAGTTTTAATCAAGCGAATGGAAATTTGACCCGTCATCAAGTTAGGGGAGAAAATTACAGAAAAGGCGAACGGTATCAACGGTCGTGAGAACCGTAAAAGATGTTCAAAAACGTTTCAAAAATATTGTGCAAGAATCCAAAGCTGCTTTCACACAGAAAGCGTTTCGCGTGTATTCGCGTCTTTGCATTGACATTGAACGTAATCTGTCGTGCGAAAAATTTGTTTCGCGTCCGGTGTGAAAGCATCTTAAGACGGAAATATGGAAGAGGAAAAAATCCAGCCACCGGAGGAGGACCCCCTCCAAAACTACAAAATAAATAAATACGAATTTTAAAAAAAAGAGCTAATAATCCTGTTTCCAATGTAAAATATTTTTTGCCCTTTTTTGTTTGAAAAACAATAAATATTGCTGTATCTTTGTGTCCTCTAAAAGGTGTTCTAACAATGTGTTGCCATGGCAACAAAGCTCTCATCTCAGGGTTAGCCAGGGGGAGAGGTGGCTAATTTTTATGCCTCAAATCAAGTCAGTCTTAAGCTTTATGCAACAGTCAGTCTTAATTAGACTAGTCTAATTTGACAATTTAAGACCAGTGTACAGTGACAACCAGTCTTAAACTAAGTTTATGCAACCGGCCCCTGCTTGCATTAGAGTTGGTCATGAAACATCCAGTACAATACAAGGATAATCCATATTAATGCTATTAATCAGCTCTTATCATACAGTATAACAGAAATACACATTATTTTTGTACCCTTGTAAGTGAAATGAGTGTTGTAAATCAGAAAATGAAAGGTCTTTGGAAATTCCAACAAAAAAGGCAATGTAATTTATTTTTAATGGTGCGGTCCTATCAAAGTTTGTGGTAAGTTGTTTTTAGGTGTTTAGCAAGATGTCCGAGGCCGACAATTACCCCAAGGATTGTCCATGAATTCCGAGGCTGGTGGCCGCTCCAGCAGTGGCGGTTCTAGAACTGGGAATTGGGGGGGCACAGAAACGTCCCTTTATGACAATGAGTCCTGGCTAGTTCTCAATCATTTTCCTTTCCTGATGAGTTTTCCAATTATCGTAATTGGCAACTGAAGACACGGTTTCTCTCCATATGCGATGGAACAGCGATGAAATCGGGGCGAAATTCAGTACAATGGCAGAACCAGAACTGAGAATTGTGACAAAGCATCCATTTATAACAGTTATTAGTCCTGACCTATTCTCAGTCATTTTCATGATTAACAAAAGCTTCACTCCGAAAGCACTCCACGCTTAACAGGTGCTGGTTGTTCTCCCCGATTACATAAGAAGACATTCATTCATCTGGACGTGCATTTGCTTTATTTAAATCAACCTGTAACAGGCAGTGATCGGATGCCAGGTGCCGCAACTAGTGAGAGAAAGAACTGAGAGCAGCCCAGAAAAGAGACAAAAACAAAAGAGGTAAACACCTCCGGTAAAAGCTCGCACTTCGAAGGATGAATAAAAGGCCGCAACACAGAAGCAGTGTGAGAGAGAATAAACAACAAGAGAGAAGAGAGAAAATTTCTAAAAGAAGCAATTCCTGACAATAAATGGAATATAACAAATCACTAGGCATTCTGACTAGAGATTTTCTCCGGCCGAAGTGCAAGAAACAAACAGACGCTCTAGCGATAGGTGTGGCGAACCCACTGTCATGTATATACAGTCCGGAAAACTCCGCCCCAGCTCAATCAGCCAGCAGGACCAGGAATTTGAAGGGAAAGAAATCCGATATCGTCCCGGACGATCGAACAAAGAAATGTCCAACAAACAAACACACGCCAAAACCATGACACAACGTTATTCAAAAATTGCATGCCTGTCAACTCTCACACAAGTAGCTTGAGCAGCACACTGCCTATTCAACTGCCGAGTGCCACTTTCTTTTCTTTTTAAATCAACCCACGCAATACCGGGAGTGAAAGGCAATATTTCATTGACACGCGGACCTGATCAATCAACGCGAAGAATTTGCCTATTAATAAGTACATTATTTTTCTGTACTGAATTTAGCCCATGATTTTATCGCTGTTTGATCGCAAACAATTGGTTGATCGCAACCAATTTTCGGTTCTTGAACCGCCACTGCATTCCAGCTGTGGCAAATTAAGTTGGCGCCAGAATAACCCTAGTTGAGTTTGTTCCCATAACCCAGGAATGTCTCTGCTGGGTACTGTGGCCCTTAAGACAATGAAGGGTCTGATTGCCAGAGTTTGCGTACGTGACCAAGTGCATGTAGTCTTTTCTGCCTTTCATTACAGCATGAGTCAGACGACCGCTAGCTTGACTTTGTAATAAATCATATTATGCAATGCAGCTAACCCTTAAACTAGCTACATAATACATTATTGAGTTATTACTCTCACGTTCATTATATCAGTGTTTTCCTCCAAACTAATTTCAATGACAAGTTAACTTTAATCATTTCAGCTAAGCGACTGACGTTCTGAATCCATTTGTAGCTAGTTTGCTGGCTAGCAACCACCCAACTTTTCTTGTGTTAAAGTTTAAAAGCAGACTATATCATGCCATTGCAAAATCCTTCACCATTTGGCTAGATGTTTTTGGTTATCCAATGTTATGAATGTCTGTGCTGGGTGCATCATGTTCTCAGCAAAATAGGTACTGGTTTATAGCCACATCTGGTATTGTTGTGAAGGTGCTTTCAGGAACCACATGCAAGACAGGGAAATCCAAAAAACGTATGCCTTTAAGTCTGAGTCAAAACCAAAAAAACACAAGAATTGCCAAGTCACAATACGAAATCCAAAAACAGTGTCGACTAGACAGGCAGGGGTCAGAACCAGTAAGACAGATGAGCAGAGGTACAAAAACAATTGGCAAAAAGTCATAGTCGATGAACAAAGCCAAGGGTCATACACAGGGCATCCAAACACAGAAATAGTGGTCATACAAAAATGGGTCGAAATCCAGAAAGACGAAAACAATACAAAAAGTGCAATGGCAAGAACCAAAGTCGGACAATCCAGTAAAAGAGAAATAATACTCAATGGCATACGAGGCGCTCTGCTCAAAGAAATATTGGTCAACATTCTGACAAGAGCTGTGAGTTGTTATGGCCCCAATTTGTTATTACATTTACGACAACAAAGGATGACAGACACAACTTTAAAAACTTCAACAGATTTAATTAAACAAACACTTTTAACTAATCTACTATCTACTCTACTGACCAAGATTCATTATATCCAGAAAAAAAATATTTACAGTCCCTTTGGTTGGGTTGCTTGGTGATGTCCTGCGTGAGGAAAATGCTCCAACACAGGCAAAAATCCACTAAAAACTTCACAGGTGTTGAACAGAATGACAGGTCCAGTCACATGTATCCTTCTCCTTGCAATTTCTCCAACTACTCTACTCTCTCAATTTTCCTCTTTATATACTCTTTTGCAGACCCCTCCCACCTTTTAGGCTTTTTTTTTTAAATTCTCTGGGACTTTCTGTTCCAGACATGCCCAGGACATGTCCAAACCTAGCTCCAGTCTGGGCTTAACAAAAGAAAGGTCAATACTGCCATCTAGTGGCTTCTATTCGCATTACAGAGTGAAAAGACTGCTAAAATACACACAGGGAAGGTCACATGTGATATAGGAATCAGGTATAGAGAACTAATTACAGACTAATTACAACGGGAGAATCACATGAGGGAAACCTTAACCGTGAAAACTGGCAAAAGACAAAACACAAACGGGAATCACACAAATAGCCTATGACATTTAAACAGCTCTGGTACAGGAGTTCTACATGCACAGATAATGAGCGCAGGAGAGTGATTAAGCACGTGCGAGAGATTCTCGCTGAAACTTAGGAGAGGACAGAAACAGCTAAAAGGCGGAGTTAGACTATGATACAAAATACAAATGTAAGTCTTGTTAGTAATCAGAACAGAAAGGCAAAGCAAGAAAACGAGACTCGAAGGAATATTTTAACTACCGGAATTTATTGAAATCACCCAAAGTCAGTGGGCACGCAGACCGGGAAGACGGACTGAACCAACTAGATCACAAGACAGGGGAGACAAGTGCAATGGAACTGAGAAATGGAATGAACTAAAAACCTGGGCATTACAATAACCAAAAAGAAAAAATAAAAGAAAAATTGTGAACACAGAATAAGAACATAAACATGAAATGCTTTTGCAATGAAATGCTTTTTAGGAGGATTACGCAAGCTTGTAGAGGAGGTGGGACTATTATTATGGGACAATTAAATTATCCTGGTTTCAATTGGGAAATGGTGAAAGGACAAGGTAGGGAGGAGGAAGAATTTCTAGATGTTATAAATGATAATTTCTTGGTGCAGTATGTTAATAAACCTACCAGGGAGAAGGCAATTTTACACTTTGTGCTCTGTAATGACCCAGATAGAATTAGAAATGTTGAGGTACTGGAGCCACTTGAGACAAGTGATCACTCTGCTGTTAATTTTGATGTTTCATGGGAAGTTAAAAAGGTGTATTCAAAAACAAATATTTTCAATTTTAGGCAAGCAAACTTTGACAGGATGCGATCATACTTAAGTGAAATAAAATGGGAGACACTCCTGGACTGTGAGTCCATAAATGAGATGTGGGAAAGATTTAAGGGGGTTTTACTTGAATCACAATGCAGATTCATTCCAAAGGTGTCCAAAAGTAAGCTGAAAAAGCAGAATCCTCGGTGGATGACCAAAAGTATTCGTAGGATTTTGAGGGAAAAGAGGAATCTTTATAAGATGTACATAAAGGATAACAATGAGAACACTAAGGCTGAATACTGTAAAATGCGGGCTGTGGTCAAAAAAGAGCTGAGGAATGCTAGAAGACTGTATGAAAGACAAATTGCAGAGGGGCAAAAACTAATCCTAAGCGCTTCTTTCAGTACTGTAGGAGAAAAAGGAAAGTTAAAGAGCAGGTTAAGTGCATAAAGAATAAAAACGGATCGCTGCTATATGATAACAAGGATATTGCGGATGCCTTGAACAGTTACTTTGTTGAGAATTTTACCTCATAGGGGGTCTTTATTTGGCCAGAGGGCATGTCTAATGCTCAAGATTATTTAGCGGAAATTGAGGTCCGGGATAATGAAGTATTAGAGAAGTTGCATAAACTAAAGGCAAATAAGGCGGCGGGTCTTGATGGCTTATATCCTAGAGTGCTCAGGGAAGTTGGTGAGATCATCTTTAAGCCACTATCCGCCATCTTCAGACAGTCTTTAGAAAATGGAGAAATACCAAATGATTGGAAACAGGGCAATATAATACCAATATATAAGAAAGGGGACTGTACCGAGCCAGGAAACTACAGGCCAGTCAGTTTAACTTGCATTGCGTGAAAAATATTGGAATCTATCATAAAAGATGAGCTTGACTTATTTCTTGAACGTAACTTCTAGTATCTTGAGGGATAGCCAGTATGGTTTTCGGAAGGGAGGGTCATGCCTGACAAACCTTCTGGAATTTTTTGAAGAGGCCACCAGGACTTATGACCAGAACAGGGCTTATGACATCATATACTTGGATTTTCGGAAAGCATTCGATACAGTACCGCATAAGAGACTAATTTTTGAAATGAGCTCCATTGGAGTTACAGGATGTATTCTGAAGTGGATTCAAAACTGGTGACAGGACAGAACACAAACAGTGGTGGTCAGTGGTATCTCATCTGAGCTAGGTATGGTGGGGAGTGGCGTCCCCCAGGGATCGGTCTTGTGACCCCTGCTGTTCCTCATCTACATTAATGACCTTGATAGGAATATTGAGAGCAGATTGGTTAAATTTACAGATGATACTACAAAACCCAAAACCAGTGAAGTTGGCACGTTGAGTAAATTGTAGATAAAAACAGAATACAATGATTGGCACATCCTTTTCAACCTACATTCAATTGAATACACTGCAAAGACAAGTTACTTAATGTTCGAACAGGTAAACTTTGTAATTTTTTGCAAATTTGAGCTAATTTGGAATTTGATGCCTGCAGCATGTTTCAAAAAAGCTGACACAAGTGGCAAAAAAGACTGAGAGAGTTGAGGAATGCTCATCAAACACTTATTTGGAACATCCCACAGGTGAACGGGCTAATTGAGAACAGGTGGGTGCCATGATTGGGTATAAAAGCAGCTTCCCTGAAATGCTCAGTCATTCACAAACAAGGATGGGGCGAGGGTCACCACTTAGTGAACAAATGCGTGAGCTGATTGTCGAACAGTTTAAAAACAACATTCCTCAACGAGCTATTGCAAGAAATTTAGGGATTTCATCATCTACGTTCCGTAATACCGTCAAAAGGTTCAGAGAATCTGGAGAAATCACTGCACGTAAGCGACAAGGCCGAAAACCAACATTGAATGCCCGTGACCTTCGATCCCTCAGACGGTACTGCATCAAAAATCAACATCAGTGCGTACAGGACATCACCACCTGGGCTCAGGAACACTACAGAAAACCACTGTCAGTAACTACAGTTCGTCACTACATCTGCAAGTGCAAGTTAAAACTCTACAATGCAAAGCGAAAGCCATTTATCAACAGCACCCAGAAACGCCTCCGGCTTCGCTGGGCCCAAGCTCATCTAAGATGGACTGATGCAAAGTGGAAAAGTGTTCTGTGGTCTGATGAGTCCACATTTCAAATTGTTTTTGGAAACTGTGGACGTTGTGTCCTCCGGAACAAAGAGGAAAATAACTATCCGGACTGTTATAGGCGCAAAGTTCAAAAGCCAGCATCTGTGATGGTATGGGGGTGTATTAGTGCCCAAGGTATGGGCAACTTACACATATGTGAAGGCACCATTAATGCTGAAAGGTACATACAGGTTTTGGAGCAACATATGTTGCCATCCAAGCAACGTCTTTTTCATGGACGCCCCTGCTTATTTCAGCAAGACAATGCCAAGCCACATTCTGCACGTGTTACAACAGCATGGCTCTGTAGTAAAAGAGTGCGGGTACTAGACTGGCCTGCCTGTAGTCCAGACCTGTCTCCCATTGAAAATGTGTGGCGCATTATGAATCGTAAAATACGACAACTGAGACCCCGGACAGTTGAACAACTTAAGCTGTACATCAAGAAAGAATAGGAAAGAGTTCCACCTGAAAAGCTTCAAAAATTGGTCTCCTCAGTTCCCAAACGTTTACTGAGTGTCGTTAAAAGGAAAGGCGATGTAACACAGTGGTAAAAAGGCCCCTGTGCCAACTTTTTTGCAATGTGTTGCTGCCTTTAAATTCAAAGTTAATGATTATTTGCAAAAAAAAATAAAAATTTTCTCAGTTTGAACATTTAACATCTTGTCATTGCAGTGTATTCAATTGAATATAAGTTGAAAAGGATTTGCAAATCATTGTTTTCTGTTTTTATCTACCATTTACATAACGTGCCAACTTCACTGGTTTTGGGTTTTGTAAATTGGGGGGTTTGGCAAATAGTTTAGGGTCCACTTAAGTGATTCAGGACGATTTGGATGTGGATGTGTGAAATGTGGTGAATAAAATTTAATCTAGCAAAATGTAAAGTTGTACATGTAGGTAATAAAAACATTAGGCAGGATATGTTATTGATAGTGGGGGACTCAATACTTAGAGGAATAGATAGCTTAGTCTGTTCGCGCTACAAGGAGTCTCGTACGGTGTGTTGCCTGCCTGGTGCCCTGGTAGGAGACCTCCTGGCGTGTGCGGACAAGCTCCTGGCCAGAGCGGGGAGGGATCCAGTTGTCATGGTCCATGTTGGGACAAATGACATAGGTAAGGTTTGAGGTTCTGCAAGGCAAATTTGTGGAATTAGCTGAGAAGCTTAGGAGCAGATCCTCAACGGTAGTGTTCTCCGGTATTCTACCGGTACCACGTGCAAGCAGAGGTAAGCAGAATTTTATCTGGAGGTTTAACACGTGGCCACAAACCTGGTGTAGGAAAGAGGAGTATAGGTTTATGGGGCACTGGAACTTTTTCTGGGACAGGGGTGACCTGTTCAAGCCTGACGGGCTGACCCTGAACCAAAGGGGTACCTTTGCACAGGGCCAGCATATGTTGAGGGTAGTACAGGATTATTTAAACTAGGGACTTGGGGGGCAGGGAGGTTAGTGAGTGTTACAGATAGGGAAATGCAGACTGTCCCGATGGAAGCTGACGGCGTAACATGCACTATCGATGTTTTACTTTTAAAGCAACAAAGCGTAATGGGGGGCTCAAGGCCGTGGCCACATGGGAAATCAAGGGGGAAGAGCATTAGTAATAACCTGAAATGTTTTTATTTAAATGCAAGAAGCATAAAAAATAAATTTCCAGAACTTGAGGCTCTAGTGATCAGGGAGGGCGATGACATAGTTGGGATTACAGAGACATGGATGGATATGAATATAATATAGAAAGTTATAAGCTCTTTAGGAAGGCTAGATTTAATAGGCGAGGAGGGGGCATAGCACTCTATGCGAACGAAAACATTAATGTACAGGAAATTCCCGAAATTGCACATTCCTTGTCCTGTGAAGATATCTGGGTCAGGCTCATTGGCAAAGACGAGATGGGTTTAAACATAGGAGTATGCTATCGACCACCAGCTTTGGACAGAACAATCAATGAAATGCTTTTTAGGAGGATTACGCAAGCTTGTAGTGGTGATGGGACTATTATCATGGGAGACTTAAATTATCCTGGAATCAATTGGGAAATGGTGAAAGGACGGTGTAGGGGGGAGGAAGAATTTCTAGATGTTATAAATGATAATTTCCTGGTGCAGTATGTTTATAAACCTACCAAAGGGAAGGCAATTTTAGAC
This sequence comes from Gymnothorax reevesii, assembly GCA_029721435.1. Lineage (NCBI taxonomy): Eukaryota > Metazoa > Chordata > Actinopteri > Anguilliformes > Muraenidae > Gymnothorax > Gymnothorax reevesii. The sequence goes on along the minus strand of CM056582.1, from coordinate 99,332,003 downwards.
TTAGTGCTCTGTAATGACCCCGATAGAATTAGCAATGTTGAGGTACTGGAGCCACTTGGGACAAGTGATCACTCTGCTGTTAATTTTGATGTTCCATGGGAAGAAAAAAAGATGTATTTTGAAAAAAAATTTTCAATTTTAGGTGAGAAAACTTTTACAGGATGCGCCCATATTTAAGTGAAATAAAATGGGAGACACTCCTGGACTATGAGTCCATAAATGAGATGTGGGAAAGATTTAAGGAGGTTTTACTTGAATCACAATGCAGATTCATTCCGAAGGTGTCCAAAAGTAAGCTGAAAACGCAGAATCCTCAGTGGATGACCAAAAGTATTCGTAGGATGTTGAGGGAAAAGAGGAATCTTTATAAGATGAACATAAATAATAACAATGAGAATACTAGGGCTGAATACTGTAAAATGCGGGCTGTGGTCAAAAAAGAGTTGAGAAATGCTAGAAGACTGTATGAAAGACAAAGTTGCAGAGGGGGCCAAAAACTAGCCCTAAGTGCTTCTTTCAGTACTGTAGCAGAAAAAGGAAAGTCAAAGAGCAGGTTAAGTGCATAAAGAATAAAAATGGATCGCTGCTATATGATAACAAGCATATTGCAGATGCCTTAAACAGTTACTTTGTAGAGAATTTTACCTCAGAGGGGGTCTTTATTTGGCCAGAGGGCATGTCAAATGCTCAAGATTATTTAGCGGAAATTGAGGTTCGGAATAACGAAGTATTAGGCAAGTTGCATAAACTAAAAGCAGATAAGGCGGCGGGTCCTGATGGCTTATATCCTAGAGTGCTCAGGGAAGCTGGTGAGTTCATCTTTAAGCCGCTATCCGCCATCTTCAGACGGTCTTTAAAAACTGGAGAAATACCAAATGATTGGAAACAGGGCAATATAATACCAATATATAAGAAAAGGGACCGTACCGAGCCAGGGAGTTTAACTTGCATTTCGTGCAAAATATTGGAATCTATCATAAAAGATGAGCTGGACTTATTTCTTGAACGTAACAGTATCTTGAGGGATAGCCAACATGGTTTTCGGAAGGGAAGTTCATGCCTAACAAACCTTCTGGAATTTTTTGAAGAGGCCACCAGGACTTACGACCAGAACAGGGCTTATGACATCATATCCTTGGATTTTCAGAAAGCATTCGATACAGTACCACATAAGAGACTAATTTTTAAAATGAGCTCCAGTGGAGTTACAGGAGGTGTTCTGAAGTGGATTCAAAACTGGTTACAGGACAGAATACAAAGAGTAGAGGTCAGTGATATCTCATCTGAGCTGGGTATGGTGGGGAGTGGCGTCCCCCAGGGATCAGTGTTGGGACTCCTGCTGTTCCTCATCTACATTAATGACCTTGATAGGAATATTGAGAGCAGATTGGTTAAATTTGCAGATGATACTAAATTGGAGGGTTTGGCAAATAGTCTAGGGTCCACTAAAGTGATTCAGGACGATTTGGACAGAGTCCAGAATTGGGCAGAAATGTGGCAAATGAAATTCAATCGAGCAAAATGTAAAGTTGTATATGTAGGTAATAAAAACATTAGACGGGATTACTTCATGGGAGGTTTAAAACTGGAATGTGCTGCACAAGAGAAAGATCTGGGAGTGATTGTTAACCAAACCCTCACAGGTTCTAGCCATTGTGCCGTAGCAGTTAAAAAAGCTTATCGGATGCTAGGATACATTGCCAAAAGTATTGAGTACAAATCTAAGGAGGTGATGCTTCTTTTGTACAACACGTTCGTTAGACCACACTTGGAGTATTGTGTACAGTTCTGGGGACCATACTTTAAGAAAGATATAGAGGCTCTTGAGAAAGTTCAGAGAAGAGCCACTAAGCTTATTCCAGGAATAAAAGATGAAAGCTACGAGAAGAGGCTGAAGATCCTTAATCTCATTAGTCTTAGGAAAAGGAGACCCAGGGGTGATTTGATGGAGGTCTTTAAAGGGATTAACAAAGTGAATTATGTAGGATTCCTTCGACCAAGTGTTGTGAGTAGAACTTGGGGTCACAAATTGACAAAAGGTAAATTTAGCACTGATATTCAAAAATATTTCTTCACTTAAAGAGTAATTTCAATGTGGAATAGCTTGCCTGACCATATTGTTGAGGCAGAGACCTTAGGGGTTTTCAAGAGCAGGCTTGACTTAAAGCTAGATACCATTGGGTCATTCAGTATCTGAAGGGATATATTCAAAATCGTATAAAGAAACTGGCGAGCTTAGTTGGGCTGAAAGGCCTGTTTTTGCCATTCATGTTATGTTATGTAATGTTATGTTAGGTTATGTTTTGACCAAAAACCATAACCATGACAATTGTGTGCAGAAGTCCACTTGGGAAAAACAATACAATGTTTACATATACATCGATGATGCCGTGGGTGTAATTCTGTCTTCTCAGCAAAACATATGCATAGATTGTTGTTAACTAACTAGTGAAGGCGAAATGGCAAAAAAATATTTCATTTGCTAAGCTTCTGGCAAACTGCCTTGTGTTTGTTGATCTAATTCCATTTATACTGACAAATGGTGAAAACACAAAACCCATATTTAATAACCAATTTTAATTCAATTTTAATACGAATAGAAAAAGAAATTTCCGTAACACTGTAAAGTTTCATCATATTATCTCATCAAATATTTTTCCGATATGCCATTGTGAATGCACAGACCCTCCACAAACTGTCAGTAGCAAGTGTATCCTCCTAGTGCTTGCACAAGTGCGTAGACGTCGAGGTATTGACACACACTAACGTTGCACAGTTGCTTGGGGTATGTTCCTCCACTCCTCCTGTAGTGCTGCTGTCAACTTGGCGATAAAGCGTGGTTGACATTGACGCTAGTGCACATGATAACCCAGTTCATCCCACGTGTTCAATGGGGTTAAGATCAGCTAAAATAGATGGTCGCAGGAGAACATCAATCCCTGCTTGTTGGAGAAAGGCGTGGAGTATGGGGACGGGCGTTGTCGTGTTGGAACATGAACGGTAATCGTTGTTGTCCATGGTCGCTCAATAGTATTTGGAGAACTGGTCTTAAAATCTGATCCACATACTGCTGTGCCATTAGACCTCCACGAATCACAACAATTTCACTCCGAAATCTCACATTAATAGCAGCCCAGACCACGACACGACCCTCACCAAACCAATTACTCTCCAGAACACACCTGTCTCGATGGCATTCATAGGGAGGTTGTAAACACTTTCTGTCTGTTGGTAGCAATGTGCCAGTCTATTGATAGTTGATGAACTGACCCTGAACAGGCCGGCAACCTCTCTTTGAGATGTTCCCACGAGCAGCATTCCCAAAGATCGCTCCCTCAGCTGTTCTATAATCCATGGCATTGTAATGTGAAAAGAAACCACTAGATGGCAGTATTGACCTTTTTTTTGTTAAGCCCAGACTGGAGCTAGTTTTGGGCATGTCTTGGGCATGTCTGAGACAAGTCCTAGAGAGGAAAAAAAAAAGTCTAAAAGGTGGGAGGGGTCTGCAAAAGAATATATAAGGACCATTGAGACAGTAAAGTAGCAGGAGAAATTGCAAGGAGAAGGATACATTTGACCAGACCTGTCATTTTTTTTCATGACCTGTGAAGCTTTTAGTGAACTTTTGCCTGTGTTGGAGCATTTTCCTCACCCAGGACATCACCAAGCAACCCCACCAAAGGGACTGTAAATATTTTTGTTCTTGTATTTATCAATCTGGGTCAGTAGAGTAGATAGTAGATTTGTTAAAGGTGTTAGTTTGGTTTTATTAAACGTGTTTAAGTTTTAAAATTGTGTCTGTCATCCCTTGCTGTCGTAAATGTAATAACAAATTGGGGCCATAACAGCATCCTGACATTGATGCTGATGGGGATGAATCACTGTGCCTTTGATGCGTCCGATGTCCAATGTTCCAGCTTTTAACCTTCATACCACTATATTTCTTCTGCGGCGATTTTGATGGATTTTTTTAAAAATCAACTCAAACTTGAAAAATTAGGCGTTGCGTTTTCACTGTGTTTCAGTATAGATGCAGCAGGCCTTCCACATGCCTTAATCCATCACAAACACTTTTTCAACTGCATTTTTGGCCTTGGAAGAAGGAAGAATTGAGCTCCCGGTTGCTGAGCAAGGTATCTTTCCTCAGTATTACACGTTCCCCAAGTGCTTCTAAGAACCGTTTTCCATAAAGTCAGACAACTTGCCAATTAAATACAGATAATGACTGCATTGAATGTGGGAGAGTATGGCGGTGCTGTCGGGTAGGCAGGACCTGAGTAAGATCTGATTGATAGTTATTCTACACCTGATTGACAGGTCAGAATGGACCATATACTGCATGTACTGTATTACTGTTGTCCTCCTGCCTCCCTCTGTGACACTCAGTCTAGATACTCCCAAATCTGTCTTATTTTTTTTTAAAAATTCAAAAGTGAAATCCTGCTCCTTCTCAAAGTTTGAACTGTCTCTACCTCTAAGGCAGAGAATCATGGGTGATAATCCCCACTGCTCAGTGTGAACCCTGCACATATTGGAGGCTAAAGTTTTACCCTAAATGTTTCTCTCTTTACAGACGCAAATACACTCTGATTAAAAATGTGTTGTACATGGTGACTGTGGACAGGAAACTCAAAAGTAATTTTCTTCAGAATTTGCTCCTTTGGTGATAATGGCAGCTGTCCTCAGTTTGGATCGTTTTGCCTTCAGTTTTGCAGTAGTAAGGGCAATCCATACCTCATGGACTTGGCTAAGGAAACTTAACCATCACAAAAATTGCACTCTGCGTTAAAAAAGTCTTGAGTTGCTTTCTCAGTATACAACTGAGGTTATTGTCATCTGTACTGTGATGCTCCTTCCGATGGAACTTGAAGTACACTGAAAAAAGTGATTTTGACCCCTAGTAAATGTTCCATATATTAAGCATATTTTAATAGAAATAGGTGTGTTATTTAACTCCACTTAAAAAATATAAGTAATTTCAAATAGTGAACATAATAAAAATATCTAGCTTCAGATAAAAATATTTTGTGCAACCACTTACCTTAAAAAAATTATGTTCATTCAACAAAACATTTTTTTCAGTGTATTTGCTGGAATGCAAGTGAATAATATTGTCCTACAAAATGCATAATTCATCCTACTGCTTTTTTTAGTAGGATGTTGTTTCTCATTTAAACAGGGTTTTTTTTTTTTTTTTTTTTTTTTTTAGTTAGACTTTCCCATGATTTACATCTTGTTGTGATCCCTCTGTATTTACTCTGGTGAAATCTTCTCTTTTTGACAGCCTGCTCCTTGAGACTGTTTTCAGGGCGGCGAAGTGTTGAGACGGGGGTATCCTTTACCAGCAAAAAATTTTTTTTCTGTCATCCACCATAGTTGTTATCCTAAAATAACAAAAACTTAATTTCCAAATATTTATGCACATGATCATAAGTACACTGATGATGCTCCTGTATGTTTTTCAGAGTGTTTAATGAATGTAAATTCCCACATTTCCCTCTGTGTATCTGACAGCTGCTTCATTACAAAACCCTGCACATCAGCAAATGCATAAACACAACCGATGAGGGCTAAAAAGAGAGAGCTGTGGTCATGGGTTTGAATCCGGCGAGGGGCCTTCCTATGTGGAGCTTGCGTGTTCTACATGTGGGTTTCCTCCCACAGTCCAAAGACATGTACGAGTGAATTCCATCAGGACGCAGGTTGCGGTGTCTGCGCAGCAAAACACAGAGGAAGAGGGCCACTTTTGTCCCCAGAGCTGTCCAACTCCTGAACAATGACCCCTCCCTGTCCCAACACCACTGCTCAGCCTCAGCTCAGCCCCCCTCCCCATCCTCCCTGTGACTGACTAAATGTACACAGCACTTTAACACTTTACACTTTATAGTATGCACAGAAGTACTTTAATTTGACAGTGGCTGTATATTTTAATTTTAGCATTTTATGTTTTAGTAGTTTTGTTCTGTTTGTCTCGTGATGCTGCTCCTCATGCCTTTTAAATTGCCCCTTGGGGACGAATAAAGAATTTGATTGATTGATGTACATCAGGCTAACTGGAGACACTATATTGCCAGTAGGTATGAGGATGAGAATGAATGGTGTGGGCATCCTGTGATGGATTGGTGAGCTGTCCAGGGGGGGTCCTTGCCCTTCACCCATAGTCAGCTGGGATAAGCTCCAGCTCCCCCTGCTACTCTAGTGAGGAAGAACCAGGTATAGACGATAAATGGATTTATGTATTTATTTATTACCCCACCCCGCCCGCAGGGGCAGGGCAAGGAGTGTTGTTTTTGGTTCGGTTTGTTTGTTGGTTTGTTTGTTTATTAACACTCTAGCAGCAAAACTAATGGTCAGATTCACCCCAAATTCAGCTTAAGGATTGCCACCCACCCAGAATAGATGCCTATTGAATTTAGGAAAAGTCGGTCAAAGTATGTGTGAGGGGCGGGGTTTGTTGTGCCTGGCACCACTTGTTTATTTCCATTTATGAAAATTATATTTTGGTGAAATTTGTAGATGGTGCCTTGAATCTCAGGACACAAGAAACAAGAATTCGCTCTTTCATGGAAATTTGAGTAAAACGTCCAAATTTTGAAGCTTTATTATTTACAAGAATGAAGAATGTAAATGGTTGTCTATTAAGCCAGCATTACGGATTCATAATTTGTTTGATTATTTGAAGTTTTATTGTGTCGGCATCCAAATATCCCAGCACAAAACAGATTTCACTGCATGAAAGAAAACGAGGGCACTTGCCTTGAACTTAAATGTGTTGCTGGCCACACACATTCTTCTTTTTTTTTTCGGTCAGAAGGATCCTCAATGCTGTTCTGCTGTTCTCAAGGAAAATTGATTAGCATATTCAGGTAGGCCCTATTTTTCCTCTGAACAAGCGAATTTTGTCACAAGACCTGTGTCTCAGAAATTGTCTCCGCTCCCTTGTTCAGTAACGTGTGGTTATTAGAGTTATTGTTTTCCTCTGTTGATCTTGTCTTGCCTGCCTCCCCCTTCAAGGTGAAATCATTTTTTCCCTCTATTGGCTTGGTGTTTAAAAGGGGATTTTGTTTCAGTGGTCATTGCTGGATTGTCAGGGACTGTACTGCCAAGCAACCAGTCATTTAGTCATCTAGATATTGTGTAAAAGGTTTGTCTTTGAAGTATAACGGATGTAAATGAGTTTGTCCTCAAAGTTTAGCAAATGTCAATAAAACTTGAAATTATAACTACAGCTTGTAGACTTGCTGTTAGAAATAAGCTTCCACATCTTATTCTCTGAGACCAGGATTGGGAGTTCATTCCTGATAACCCAATTGACTTGTTCTCTTCTTCTGTCCAGTTTATTATGAACACTTCCCAAACCCTCAACAGGGTTCCAGTTTGGGACAGCGATCCTGTTAAACTACTTCCCTCTTCTAACCAGCTCAAGCGAGGGTGAATCACCTGGCAGCTGCAGGGGAAGCCACAGGCCTGGAGGATGCTGAGCTCCTACCCTGAAGATTGTACATCAGAGCTGCACTGTTCCCTGGTCCTTTTGGCTGCAGCCTCATCCACACCGTATTCCCTGGATAAATACTCCTGATTGGATTATACCCATGTCTGCATTTGGTTCTCCGTCTGGATCGTAACAAATTTAAATTTAGAACATTTAGTCCCTTGTCCTCGAGAAATTAAGACAAACTTACACGTCTCACCTCTGAAACATATTGTGATGTATTTCCACGAACAGCAGCTTGTATCTTAGGGAAATGGTTTAGTTATCAGCGAGGCAAAGGACAAGTATCTGACTTTAGCTGGACAATAATGTTCTGTTGTCCATTGAGGCAAAAGATTAAAGCCACTTACTTCAAGAAATGTTTACTACAGGAGCCATCTTTGCCCCTGGATCTGCCTGGATTAAGGATTCTTCATGACATGGACTCAACATCGAACCAGAAACATTCTGTGGAGATTCGGGAACATGTCGTCATGACAGCAACGTTCTGACCCCACCATCTGCATCTCAGCCTTTTTATTCCTTTTTCATGCTTTCGCCCCAGCCCACTCCCCGAATTAGATAGATATTGCTAATAGGATTGTTCGACATAAATAAATTGTTAATTGTTAATTATCTGTGCTCCCCAATGATATGAAACATTTTAGTTTCTCTCTTGGCTTTTTTTTTTTTATTGGAAGTGAGTGATGCTCCTTTGAAAATAAACTAAAAACAGTCTGCTGTTCTTTTGGACCCAGGACTGTTGAGGTTAGTTTCCGTAATAGTCCGACCCTTAACATGTTTTTTCAATGTCTGTATTTTATTACGTATCTTTCAGTTAACTCAGGAATCGTTCCAAAAATCTGGCAAACTGCATGTGTCTCTATGCTGAGAGTGCTGCTCTAAACAAGTCACTATATAACTGTGGGTAAAAAACCTGCCTCCTGCTGGTACAGCCTGCGGTTATACATTTATATGTATTCAAAACAGCACTAAGTTTTTGGGTGAGTGACGACTCGGGCCATTCTGTCTGCCAGTCACCGTATCGGATTGTACGACCACAAACCAGTAAAACCTGTGCACTTGATTTTTGTCAGCACGCACCGGAGGAACACCAATGAGGCGTACAAGTGACCATGGCAGAGGAGGAGGGCCAGTGTCGGAGGGCTTGTACGCAAGACAGCTGTAACCAAGGTGACGGGACCAGCGACCATGTTATACAACAGCTTACAGAGCTAAGCTCGCTAGACCCGTTGGTGTATGCATCTGTGTTCATGAACTTGCTGGAATAGGTGTATCAATATGGATCAAGTGACATTCAGAATGAGGTGATTAAAGCCGACATGGAAACGCTCAGCAGTTTACACGCAGCTTTGTGTAATAAACTGTACGCGATGTTTCCTGAATACAGAGATTGCAGAGTTATCAACAGGCAGGTGAAGAAAACAATTGTACCTGACATTTTTAATCTCGGGTATAGTATAGTGAACCAAAGTCCTATCAAAGAGCTGGATAAAATTTTTGGAGCAAAATCAGCAACGGAATCATCGCAGGAAACACTGCTTTTCTCTGTGACTGAGTTTCAGAAAACAGGAAAACATTACTGATATGCGTGCTGAGAACTCGCAGTTACGACAGAAGAGGGATAAATCTAACGCATCAGCTGGCACACAGCCACAAACGGATGATTAGAGCGATGACAAGGACTCTGTATCTGGCATCTCTCGTACAAATGGTGCACAGCCCTCTAAACTGACGCCTGACCCGCACAATACTGTAATGTGGAAAGGAGCCACTAGATGGCAGTATTGACCTTTTTTTTGTTAAGCCAGTCTGAAGCTAGGTTTGAGCATGTCCTGGGCATGTCTGAGAGGGGAAAGTCCCAGAGAAGAAAAAAGTCTAAATGTGGGAGGTGGCTGCAAAAGAGTATATAAGGAGAAAAGTTGAGAGAGTAAAGTAGTAGGAGAAATTGCAAACAAAAAGATACATTTGACCAGACCTGTCATTCTTTTCAAGATCTGTGAAGCTTTTAGGGGATTTCTGCCTGTGTTTTCCTCACCCGGAACATCACCAAGCAACCCCTTTTCAAGGGACTGAAAATATATTTTTTCTTGTATATTATCAATCTTGGTCAGTAGTAGAAATTGTAGGTTAGTGTTGGTCTTTGTTTAATTAAATCTGTTTGAGTTTTAAAATTTTGTCTGTCATCTCTTGCTGTCTTATATGTCCAGGATAGACGATTGTGTGAGTCATTTTTTGAAAATCTAACATTTCAAATTGTAAAACTGTTTTTGAATTTTCCTATATATATATGTAGATAATATATATATATTGACAGATCAACAGCAATGGAAGATTTCTTGGCTTCACCAACCGTAGTGGTTTTGAAGTCTTTTAAAAAGACAGAACTGGTAGGAATATGCGGACAGTTAGAGCTGACAGAGGTAAAACCAGCCATGCGAAAAGCAAGACTGGCGAGATTGATGAAAATATGTTTGTGCCAGGAGATCTGGAACAGTTTCCAGTGGAAAATCCATATGTAGAAATGGAACTTAAATTAAAAATGCTAGAGATTGAACGGGAGGAAAAAGAGAAACAAAGGCAGTTTGAGTTAGAAAAATTAGCAAGAGAAGAAAAACAGAGAATTTGAGAGGGCAGAAAAAGAAAAACAAAGAGAATTTGAGAGAGAGAAAGAACAGAAAGAGAGAGAAAGAGACAGAGAGATTTTGATTTAGAGAAGTTAGATAGAGAAGAAAGGCTCCAACTGGAGCAACTAAAAATTAAAATAGAAGCGGAGAACAAATTTCGTGCTAGCCAGGAGGTAAAACTGGTGCTCCCTTTCTCCAAGAAGGAGGTTTATAAGTATTTCCAGTGCTTTGAAAAGGTAGCAAAGAGTTGCCAGTGGCCAAAGGAACACTGGCCCCTGTTGTTGCAAACTGTCCTCAAAGGTAAAGCTCAACAAGCCTATTCGGCTTTGTCTGCAGATGATTCCTCTGATTATGAGGTGGTCAAAAAGGTTATTTTAAGAGTTTATGAGTTGGTTCCAGAGGCTTAGTGACAGAAATTCAGAGGTCTGAAGAAATCTGACAATCAGACTTATGTGGAATTTGCAAGAAGAAGGTTTGCTTTGAGCGCTGGTGTACTTCTATGGAAGTCAAGGATGATTTCAACTCACTAAAAGAGATGGTGTTAGTTGAAGAATTCATGAACTGTGTTAAGGATGATATTAAGACCTACCTAAATGAGAAGCAAGCACTGAATTTGCAATCAGCTGCCAAATTTGCAGACGAATATGTTCTCACACATAAGTCCAAATTTCAGTCTAGCAGTAACAATAAATGGTTCCAATTTCAGAAAAAAGTTAATGGTGATACCCAAGATTCCACACAAAAAGACAAATCTGGTGATGGTGCTCAGAAATCCAGTCGCAGGTCTGATCAAAGTGTGAAAGCTGACAGTGACAAAAGTAGTCTAGTTTGCAATTATTGCAAGAAATCTGGTCATGTTACAACTAACTGTTGGTTCCTTAAAGCTAAGAAAGAAAAAGAAAAGGATACCGAACCCAATGCCTTTGTGAAGACAAGGTTAGAAACCCCTGGAGTAGATGACTGATCTGCTAAATTGCCTGCTCCTTGTGGGGCTAATAAGCCTGATACTGCTGACTTTATGAGGGAGGAATTTCTTCCATTTGTGTCAGAGGGATTTGTGGCTCTGAATGAGCATTCTCCTCCTGTCCCCATATATATCCTAAAGGATACCGGAGCTTCTCAGTCACTTTTCTTGATGGACTCCTTGGAGTTACGTGATGAGACCACTTCTGGGGATTTCATACTTGTACAAGGTATTGAAGGGAGGTCTGTATCTGTACCCCTGCGCTCGATATTCTTGAAGTCAGATTTAGTTACAGGACAGGTAAAGGTGGGACTTATGTCAAGTCTACCAATAAAGGGTGTTTCTCTGTTGCCAGGCAATGACCTGGCTGGGGGCAATGTAGTTACCCCCAATTCATCTTACTTCACAGTCGAGCACTGAAGATGGCGATGATGACCCATCTCTGTAGTGACCCGTGCTATGGCCAAGAAGGCTCAAGAAGAAGATGATGTGGTGCCGTCCAGCACACTGAATAGTCATGACTCAGGTGGTTTGCCTCATGACTCTGTTTGGCCTACAATAGTTTCTCCGTTTGAGGACTGATCAGACACGTTTATCAGTTCTTTGATAAGCCAGCCAGATGGGTCTGGTGATTCTGATGTGTCTGGAGACTTGTCTCTGTCCAGAAAGTGGTTGATTCAGGAGCAAACGAATGATCCTGAAATTTGTGTACTAAAGAAGAGAGCCCTTCCTGATGAAGAAATAGAGGCAGTTCCAGTTGGGTATTATCTCAAGGATGGTGTGTTGATGCGGAAGTGGCGCTCTCCAGATATCCCTGCCAATGCAGATTGGGCGGTGGTCAAGCAAATTGTTGCTCCGAAGGCCTACAGGAATGAGATCTTAACAATGGCTCATAGTTTACCTTTAGGAGGTCATCTTGGTGTTAACAAGACTGTTGATAAGATCATGAAACACTTCTTCTGGCCTGGACTTCTGAAAGACATTTCTAACTTTTGCAAAACCTGTCACACTTGTCAGGTAGTTGGAAAACGCCAATTAGGCCCACCTGTAGCTCCATTGCAGCCTATCCCAGCATTTGGGGAGCATTTTTCTAAGGTCATTGTTGATTGTGTTGGTCCATTACCCAAGACTAGATCTGAAAATCTGTACTTGTTGACAATCATGTGTGCATCTACTAGATTCCCTGAAGCCATACCTCTACGTAACATTAAGGCAACTGCAATCTCGAAAGCTTCGATAAAGTTCTTCACGTTGTTTGGCCTTCCCAGGGAAATTCAGTCAGACTAAGGTAGCAATTACACTTCCGGATTGTTTCAGCAGGTTAAGATAAGATAAGATATACTTTATTGAACCCTGTGGGGTAATTTGTCCTCTGTATTTGACCCATCCTATAGTTAGGAGCAGTGGACAGCCACAGAGCTGCGCCCGGGGACCAACTCCAGTTCTAAAGCCAGTTCTTTGGTCAGGGGTACTGGTTGGAGTGTTCCTATGAGGCATGTTTTTGTGGGTTGGGGAATCCGGAGTACTCAGAGGAAACCCACGCGAACACAGGGAGAACATGCAAACTCCACACAGATAGGCCCCAGGCCGAAATTTTCTTGCTGTGCAGCAGTGCTAACCATTGTGCCACCGTGCCGCCTAGGTTGTGTATGAACTAGGTGCAAAGCAGATCCTTTCTAGTGCCTATCATCCAGAGAGTCCGGGTGCCTTAGAGCGGTTTCATTCCACTCACAAGACAATGATGAGGACTTATTGTTATGATCATGAGAAAGACTGGGATGAAGGTGTTCATTTGCTGTTGTTTGCAGCTAGAGAAGCAGTGCAGGAGTCTACTGGATTCAGTCCATTTGAGCTAGTGTTTGGCCATGAAGTGAGAGGACCTTTGCTATTGTTGAGTGAACAATGGTAAGAGAAAGAGCCGTATATCTGTTAGACTATGTTAGCAAGTTCAAGGACAGATTGCGTGCTGCTTGTGACCTAGCCAAAGAGAACTTGAAATCAAGTCAGGGAAAAATGAAAACCTGGTATGATCATAAGGCTAGAAGTTGTGAGTTTAAACCAGGAGACAAGGTTCTTGTGTTGTTTCTCTTCCAGTCCAATCCATTCCAGGCTAGATTTCATGGTCCTTATGAAATTCTGACCAAACTCAATGATCTCAATTACATTGTGAAGACTCCAGATACAAAACAGTTGTGTCACATTAACATGCTGAAGCCTTATCATGATAGAAATAATAGGGTTGCAGCTGTCACTTCAGATCCTATGGCCGGAACTTGTGAAGATGAGGGGGAGTTTCAAGATGATGAACCTAGAATTAAAGCTAAAGTTCTTTCATGTAAATTGTCAAATTCTGAAGTGTTGCAAAATCTTGATGTAAAACTCCAGCACTTAGAACCCTCACAAAAAGATCAGTTTGAGAGGTTGATCAAGAAATATAAAGATCTATTTCCTGATGTTCCCAAGAGAGTTTCTATAGCCTCTCATGATGTAGATGTTGGTGATGCCAAACCAATAAAACAGCATCCATACCAGATGAATCCTAAAAAGAGAAAGATTGCTGAGAAAGAGGTTGAGTACATGTTAGAACATGATATTATCAAACCCTCCGACTCAAATTGGAGTTCACCCTGTGTGCTAGTTCCAAAACCTGATCGAAGTACTAGATTCTGCACAGATTATCGTATCGCCGGTTTGCCACACACGGGTGCGTACATCGACGACCTGATCACATGGAGTGACTCCTGGGAAGAACATCTGAAAGATATAGAGATGTTGTTCCAGGACTTGACCCAGGTTAATCTGACTGTTACCCTGAACAAGAGTGACTTTGGTTGTGCGACTGTCACGTATCTTGGCTACGTCATAGGCCAGGGTAAGGTGGCACCCATAAATGCTTAAGTCCAAGCCATCATGGACTTTCAAGTTCCTGACAACAAAAAAGCTTTGCGCTGCTTCCTTGGAATGATCGGGTACTACCACAAGTTCTGCAAGAACTTTGCTGAGATTGCTCTTAGTCTCACCAACCAACTGAAGAAAGGCGTAAAGTTCACTTGGGATGAAGCATGCCAAAGAGCCTTCGATCGCCTGAAGTCTCTGCTGTGTCACTTCCCCGTGCTCAAATCTCCTGACTTCAACAAACCGTTCTCCATCGCGGTCGATGCTTGCGACCAAGCTTGTGGATCTGTGCTCCTACAGAGAAGTGACTCTGATGACATTGAGCATCCCGTGGCATACTTCTCCAGGAAGTTCAATCACCACCAAAGGAACTATTCCACAATTGAGAAGGAGCTGTTGGCTCTGGTTCTTGCCTTACAACACTTTGAGGTTTAAGTTTGTACATGGAAAAAGCCAATGATTGTGTACACTGACCACAATCCGTTAATGTTTTTGAGTAAGATGAAAAACAAGAATCGGAGATTGTTGAACTGGAGTTTGATTATACAGGAGTTTTACTTGGAAATTAAGCATGTAAAGGGTACTGGCAATGTAATTGCTGATTGCTTATCCCGTGTTTGAGTATGTATATATATCACGTGTTTATCCGCATATTGTATTTTATGTATATAAATACAAGTGTCTACTTAACCATTTTTGTATTGAAAAGAAAAATTTTGCCTTTATGAGTCAAATTTTTTCCCTTTTGGGATGAAGGTGTAATGTGGCCACTAGATGGCAGTATTGACCTTTTTTTTGTTAAGCCCAGTCTGGAGGTAGGTTTGGGCATATCCTGGGCATGTCTGAGAGGGGAAAGTCCCGGAGAAAAAAAAAAGTCTAAATGTGGAAGGGGGCTGCAAAAGAGTATATAAGGAGAAAAACTGAGAGAGTAAAGTAGTAGGAGAAATTGAAAGGAAAAGGATACATTTGACCAGACCTGTCACTCTTTTTCAAGACCTGTGAAGCTTTTAGGGGATTTTTCCCTTTGTTGGAGCATTTTCCTCACCCGGAATATCACCTAGCAGCCCCATCTCAAGGGACTATAAATATTTTTTTTATTGTATATTGTCAATCTTGGTCAGTAGTATAAATTGTAGGTTAGTGTTGGTCTTTGTTTAATGAAATTTGTTTGAATTTTTAAATTTTGTCTGTCTTCCCTTGCTGTAGTAAATGTAATTTCAAATTGGGGCCATAACAATACAAATTCCCCAGAGGGATCTGGCTACCCAAGCAGGTACTGCCGCAGACAAGCGAGGAAGAAGAAGCAGCAGCTAAGAAGAGGACAACAGCCTCCGGAGCCGCACCGGGGTCCGCGCCTGCAGCCGCACCAGGAGCCACACCGGGAGCCGCACAGGGGGCCGCACCCACTGCTGGTGCTGCTGCTGCCCATAATCCAGGTACCTGTAATGGGCCTACCCGCGCTGATGGGCCTGCTGGAGGTGACCGCACCAACCAGCCGCATATCCACGCTGCTGACAGCTTTAGTAAGCAAGAAATCTACGTCGGGGGCATTTCCGACACGCACACTGCCGAGGAAGTCAACGAGCATTTGAGTGGCATTAGTGTCGCTCACAACGTGCATGTGGAACAGCTATCGAGGCGACAGGACTGGAAGTCTTTCAAAGTCGTGGTTCCAGTTGAAAAAGCGGATCTGGTGCTGAATACCAAGAAATGGCCGCCTGGCGTAAGGGTGAGGCCTTTTCGTGCCCGGGCTGAGGGAAACTGGTGCCAAGCACCGCATAGGACGGACTTTTACCATCGGTCACATCATGGGCTCCAAATCCCAGCTCAGCAGTGAGGAAACATTAGACAAAACGGAAGACAACCACCCTGCTTCTCCAGCAGGCCAGCAAACAACGTGTCGAGATCCAGCGCCCAGCGATCTTGGCACAACCAAGCTGCAAACACGCACAGGGGCTGGGAGGACCGCAGAAAATGCAGGGAAAAACCTGGGTAGACGACAGCAGATATGACGCCCGACATCACAGAGACTGGGAGGGTGACTCCTAGCCCAACCGGGAGTATGCCCCAGGCCATCGCGCCCGCTACATCCATGGACATGATAGACGATATGAGCAACAAGCAAGGCACGACAGATACGCTGATGCATAATCTTAATCATAATTTTGATAAGTTATGCCTTGAGTCGATGAACTGTAAGGGATTCAAACAATCCGCTCATTATATCTGTGATAGATTAAAGACGTGACATTTTATGTTTGAGTGAGACTTGGCTTAGGCCCCATGAAGTCTCTCTTATAGAGTCTGTGGTGCTGCAGGAGAATCGTTCACCCTTATTATCTTACAGCTGTTTTGCCAAGTCTGGTATGATGGACGCCCCGAATGACTATGCAGGCCGTCCTTATGGCGGCGTAGCCATTATACGCAAAACTCAACATTACTTATCATACCGTGAGTTAGAAACGTCATGTGACAGGATCCTACCAGCTGCATTATGTGACATTTCAGGAGAAACACTGGAGATAATCGTGTGTGTGCATGTGCCTTTTTATAAAAGTTGCGATAGGGATCAGGCAGAAGCTTTTTTGGCCACATTAGATCCGTTGCAAATTATTATAGATTAATACGGTTGTGATGTTCCTGTAAGGCTCTGCGGAGATTTTAATGTAAAACTACCTCATGAAGTAACATTAAACAGAAACTGGTATAAGAGCTCAGGTTATACGGCTCATAGTAACATATTGTATGATTTTATGATTGCAAATAATCTTGTCGCTGCTGATCTTATGTTTCCTCAACCTGTTAACTATACGTTTTTCTGTCATGCTAGCAAAGCGTACACATGGATTGATCATATGTTAGTTACTTTACATAATAGTTTCTCTGTTTTGCTTTGTGAAATCATAGAAGAGGAAGAGGGTAACGTTAGTGATCACCTGCCTCTCCGGATGGTGTTTTCTGTATCTGGGGTAAATGAGGCCAAGGTACATGTTAGTTACAAGACTAATGTGTGTTCTGAGTTCACTACCTACACCGCTCTTGACTGGCGTGACACTAGGCGTCGTGACCAGTACCATACGCTTCTTACTGAGAAGCTGTGGCAGATGGATCCGCTGGTATTAACAGAGGGTATGGATACACAATCAGTTAGGGCATGTCTGGATTCTCAGATTGAGCAACTTAACAAAGTTATGCATTCAGCAGCTGCTGATGCCGGTTGTCTATCAGTGCAAAAATACAAGCCAAAACCATTTTGGTGTCCATAATTGAGTCGTATACGGGATAAGAAATGCTGTCATCCCGACTGATCAGATGGCCGATCATTATGCATCTATCATGCAGGATAACGATGTATTGTCTGAAGAACAGCAACGTATAACTAATAGTGTCACTGAAACATATAACATTTTTAAAATCTCGCACTCTGCCAGTTGTTAATATATCTATTGATCAAGTCAGTGATCTAATTTCCTCTCTTAAGCAGGGATGTTCGCCCGGTATTGATGGTGTTAGCACAGAACACTTAGTTTATGGTAAGAGTGATATACTTTGTGATAAACTCGTTTCTCTTTATTCTGCTGTTCTCCGGCCTGGGTGTGTTCCTACAGTATTTACGCTGGGTGTCATTGTACCGATACTTAAAAAACTAACATTAAACCCAAATTTTTTTTAGAAAACAATAGGCCTATTACACTTAGCTCTGTGCACACAAAACTTGTTGAAATGTTAATTTTGGCAGATGGTAACACTTGTAGAACGCAATTCGGATTCAGAGAGTCTAGGGGTTCGGTACTCGGTTGTACGCTTTTAACTGATGTCGCCTCATACTTTAAGTTCCGTGGCTCACCAGTATTTATGTGTGGTTTGGACGCAGAAAAATGTTTTGACAGTATTTGTCATAGTGCACTTTTATATAAATTGAGGAATAACATTGCAGATTGTCATTGGATGCTTTTATATGAATGGTGCAATAATTTGAAAGCCACTGTTAGATGGAATGATGAATATCGTAAGGTCTTTACAGTATCACGCGGTACGAGGCAGGGTAGCCTACTGTCGCCGCGTCTATTCAGCATATTCATTAATGATTTACTTGTTGATCTGTTTAAATCTGAGAACAGTTTGCGCAATGGAAATAACTCCTATAATCTTTTGCATACGCTGACGATGTGACTTTGTTCAGCGCCACTGTGACCGGGCTGTAGTCAATGATTGACATGTGTCAAAGTTATTCTACAACGTGGCGTTTCAAATTTGGTATAAAAAGGTCTAAATGTATGATGTACGGGAAAAACTTGTTTGTCTCTGAGCCGTATTGGCGACTAGGTGAAAATACAATGGAAAATGTGAATGTGATAGAAACCTTGCGTGTTATGCTATCCAGTGATGGTCGTCCTGATGCCCACGCAGAGCACAGGCTGAGGAAGTGTCAGCAAGGGTTTTTCAGCCTGGACAATGCAGGCATGCCATATCCAGGTTTACCAGTTCATATAAAATCTTATCTGTGGAATTCAATTTGTCACCCAACTTTAATATACAGTTTAGATACAATGTCTCTTAGTAATACTCAGTATAAGTGATCTCTGGGTTTAAGTAATTATTGTCGCCATACTAAACTGTTAAAGGCACTAGCCATTCTGCCTGTATGTGATGTTACTGATATCATGAATGTTTCCCTCTGGCAGCGCATATTCGAGTTTGACTCTCCTGTGCGAGATCTATGTTCATATTTTATATCGTTGTGTGCCATAACAGGCCAACATATTCCTAATACTTTAGCTAATATAATTATTTCAATGGGTCTCTGCGTTTAATAACAATCGTAGAGGACGACACTCTGCTTGTACAAAAGGGGATGGCGTTGTGGATTCGTTTCATTGTCTTCTACATGAATCAGATTTTTTGCACAGAGACTCTAATGCGTATAATCTAGTCAAGCTGCCGTGTAGAGCCTACAGTTAGCTCATTAATGCTCTTGGTCTCAGTCTCTACATCTGTATTACCATGATTGATCCAAGTCACTATACATCTATAATATTATGTTGCAACTCAGAAGCCCCAGCCGCATAGAGGATTTTGGGAACAGGAAAGAGGAATTCCAGGTTAAAATAAATTCATATTTGATTATGTATGGCTGAACTTGATGGGTAAAATTACTATTAATATGCAAATTTGCCAGAGGAGCCCATCTTAAAGAACGTCCATTTCCACCACAAAGATGAAAACACCAATGAAACAAATGAGGATATAATCACTACAGGGAACAGTGACATCGGTAACTCTACGTTCTTCATGTTCGCATGGCAAGCAAACCAATAAACCCATGAGACACTTCGCTGGCACCTCAGTTAAAACCATGAAATCAATAAATAGAAATTGATGAAGTAGTGGTTCTCCACTACCTGTGATAATGCCATAAGCACATTAATCACTGTCTCTCAGCTAAATGGTACTTAAAGACATCATTTCTGCAACCATATCTAAGGCTACGTTTAGACAGCAGGTCTGGATGCACAATTCAGATTTTTTGGAGAAATTGAATTTTTTTGTGCGCTCATTCATTATATGCGACTTCTATCAGTTTTGAGCATAAACTGAATGCGACACTGAAGAGACCCGCTTGCGCAAAAGAGGTCCTGAGGTAATACGTGATCACGCAGGCACACACTGTTTGTTTATGGAAGTAAATGTGGAGGTATCTCTCCTCGGCGCGTGCGGCACTGATAAAGTAAAAGTCGGATAAATGCGACCTGGCCGTTCAGACAGCAGTCGCATTGCAAAATATCAGATACGTATCGCATTTAGGACCACATATGAAAGTGGTCTGGGTCGTTTTTAAAAAAATCTGATTCGTGCCGTTCAAACTGTCTTTAACAGATCGGATACAGGTCAGATATGGGCAAAAAAACGGATTTGGCCCACATTTGCCTGCTGTCTGAACGTAGCCTAAATCTCAATTGTCCACATGTAACTACATTTCAACTGTTTTATTTGTTACATGAAATATTATTCACAAACTTACAGTGAGTTTTGCCCAAGATTGTATTATAAAATACAATTGGGAAATTCGAATGACTTCAATAAGTTAAGATGAACAAGCCCAGAGATAGTTTCATTAGTTTTATTCGCCAAAGTAACAGGTGACTACAGAGTTGCTGGATGAAGCCCTCAGAGGAAATACAGTGGAACTGACTCCCTTCTGCAGAGATAAAGTTGGGTCCTTAAACAGAATGTAAAGAAAAAACTGCTGTTCATTCCTTGACTAAAGGCCCTGACTTCACTCCAAAACTGCCCCTGTGGTTTACCCCTGCTCTCTCTGTCTTGGTCCTCCTACTTGCTACTGTTCTTTCAATCAGTTCTCTCAGGACTTTCTTGCAGAAGAGAAATGTAATCTTTTAGGACTTTCTCTCCTTAGACTTAAACTGAAATTTGTCATTTATCTAAGGACTATCTTGACCTGAAGAGCTGTGAAAGCAACACATTTTACATGATACAGAGGATCTCAGAAGTACTTCCACTCCTCTGAAATCACACAGCATCCAAACACCTGCAGGAAGCTACACTGGTTACCATGTCTCGTCTGCATTTCAGTGCCAGGCTTCTTGCTCAGCTCGAGAGTTAAACGGAGTGGCAGGTATAAGAGCTGCTCACGTGGTTTCTTAGCTTTGATCAAGTGCTCGCAAAGTGAAGATTATAAGCCACAGTGTCCGCTATTTTTATATTTCTTTTTTTTTTCTCAAGGGTGTAATCAGATAAGTATGACATACCCATACATTTTATCACTGCACTGCAACTTTCTTCCTGTATGTGGCAGGAAAATCGTAGGGAGTGCAGACGCATGTGAACATCTGTTTGTGATTAATAAATGTAGAAAAATGTAGCAGGTGTTTTCTTCTTGATTTATGTGCAAGTATATGTGTTAGTCTTTTTAATCTCTTCAATATTGTGCTGGCAATTTCATGACTGGGATCTTGAGCTTTCACTAAAATTAACTGCACTTTAGTAGCATTGTATCAGATTAGTATATTGCATTATTTTTGCTCCCTGATACTAAGGTTTGATAGGAACTAACTGCACTGTTACAATCTGTTGGTCTCCAGTGCACAAGCATAGTCTGACTCATGCAGGCCGGATGTCAGATTTGACTTTGTGGACTCGGCAACAAGTGCAATCAGAGCCTTGTCTGACCATAGATACCTATGATACCAGAGAAAACTAGATATGTGTATCACAATTCAAAAACAATGTCTTTGGTACATTGCTGGGAATCGCCAGTATTTGCATCCAGCCTAGAGGGCCACTGGGTACAAAATTTTCAGAATTTTGAGGTTGACTACCATCTACACTGAAAATACTTTTGAGATTTTACTAATGCCGTAATGTACCCCAAAGGGACCATGTTCTCAGATATTTAAGATCTCCATCTTGCTGGGTGAACATAATTGTGCCTTTTACCACCACAGAACATATCTGGATTTTTGAGAAAATATACCGCAAACATGCATCAAAAATCTATTTTGACCATCTTTCTGGCCGTCCATTGCACAGACCCAGCAAGATACCAAGGTAATATTCACTTAAAATGATCGACTTGCTGTGAGTTAACACATAATAAAGCATTCTAAATCGGTACATGTCAGGGATATTATTTTTTTCCATTCCATTTCCAATTTTTATTGTCATTTCTCAAATAATTCCAGCTCAATGCTATAGTTACCCAGCTTGGCCACGTGGTGGTACTGATGTCCGACCAAACTTGACGTGCCACAGGTCTTGATAAAAGTATAACATATTTGGTGCTGTGTACTCTCAAGTCATGATAGTTCATGTAAAATGTGGTGTCAACAGCTTTTGGACAACAAAACTGAACCACTTTAGTGGCTTTCAGGTTGCACAACCAGCAGGGAAAGTTAGATATGCACCCAAAAATTCAGCTTTTTCCCTAAGACAACCATATCTACCTACGTGCCAACTGTCATTCAATTCCAGGGGGGTCAACTGCGCACCGAACAACGATCTCTCATGGAATCGCTCTTACTTAAACAGTTAACCACCACTATATCTAGGTAATTTTATCATCAAAGTTGTTAACACAATTCTGCAGGATCATTAGATATAGCCTTTAACATTTTAGCATATTCAACATTTAATTTGTGTGAAAAATAAAAAAATAAGGAAGAAATATAAGAAAAATAAAGTGTGATGAATGTTCTAGCCATCATACACTCAACAAAAATATAAACGCAACACTTTTGTTTTTGCTCCCATTTGTCATGAGATGGACTCAAAGATCTAAAATTCATTCCAGATACACAATATTACCATTTCTCTCAAACATCGTTCACAAATCTGTCTAAATGTGTGATAGTGAGCACTTTTGCTTTGCTGAGACAATCCATCCCACCTCACAGGTGTGCCACATCAAGATGCTCATCAGACACCATGATTAGTGCACAGGTGTACCTTATACTGCCCACAATAAAAGGCCACTCTGAAATGTGCAGTTTTGTCTCACAGCAAAATGCCACAGATGGCGCAAGCATTGAGGGAGCGTGCAATTGGCATGCTGACAGCAGGAATGTCAACCAGATCTGTTGCTCGGGCATTGAATGTTCATTTCTCCACCATAAGCCGTCTTCAAAGGCGTTTCAGAGAATATGGCAGTACATCCAACCGGCCTCACAACTGCAGACCACGAGTAACCACACCAGCCCAGGACCTCCACATCCAGCAAGTTCACCTCCAAGATCGTCTGAGACCAGCTACTCAGACAGCTGCTGAAACAATAGGTTTGCATAACCAAAGAATTTCTGCACAAACTGTCCGAAACCGTCTCAGGGAAGCTCAACTGCATGCTCGTCGTCCTCATCGGGGTCTTAACCTGACTCCAGATCGTCGCCGTAACAGACTTGAGTGGGAAAATGCTCACATTCGATGGCGTCTGGCACGTTGGAGAGGTGTTCTCTTCACGGATGAATCTCGGTTTACATTGTTCAGGGCAGATGGCAGACAGCGTGTGTGGCGTCGTGTGGGTGAGCGCTTTGCTGATGTCAATGTTGTGGATCGAGTGGCCCATGGTGGTGGTGGGGTTATGGTATGGGCAGGCATCTGTTATGGACGAAGAACACAGGTGCATTTTATTGATGGCATTTTGAATGCACAGAGATACCGTGATGAGATCCTCAGGCCCATTCTTGTGCCATACATCCATGAACATCACCTCATGTTTCAGCAAGATAATGCACGGCCCCATGTTGTAAGGATCTTTACACAATTCTTGGAAGCTGAAAATGTCCCAGTTCTTGCATGGCCAGCATACTCACCGGACATGTCACCCATTGAGCATGTTTGGGATGTGCTTGACCGGCATATACGACAACACGTACCAGTTCCCACTAATATCCAGCAACTTCGCACAGCCATTGAAGAGGAGTGGACCAACATTCCACAGGCCACAATTGACAATCTGATAAACTCTATGCGAAGAAGATGTGTTGCACTGCATGAGGCAAATGGTGGTCACACCAGATACTGACTGGTTCTGAGTCCCCAGACCCCCAATAAAGCAAAAACTGCACATTTCAGGGTGGCCTTTTATTGTGGACAGTCTAAGGTACACCTGTGCACTAATCATGGTGTCTGATGAGCATCTTGATGTGGCACAGCTGTGAGGTGGGATGGATTGTCTCAGCAAAGCAAAAGTGCTCACTATCACACATTTAGACAGATTTGTGAACAATGTTTGAGAGAAATGGTAATATTGTGTATCTGGTATGAATTTTAGATCTTTGAGTCCATCTCATGACAAATGGGAGCAAAAACAAAAGTGTTGCGTTTTTATTTTTGTTGAGTGTAGTTAGCCTACAACTTTGTGACCTCAAGAGCTAATTAAAGACGGTCCTTCATAGGCTACTCACTGACTGAGTTTTATTTGATGCACTGAACTGAAAATCGCTGCTTTTTGGGAGTGGGCATGGACGAATTGAACAGAAATCATAAGTTGGTATAGGTCAAAAATTGGCTGCAAATCAGAAAATGTACAGTGAATTGCGAAGTCAAATTGTTGACTTCCAGCCCAGAGTCAGAGTTAGTGGAGCAATGATCCCCGACTGTAGCACTGCAGGGGTAATCGCCCCGATGCTCCCTTCGTAGTCAATGCCAGTGACGACATGTACCATAGACTGAGAAACTCTGGTCTGTATCACTTGTTCTTCAGGATATTCAGATAAGCTACAACCCATCTCTCGCGTATTACAACAAAATCCTGCAACGTGGCATTGTGAAAAAAATCATAAAGGCAGACTGAAAAAACATCAGAACTCCAGCCGTTTCAATGTGTTTTGTTTGCTTCGCCTGGAAAAGTTTATGCTGCTTATACATGGGCGGCATTGGGGTAGTGCTTACTGGTGCAGAGATTTCAATAGCACCACCAAGAAAATAACCGTATTTTCACATTTAAATTCTAGCTATATTTTCTCTGTATATTTTTGAATTATTTTTGAAGGTCAGATCCACTCGACACCTTTTTTGTTGTAAGTACAGCGTGAGATGCTTGTAGATCTTTATACCACAGTCTGGGTGAATACTCTTTTCTGATTGGCTGGCAGGAATCCGGCCTGGGGCCTTTCTGTGTGGAGTTTGCATGTTCTCCCCGTGTTCGCGTGGGTTTCCTGCGGGTACTCCGGTTTCCCCCATGCACAAAAACATGCCTCATAGGAACACTCCAGCAAGTGCCCCTGACCAGGGAACTGGCTTTGGAGCTGGAGTTGGTCCCCAGGCGCTGCTCTGTGGCTGCCCACTGCTCCTGGCTATGGGATGGGTCAGATGCAGAGGACAGGTTACCCCACGGGGTTCAATAAAGTTTATCTATCGAGACCGGGTGGGGAGACTCTTTATGCCCGTGCCAATTTTCACGTTGTATAATTTCTGAACAGCTTGAGCTTTTTCCTAAAACCTGTCTGGGAACAATTTAACACCAAAAAGTCAAGTCTACCATCTTCGCCATTTTCATGGCAACGGTTTTCTTACAGGTATGTTTGACAAAAAAATCACATATCACGTAATTTAATGTCAGATTTTTTAAGTAGAATTAATTTATGCTAATTTGATGACATCATTGAATTTATTTAATTTCCCTATGATGAAAGCTTCTACTTCCAACAAATAGATGTTTTTTTTCCCATTATTCAGGTGGTCTTTAGGCTCTATTTTGAAATCAATATACTAAACACAAAGAAGTTGACGATAAGAACAGAGCAAGTTTTGCTTACGCAAACCTGTAATCCTTTATAAGTTTACTTTCATTTCTTTCTGACCTCAACTTCTAAGAAAAACATTCAGAGTAAATGAAAAAACTATTTTCATGGAACATACAGTAAATAGAATTTTGTGTGTTTTATGGCCTCTCGGATCTGGTGTACTATGGGATAAAATGAGCAAAGCATTCTGGGTAATAAAAATCAAAACATGATGTCATAATGACATCATAATAGGTCATAATAATACCAAAATGATTATAGTGATTTAGTTTTACGTGTACATCATCCCCAGCACTGATTGAGGGGATGGTGGAAGGTTCTTTCGCCTGACTTATAACTGATCAGCCTTTCTCTCTTCCTTGTGTTTTGGAACTCAGTATAAACAGACAAAGCAACTTATACAATGTTATAAATATTTTGCAGGTAAGAAGTGAAGACATTGAATGTCAATTACAAGTAGCAAACTTGGTAGCCGCTATGTTACACATCTTAACTGCTATGTCAATGTAATTTCTGCGCTGATAAGGTGACCAAGGTAGCTACCTGGTGACTGTTAACAATCGCTAGGGTTTGGTTTTAGTCAGCGATCTATTCAAGTCCATGGGATGGCACATTGGTAGCTAGCATGCAGACATGATTTTCTCCATTAAATTAATTTTGCATTTCTAGGATAATGATGCGCATGAAATGTTTTATTACAGCCCTTCGAATGAATATTGCTGCAAAACGCAGCCAGACATCCTGGCATTTTAACAACGATCTTAACTTATTTGAAACTGGCTTCATAGGGAACCATTCGTTTTAATGAAGAAGTTGGTTGTATCAATATGCTTCACTTTGGGTGATGTAAATATGACATCATCAGCAATCTAGTGCTCTAAATTGATATATCTATGCTATTAAGCTTATTGGTTTTGTTTATGGACTTCCAAAAGGTGATTCTTGGTTTTTGTTTCAATTATTGTTTTGTTAATTGTATAAAATTTGTATTACAAAGCCTCGCATCTGCTGTGTTCCTTCATTGCCTTTAATATAGGCTATCTTGTGCTGTTGTCTGTCACAATAAACTGAGAAGTAGAAGACACTGCTCTTCAGTTGAAAACCATGCATTTAATGCTAGTTGCTGGATTGTGGGTGATTGATGATGTGCACTCTGGCTCAGAAGCTCTGATAGTTTTGTTTATGCTCTTGTGTAGCCCAGGCTGACTCCCATGTTGCTGAGGCAGTTTATGAAATATAAAAATCTCTGTAGTTTTGTTGTGATTCTGCCTTGTCCATGTTAATACCCTGTTTATTCTGACTGCCTTTTGTGTTTTTTGATATTTGCTATACCTGACCATTCTTTGTATGTGTATTGGGATTTGGAAACTTTGATTAATTTATGTGTTGTCTTAGTTTTTACTTTTCCATGTTTTACTTTCTGCCATAGTCATATTCCGGTTCATGTTTTCCATCATGCATTGGACTTTGTCTCCCCCGTCTGGTCTATTGTCCTGTCATTGCACACAGCCCCAGTCCTGCGTGTTACTCTTCGGGTGATTTATTGGATTCTGGATTTCAGCCTTCCTTCCGATCTCGTTTGCTTACTTCGCCTTACTTTTCTATCTTACTAACCATACTAACAGTTTGTTATTTTCGCTAGAAGTTACTAACACCAACTAACATTGTATATAAGACTAACTTACTAACAAGCACCAAGGGATTGTATAGTTTCACTTACTAATTGATTAACAAGCCCTCAGCACTCGCCCTGTTCTAGTCTCCGCCTCTTGTCTCTCCCTGATTACCTTTGCTGCATTTTCTGTGGAAGCTCCACGTCTTATCACGCTGTCCTTCTTTAATTATATATACACGTTTGAACTGGAGCTGTATGTCTTTGTATAGGTTTGTCCCGTGATCCCTGTCCGTGTTTTGGCTTCTGCCAAATCCCATGTGATCAGGTTCTCCCTCATGTGCTGCTCCTTTGTAATCAGTCTGACTGTTTGCACCTGTGTCCCTTACCATGTGATCTCCCCAGAAGTGTATATTAGGTGTCTTCTCACAGCCAGTCTCTGTCGGATCGTTTTCCTAGTCTTCTTGTGCCACGTTTCATTTCGCCTTGATTACTCAGCGTTTATCTTTCTAACTGGACCGCCCGACTTTTCGATTTTTGCCTTTGTGATTTTGGATTATTGTTGCATCTGTGAGTTCTGACCTTTTTCTGCCCGACCACAAGATCTTTATTTGCTGCCCTGGTTACGATTCGGATTACGCCCATTGGATTCTGGTTTTGCTTCTTTGACATTCCTGTACCTGTGAACCAGACAAATTTCTGTCTGACTACGACTATTGTGATTGCTGCCCTGGTTTTCAATTCTATCTTTGCCCAACTGGATTTTGATTTTTGGAGTGTGGACTTTGTACTTTTGCCTTCTGCCCTGCGGGGGTCCTCCTCCTTATTAACAAAGCAAGTTCTACTGCATTGCCTGGTTCTCGCG
Source organism: Gymnothorax reevesii (assembly GCA_029721435.1). Classification (NCBI taxonomy): domain Eukaryota; kingdom Metazoa; phylum Chordata; class Actinopteri; order Anguilliformes; family Muraenidae; genus Gymnothorax; species Gymnothorax reevesii. The sequence continues at coordinate 99,304,290 of CM056582.1, read as the reverse complement.
ACTGGTTCCTGATCGCACCATCACAAGTTTTCTGAATCAATAGACGCATTGGTAAAAACATATCTGAAACTTACTCTTGAATCCCACGTGTCTGGCTTTTGCGCAAATAAAGGCTACCATACATTCATCAGCCTCGTCACTGAATGATTCAGCCCCACGATAGCACCAGCAAGAAAAAATCCCGGGCGCTGCCACTGCGCTTATACTATTGCTCAAAAGTTTGGGATCACTTGCAAATTTCTTTGTTTTCCAAAGGAAAAAACATTTTCATGCATTTCACTAACACTATTATCCATTTCACAAATGATTAAAATTAATCAGATGATTTTCAAAGGATGATCTACATTTTTGCATAGAGGCCTATTATTAGGAACTGTCAGTCCTCTGCATCAATCTCCTGGTATGGCTGCTAATCCAAGTTAAGCATTTTATAAGGCTAATTGATTATTCGAAAACCCTTCTGCAAATGTGTTGCACAACTGAAAACTGTTAAACTAATAAGGGAGCACAAAAGCGAGCATGGAATTCTTGAGGTTGGTTAAGTACCTGAAGCATCAGCAGTTGTTTGTTGACCAGAAAGAAAGAACTTCCTTTTGAGACCCGTCAGTCTATTGCTTTGCTTAGAAAAGAAGTCGATTCAATCTGAGAAATTGAAAACTTAAAATCTCTTACCATCCTGTCAACTACTCCCTTCAGAGAGCAGCACAACCTGGCACTAATAAGGACAGAAAAAAGGACTGGGAGGCCCCGATGCACAGCTGTGCAATAAGACAAATATCTGAGAGTGTGTAGTTAAAGAAAAAGACGCCTCACAGGTTGTCAACTAGCAGCTGCGCTAAATACAGTAGTTCCTGTCAAACATCAGTTTCAGTATCAACAGTGAAGGTGGTTTTTTTGATGAAGGCAAAGTTTGAAGTACATATTCATCATTTTCCATTAAAATCATTATTTCTAACTCAGACAATGTCAGCATGTTCTGTTCATTTGCTATATTTTCTATTCAGACTAATTTCATGTGTTTTTTCCATGGAAAACAAGAAAATTTCCAAGTGATCCCAAACTTTTGAGCGGTAGTCTATGTCATTTCCGCCTTCGTCCTCGCTGGCGGTAAGGCTTTCAGATCATGGGCAGCAAAAACAAAAAAAAAACTTTATTTGCAAACATTTGGTTTATTTCACATTGAATGGCTTATCTAATGAAATTTTGAGGATATTTTCAGCATTTTCAGTAGTAGCTATTATGTGGTATCATGAGCACTTTAGTAAGAAACAGAGTGACAACGCTTGTAAGGCTTTTGTGAGGGAGGTTATGAAGAACCCAATGGCCGCTCAGACAGAGCTTCAGGAATCCCTCTGGGGATTGGAGGACCTGTCTGCACCACAGCACCAATTATTGTGAAGTAGCTAGAATGAAAGCGTATGTCAGTCCGGCTGAGCTGGCATATTTTGTAGAGCTTTTTTTTTTTTTTACAGCTTCAACACATATCAGTAAGTTTTTAAATTTATTATTGAAAAAAAAAATCAAAAATCGATCCTTTTCCTGAGGTAAATTGTATAAATCTTGCTTTGCTTATGACGACAGTTTCATGTTTAGTATCAAGGCTGCGTTGCACAGGGTCTCATACAGCACTGCCAAACCCAGCACCGAAAACATCATCCTTCACAGAAATAAGACACATTCTTCCGTGTTTGTCAGTGTTGTGTTGGGAGGGTGTGGTCTTCTGTTGCTGGGCGGAGACATGACTGCCTGCTGTGATGCAGAATTGGAAATATATGGGCAAAATGTTAACAACGCGCGTTGATTTGTTATTTTGTCCCATTGAAGAGTCCCTGAAATAGTCTTATAAGGCAGCAGTGAGTGTGATTGGTCGAGGGAGGGAGGGAAAGAGTTTGTCTCTCAGAGAGGGGTGCAGTCTATGTACAAGGGCTCAGTGTCACTCAGAGCTCAGAGCTGCAGGTGTTCACATCCACTCAGTGCTGAGGAAGGGTCTGTATGTTTGAGCTGATGAAGATGGAGGGATGTCTGTTCTTCTTCTCTCTCTCCTCCCTGCTCCTGCTCTCCACAGCTGGTGAGTTACACCTTCATCCTTGTCCTCAGCTTCTCAACAGCCAATCAGGGATTGTTAGTCAGAGGGTCAGGATGTCAAAATTCAGGGTTATAAACTACTTCTAAACACCTGTGATTACTACAGCAACATGGTCTCTGCCAGCTTCTAAACACTTGTGATTAATGTAGTAACATGGTTACAGACAGCTTCTGAACACCAGATTACTACAGTAAAAGGGTTACTGGTTTCCTCTGTGAAGCTGAGATTACTGTGACAGGGCAAAATGCAAACTCTACACGCCAGAGACGTCAGTCATAACAGGGTTCTGTGTCGCCTTGAAATGCCAGAAGTAACTGTTGTTACAGGGTTGCAGGTAACCTCTGAACACCAGAGTAACAGGGTTACAGCCAAACACTAAATGTCAGATTACTGCAGTCACAAGGATACAGACTGTGTCAGTGAAAAAGCTGAAATGTTACATTTACTGAAATGCCCCGTGTCGACTGGATGAGCACAACTGAGGAAGACAATTCCAATTCATTAGATTAATTAACAAGGCTGAATATCTCAGAATTTGATCAGAAGTTACTTAAAACAGTTGTGTGCAACCATTTGACATAACATTTCAAGGCAAATCTAACTTCTCACATTTTTCAGTGTTCAGTGTTAACATTACAGAACTAGTGGAGTAACTAGGAATTAGGCAGTCTCTGAACATCAGAGAATTGCTAATGTTTAGGATTCCAGACAGCCTCTAAACATCAAAGATTACTTAAGAATTATGACTATTCACCATTCATCAAGTTTTCATGGCACAGATTTTATTTAGTATTTCAGAAAATCACATTTGAATTATAGCACATCAAGGATAAAGCCATGTATTTTAGGTAATAGGTATTTCTTTCAGGTGAGGCTTTTAAAAATCATCCGCATGTCTATACAAGTTGGCACTTGATATAAAAAAAGTCAGTGTGATCGCCAGATGGTCCTAAAATGCAGGCTGTTGTTTTACAGTAGGGTGTAGAATTATTAATAAAGATAAAAAATACTGCCAATAGTAATACCAGTAATAACATGTACAGTTCTAATAAGTAGGATAGCTGTGTATATCTTTCTGTACAATTCTGCTCAATTTTTATTTTCATGACAAACATAAGTATCAATATTATCCGCTCCCCTGTTTCAGTACTTTGTGCAAAACACAACACAACTGAGCTCAGTAACTTCATATTAATTGGATTTTTTAAAGTGATCAAAAATCTGAGAATATATTGCCTAAAACAGTTGCGTCAAACAAATTGCTTCGTTTTTTAAATGAATATGAGTCTTTTAATTTATTTAACAATTTTTAATAAGGTTAGAACCCATATTTTTAGGGATTTCTGACCAACCCTCCATGTAGAGTTTCTAAAGATTTTACTCTGATATCCCTGGGTTTCAAAGATGTTCCACCTGGGTCAGTAGTAACTTAGAATAACTTTGCTGGATTTCTCTCAACCCGTTGAACTGCTCCATTGTACTTTGCCTGATTAACAATGAAGCAATTTAAATCATAAATAAACCAGATATAAGCCAGCCTATAGTTATTGAGAAGAGAAAATATTTAATTTGCAGACGTACATCAATCTACGTACAATTTAATTGAATTGTTTTAAAGAATACAATGACATTTTTTGTACAAACTGAACTGTTGCAAGACAAGAATTTGAGAAATAATTCAAATAATTATTTTCAGAAATTATACTTAAAATGAGTATTTTTATGCCTCTGATGAGCTCGATCAAAAATGTACCCTGATCAGACTTCCATCTGGTGCACTTTTTCTGGAAAACGTCCTTGATTGTATCCGACAATGGCTGTGGACCAAAGCCTGGAAAGTCCCAACATGTACCCTATGGCAATGTAGTCCGACTAAACCGTTACCCGAACCTTAGGTATACAGAAGAGAAATAACTGGCTTTGCTAGCATAGTGCCTGAGTAAATAAACAAAATAACCAACTTAGTATTTTGGTCACTCCGATTTCCTGAATATACTGTTTTCAGTCTTTAGTCAAATGTGGATAAAATCTGACCAAACCAGCACTGAATGGAACATGTGAAGGATTTTTGTGATACGCCTGTACCAGGTGTCGTCCCCCCCCCCCCCCCCTTTCAAATGTGTGCTCAAGTTTCAGGAGAATTTTAAGTTCAGAATGACATAAACAATAATGCTACCTAAATATAAATTAGCCACTCATTCCACTGATTAGAATTAGCTATTGAGTGAATCAGTAGTTTGATTGCTAATCAAATAATGTAAGCACGACCAGTTCTAGATTGCCTGCTCTCACTCTTGAACAACAACACAGTAATGGACTGTTCTCTCCACTCCAGACCACAGGGTTTTTTTTTTTTTTTTTCAATGAGATTAAAGTTCAGAGGCTTGAACAGCAATTGCAGCACATGGCTGCTTGTTTAAATTTGCCTTTCATTTGTGCGTTTGTATGTTTTTGGACCTTGTCCTGCAGGAAAATTCACGTGGACCACATTCAAGTTTTAGCCTCCCATGAAACATGACCAATACAGACTTTCTGCCAAAAATTACCACTCCTAGTACTTTGTGGTTTTTAATATGCTGCTGATAAGTTACCTGGCCCACTGCAAAAGGCACAGTATTACTCAAGAAGTTAGCCTGGCTGTCCTCTTTTTCGCTGCCAGACACGGCGTAACACTTCAGTAGAATGGCTCACAGTTTCAGCTTGATTGTCCCCTGGTTCAAAACTATACCATTGTAAAAGTGACCCTTTTCAAAGCATTCATTCTAATTATGTATATTTTGAACCTGTTGCATACTGATGACATTTCCCCTCTTTATATTTCCACTGCAGTCTCCTGACAAATGAACTATAATGTAAAAGATTACTGTCGGAGCTACAGTCTGATTCTACTGGATGTTGCCAGTGCAATTGCCAGCAAGATGCCAGTTTTACTTTCATTGAATTTGTTCAAAATTATTTTTGGTTGTGCTCATAATTTTTACACCAGAAGAAGAACATAACTTAATTAAAAACAGGAATATGTGTAATGGCTGTCGCTCAGTAAAGGCAGAAAAAGCAGAATGCAAAAATGAACAGGAATCGAGTTTCTAAATATAATAATAATGGAGCGTTGAACAGATACAATAAAAAAAAAACAGTGCTATTAGTAAAGGGTATTTAAAGATACGCGTATACATGGTTATAATGTCTTCACAAGAGTAGCACTAGACAACAGGCCTACGAGACTTTGCACCGAAAGAGTGTGGAGTTCACGCTTATGTATACTGAATCATGGCACGATGACAATTCACGCTGACTGGATCTTTTAATAATGCAGAGCTGATATATGTGAACTTTGCTGTTCTGTCGAAAACTGTGGAACTTTCAAATTGCTTGTTTGACCCGCTCAAATTTTTTGCATTTCCAACTCAAAACGCTTTGTGGGAATCATGACACTTTTATTTTCGCCGGCCGAGCGGAGTCCGAAGTAGGCCCACGGCGGGGAATAGCCTACAAGTGATTGACTCCCCAGCTGGATTGTGATGAGACCGATTGCAGCCACGCGTTATTTTGCGCCGTTGTGTAATGACTTTCCTAGTTTAGATCAAATCGCCAGAAGCCATGCACCTGTATGGGGTCCAACACTGGCCTCCGGTCATGCCAAAAGAGTAAAAAGCCAGAAGAGAATTGAGAGAAGCTGGAGCTGTCGAATGGAGAGGATTTACTATGTGAACAAGTAGATCAGAGGGATCTAATAGCTGCGACCTGGGCTAGCATCTGTCACGTGGCCTAGTGTCCATGACTGGTGGTTTCTTGTACAAGTGTGACCTCGAAATTGGCAAATGACCTTGAAAATCAATAGGGAACCCTTCCTCTGTACCAAGAAGCTTGTTGTAAGATTTAATAGCCATCCTTCAAGTTAAACTCGAGTTACGGTGCGAAAACTGTGAAATCGGGGCAAAATCGACACTTTTTTGACCGGTGTGACCTTGGGATTCGACAGATGACCTTGAAAATCAATAGAGAACCCCTCCTCTATACCAGGAAGCTTGTTCTAAGATTTCATAGCCATTCATTGAATTAAACTTGAGTTATGGTGCGAAAACCGTCAAATCGGGCAAAATTGACACTTTTTTTTCCTGTGTGACCTTGGGATTTGACAGATGACCTTGAAAAACAATAGGGAACACCTCCTCTATGCCTTTAAGCTATTTCAAAAATTTCATAGCGATCCATGAATTCTTACTGGACTTACAGCGCGAAAACCCGCAAACAAGGTCGTAACCTCTGTGAACTTGACCATTGACCTCGACCTTGTGCAATGACATCACTTTGGTGAAGGTCAATAACTCCTGAAAATTTCATGATGATACGACCACAGGAACATGGTGAACATTGGTCGCAGCTAAAAATGTTTAGAGGATTACTATATGCGTGAAAGTAATCATGCGAATTTCCATGATGAGGAAAATCTTGAAAGCAGCCAACCTCAACCGCTGTTGGCTGGCAGAAAATTGGGTAACGTTAATCAAAATGATCTTTCAGAAAAAAGCATTGTAAAATGTGAGTTTTTGTGTTTTTAACTGAACAAAATGGACATAATTGTACATGATACACCAGTAAAAATCACTGCCGACTTTTATCACCCTACAGAAATTGAGGATGCAAAAAAAAATTTATTTTCACTTGATATGGTTAAGCAAACGTCTGGCAGGATGATAAAGCGACAGGGCAGGATAAGGATAAGGCCGATGTGGAGGACATTCTGGTGGCACTGCACAAGTGTAATGATGACCTTCTACCAACTTTATATGCTTGCAATTTATCGAGGATCCCTCCAGTTGATGTGAATTGTATTGATTTGCCTTCCATGCTACGGGAGTTTTGTGTCAGGCACAAGGAATTTGTTTCAATGCGGGAAGAAATTCACAGGCTAAAATGCGGCAATGTAGCGCAAGCAAAACCACCAGTGAATGATGACTTTTTGTCAAACTTACAACAGCCATTAGTGGCAGCCTTGCCTCCAGAGAACCCTGAATTTTTCCATTGAATCTTGCGGGTCGAAAGGAGTGGTGTCATGTGTCATACTGGGAAAGACGGGCCCCACCCTAGCCGAAGTGATTAGTCGTAAGCGGGGATCCGCAGAACACCGTTCCAACTTGGTGGGATCACGTTCCCAACTTTCAGCCAGTACGGGTGCAACACTCAGCGCTCAATCTGGAATGCACACAGATGCTGACGGCTTGCAGACTGTAGTGAGGTAAAGACCCAAGGCTGTGATCGGGTCTAAGGCTGGCTCTGCTCTAAATGTCTCCTCTGGCAGACCAGTGTCTATGTTTTTATCCAGGCTTGCTCCGGACACTTTGTGCCAAGAAATTGTGTCATTTGTTCAGGAGGCATTTAAACTGAAAGCAAAATGTGAGAAACTACATGAAAAACATGACTCTTAAGCATCATTTAAAGTTGAGGCAGTGTGTTCTGATCATTCCATATTGTATAATGCTGATAACTGGCCAATGGGTGTAAGAAAAATGTTTTATGCTAAACCTAGCCAATAGTGTGCAGTAGTTTGTGATTTTATTTATGGATTTTAAAATAATTCCTCATTACTGCAACAGCTTTAAAAGCATTTCTTCGAGAGAAAACGATTTGTAGTTTTTATGTCATCTTCATCCTCAGCTCATTTTTAATTCTGGAGAGCAGGGAGAATGATTACTCACCTTCGCAATTACTGACAGGCAGAGTAAGAGACAGCCTTATCTAAAAAAGATGCTTCCTTGGTTCCTTTTTCTTTTTTAGCTGTCATTTAGCTGCTCCGCTTAACGTCCACCGGTGCTCCATTTTGAATTTGCGAAGGTTTCGCGCTTGTTAAAGATTTTCACATTTTAACATATAGCCTTATCGTCACCCCAATTTCTCCAGTTCAAACTCTAATAGCGTCCTCTATCACCTCGTTTCTTCATTCATTAATTGAATGGGAATGTGGGCCCCAATAAAGTAGGCCTATTCAAAATATATTTTTTATATTCTTGTAAGAAATCTCACTTGTCCCAATTAAGGCTTAACACTGAATCATACTTAAATCTTTATACCCTGTCCTTTTCCCTTAAAAGGATTTGACATTAGAAAACCCATTTTTTTCCTAATGGAGGACAATAACACAGACATATTCTGTATCTGCTGACGTCAGCGCTTCACTTAAACTGCATTACACTTATAATGAGAAAAATACTCAAACCCAGGGCGCTATGTTTTTATCAAGTCAAGTCAAGTCAAGTTTATTTATATAGCACATTTAAAAAACAACAGAAGGTGACCCAAAGTGCTTTACAAAAAAAAGGCAGGGAGAGTAAAAACATTAACATAAAACATAGCTTAGCTTAGCTTAATATAGCTCAGAGCTCAGGCATCACAGAGGTCTGAAACAAGAAATAAAACATACAAGAGCAAATAACAATAAAAGTAGGAACAAAATTTAGAAAAGGCAAGTCATAAAAGGACAAGCACTAAAACCAAACAAGAGTAATAATAAATAAATAAGATAATCAAGGAGGGGGCCTCAGACTGAGTTAAAAGCACAGGAGAAAAGATGGGTCTTAAGACAAGGTTTAAAACTAGAACTGGTGGGACATGACTTAATATGAGGGGGGAGAGAATTCCAGAGTTTGGGAGCACCTACAGAGAAAGCCCGGTCCCCTCTGGTCTTGAGGCGGATGAGAGGGGCTGCAAGACGGTTTTGTGATGATGACTGAAGAGATGTAGGAGCAGAATGCGGAGATTAAAGCTCAGTAATGTAAGATGGAGCAAATCCATTAAGAGCTTTAAAAACAAACAGTAAGATTTTAAAATCAATTCTGTACTGTAAAGGGAGCCAGTGCAGTCCGGCTAAAACTGGAGTCATGTGATCTTTTTTCCTGGTGCCTGTTAAGAATCACGCAGCTGCATTTTGAACCAGTTGTAGTCTGGCTATGTTGGACTGACTAATACCAGCATAAAGTGAATTACAGCTGTCAAGTCGGGAGGAAATAAAAGCCTGGATCAGTGTTTCCAGATTATTCTGAGAGAGCAGGGGCTTAAGTTTAGCTATTGAGCGCAGTTGATAAAAACTGCCTTTGACCACATTACTGATTTGTTTATTAAAATTCAAAGAGCTATCCAATATGACACCAAAGTTTCTGACCACACTGTGTAGATAAGCAGACAGGGGACCAAGAGCATTACTTAGGTTAGCAACAGCATTTGGAGAACCAAATAAAATAACTTCAGTCTTGCTGTCATTGAGCTGGAGGAAATTGATAGCCATCCAGGATTTAATTTTGTCTAGGCAGCTAAGTAGCTTAGTCAGGGCATAGGAGCTGCTAGGTGTGACAGAGAGATACAGCTGTGTGTCGTCCGCATAGCAGTGATATTTTATATTGTACTCATTAAGGATAGAGCCTAGAGGTAGCATGTACAGAGAGAATAATAGCGGGCCCAAAATATAGCCTTGAGGGACACCACAGGTAATGTGGGCAGTGGAGGACGAGTGGTTACCCAACTCAACAGAGAAAGTTCTGTCTTTCAAATAGGAGGAGAACCAGTCTAGAGCTTTGCCTCGCAAGCCAACCTCATCTTTCAAGCGTTTTAGCAAGATGTTATGATCGATCGTATCAAATGCAGCACTGAGATCTAGGAGTAACAGAATGGCACAAGAACCGGAGTCAACACAGAGAAGAACATCATTGCGGACTTTTAACAGTGCCGATTCTGTACTGTGCTCTAAAACCTGACTGGACTAACTAAGATGTTAAATCTATTCAAGTAGGATGAGAGCCGTTGAAAAACCACCTTTTCTAAAACTTTGGATATGAAAGGCAATTTATAGATTGGCCTGTAATTTTTTAGATCAAAGGGATCCAGGTTAGGCTTCTTTAACAGAGGTTGAACAATAGCGTGCTTAAAGCCAGAGAGGACAACGCTAGTAAATAAGGAGCCATTCACTACAGCAAGAATACGAGGGCAAATGAGGGTAAAAACTTCTTTGAAAAGACGGGAAGGAATAGCATCACAGGAACATTGGGAAGGCTTCAGGTGAGAGACCAGCTCAGACAACTGGGAAGGGTGAGACACGGGTGAGAACTGATGAAGAAAGCATGTGGAAGTGTGAGACTCAGGAAGGGCAGAATTAGAAGGTGTGATATTGGCTCTGATTGTATTAATCTTATTAATGAATTAGTTTAGAAAATCCTCACAGTTTCTGGGGAGAAGGTGGTGGATACAGCAGTTGGGTTTAGGATGAAGTTGATGGTTTTAAACAGAACTCTAGGTCTGTGGGCCTGTTTGTTGATTAAATCAGCATAGAAATCAGCTTTGGCCTTTATTCACAGCATTACTTCAAATGGAAATATGGAGTACATATTTTATACACATTTCCCTGTTATTCACATGTACATATTTGGGATTGTCAGAAACCTTGGCAGCTCCACTAGAAATGAAAATGGGCCTGAAGTTTCACAAGTTTGAATATAGCTGCTGCATTTGATGGACGCCATCTTGGGCTTAAAAGGTTATAAGAGCCTATAATCAAGTGATACACCAGAAAAATAATGAATAAAACAACAAATTAATGAATCAATTAATCAGGAAATCACACACACACGCGCACACACATACGTTGGGTTTTCATGTTTTGTGGGGTCATTCCATAGACTTGCTTTTGTTCCCTAACCCCTTTCCCTGACCTTAACCCTCAATACTACATAACTAACCCTAACCTTAACCTGAAACTAACCTTGACCACATCCCAACCCTACATTAACCCCTAACCCTGAAATAGCTCAATTTCCTTATGGGGACTTGAAAAAGTAACCTGACTCCGCCAGCCTTCGTACTCCTGCTTAATTTCATTTCACTTTACTATTCTGTCTGGTCACTCGGAGCTCTGCCTCGTTTACTGGGGCAGAAAAGATGCCGGACCAATCAACGAACAGAAAGTGTAGCCGAGAGCCATGATGTAGCTGCTGTGCCGAGTTTGAAATGGTAGTCTCTGAAATCAATAATGGCCACGGACATAGATACACGGGAGGCCATTCGCTCTATTGTGGAGAAAATCCCGAGTATTAACGACTTATAGCCACAACAAGATGAATGATGTTTGGTTAGTTTTTAGGATGGAAATGATGTTGTAGCGCTACTCCCTACAGGTTTCGATAAAGTTTTCATATCTACTTAATATCCATCATGAAACATATGAAGTAGGCACCCTGTTCATCTCTTTGAGAGACAGCCGAACCACCTCAGGTAGCTTGTGTTATGGCCCCAATTTGTTATTACATTTATTACACAACAGCAACAGCAAGGGATGACAAACACAGTTTTAACAACTAAAACACATTTAATTTTTAACAAAGACAAAGACTAATAACAACCTACAACTAAAGACCAAGATTGATAAATAAGAAAAAACAGAAATAATTACAGTCCCTTTTTGGTGGGGTGGCTTGGTGATGTCCTGGATGAAGAAAATGCTCAAACACAGGCAAAGAAATCCAACAAAGAAACGTCACAGGTCTTGAACAGAATGGCAGGTCTGGTCATCTTCATGCAATTTCTCCTACTACTTTACTGTCTCCATTCTTTTCCTTATATACTCTTTTGCAGACCCCACCCACATTTAGACCTCTTTTTTTTAATTTTCTGAGACTTGCCCCAGACATGTCCAGGACATGTCTAAACATAACAAAAAAAAGGTAAATACTGCCATCTAGTGGCCTATATTCACATTACACCTCCATTCCAAAAGGGAAAAATTTTGACTCATGAAGGCAAAATTTTTCTTTTCAATAAAAAATGGTTAAGTGAACACTTGTCTATATATACATATCATACAATATTCAAACACATGATATATATATACACATTCAAACACGGGATAAGCAATCAGCAATTACATTGTCTGTACCCTTCACATGCTTAATTTTCAAGTCAAACTCCTGTAAAATCAAACTCCAATTCAACAATCTCCGATTCTTGTTTTTCATCTTACTCAAAAACATTAACGGATTGTGGTCAGTGTACACAATCATTGGCTTTTGTCCTGTACAAACATAAACCTCAAAGTGTTGTAAAGAAAGGACCAGAGCCAACAGTTCCTTCTCTATTGTGGAATAGTTCCTTTGGTGGCGATTGAACTTCCTGGAGAAGTATGCCACGGGATGCTCAATGTCATCAGAGTCACTTCTCTGTAGGAGCACAGATCCACAAGCTTGGTCGCTAGCATCGACCGCGATGGAGAACGGTTTGTAGAAGTCAGGAGATTTGAGCACGGGGAAGTGACACAGCAGAGACTTCAGGCGATCGAAGGCTCTCTGGCATGCATCATCCCAGGTGAATGCCTGCATCCCAGCCTTTCTTCAGTTGGTTAGTTAGACTGAGAGCAATCTCAGCAAAGTTCTTGCAGAACTTGCGGTAGTACCCGATCATTCCAAGGAAGCGGCGCAAAGCTTTTTTGTTGTCAGGAACTGGAAAGTCCATGATGGCTTGGACTTTAGCATTTATGGGTGCCACCTTACCCTGGCCTATGTCGTAGCCAAGATAGGTGACAGTAGCACAACCAAAGTCACTCTTGCTCAGGTTAACAGTCAGGTTAGCCTGGGTCAGGCGCTGGAACAACGTCTCTACATCTTTTAGATGTTCTTCCCAAGAGTCACTCCATGTGATCAGGTCATCGATGTACGCACCCGTGTGTGGCAATCCGGCGATTGTAGACTGTATCATCCTTTGGAACGTGGCTGGGGCATTTTTCATGCCAAAGGGTAGGACTTCATACTGGTACAATCCAGATGGTGTGGCAAAAGCAGAGATGCTCTTGGCCCTCTCAGTTAAAGGCACACACCAATAACCCTTCAATAAATCAATCTTGGTCAGAAACTTTGCTTGCCCTACACTATCAATACAATCATCAATCCTAGGTATTGGAAACACATCAGTTCTAGTTACAGCATTGACTTTGCGATAATCTGTACAGAATCTAGTACTTCCATCAGGTTTTGGAACTAGCACATAGGGTGAACTCCAATCTGAGTTGGAGGGTCTGATAATATCATGTTCTAACATGTACTCAACCTCTTTCTCAGCAATCTTTCTCTTTTCAGGATTCATCCGGTATGGATGCTGTTTTATTGGTTTGGCATCACCAACATCTACATCATGAGAGGCTATAGTAACTCTCTTTGGAACATCAGGAAACAAATCCTCATATTTCTTGATCAACCTTTCAAACTGATCTCTCTGTGAGGGTTCTAAGTGCTGGAGTTTTACATCAAGATTTTGCAACACTTCAGTGTTTGACAATTTACATGAAAGAACTTCAGCTTTAATTCTTGGTTCATCATCTTGAAACTCCCCCTCATCTTCACACGTTTCGACCATAGGAGAATCTGAAGTGACAGCTGCTACCCTAACATTTCTGTCATGATAAGGCTTCAGCATGTTAATGTGACACAATTGTTTTGGCTTTCTCCTATCTGGAGTCTTCACAATGTAATTGAGATCATTGAGCTTTGTCAGAATTTCATAAGGACCATGAAATCTAGCCTGCAATGGATTGGACTGCAAGGGAAACAACACAAGGACCTTGTCCCCTGGTTGAAACTCACGGCTTCTAGCCTTATGATCATACCAAGTTTTCATTTTTCCCTGACTTGATTTCAAGTTCTCTTTGGCTAGGTCACAAGCTGCACGCAATCTTTCCTTGAACTTGCTAACATAGTCTAACAGACTGATATGCGGCTCTTTCTCTTGCCATTGTTCACTCAATAATAGCAAAGGTCCTCTCACTTCATGACCAAACACTAGCTCAAATGGACTGAATCCAGTAGACTCCTGCACTGCTTCTCTAGCTGCAAACAACAGCAAATGAACCCCTTCATCCCAGTCTTTCTCATGGTCATAACAATAAGTCCTCATTATTGTCTTGAGAGTGGAATGAAACCGCTCTAAGGCACCCTGACTTTCTGGATGATAGGCACTAGAAAGAATCTGCTTTGCACCTAGTTCATACACAACCTGCTGAAACAATCCTGAAGTGAAATTGCTACCCTGGTCTGACTGAATTTCCCTGGGAAGGCCAAACAACGTGAAGAACTTTATCAAAGCCTTCGAGATTGTAGTTGCCTTGATGTTACGTAGAGGTATGGCTTCGGGGAATCTGGTAGATGCACACATGATTGTCAACAAGTACTGATTTCCAGATCTAGTCTTGGGTAATGGACCAACGCAATCAACAATGACCCTAGAGAATGGCTCCCCAAATGCTGGGATAGGCTGCAATGGAGCTACAGGTGGGTCTAACTGGTGTTTTCCAACTACCTGACAAGTGTGACAGGTTTTGCAAAAGTTGGAAACGTCTTTCCGAAGCCCAGGCCAAAAGAAGTGTTTCATGATCTTATCAACAGTCTTGTTAACACCAAGATGACCTCCTAAAGGTAAACTATGAGCCATTGTTAAGATCTCATTCCTGTAGACCTTCGGAACAACAATTTGCCTGACCACTGCCCAATCTGCATTGGCAGGGATATCAGGAGGGCGCCACTTCCGCATCAACACACCATCCTTGAGATAATACCCAACTGGAACTGCGTCTATTTCTTTATCAGGAAGGGCTCTCCTCTTTAGTACACAAATTTCAGGATCATTAGTTTGCTCCTCAATCAACCGCTTTCTGGACAGAGACAAGTCTCCAGACACATCAGAATCACCAGACCCATCCGGCTGGCTGAATAGAGAACTGATAAAAGTATCTGATAAGTCCTCAAACGGAGAAACCATAGTAGGCCAATCAGAGTCGTGAGGCGAACCACCTGAGTCCTGACTATTCAATGTACTGGACGGCACCACATCATCTTCTTCTTTAGCCTTCTTGGCCATAGCACGAGTCACTGCGCAAGAAGGATACAGAGATGAGTCCTCATCCCCATCTTCAGTGCTCGGCCGTGAAGTAAGATGTACAGGGGGAACTACTTTGCCCCCAGCCAGGTCATTGCCTAGCAACAGAGAAACACCCTTTATAGGTAGACTTGACATAAGTCCCACCTTTACCTGTCCTGTAACTAAATCTGACTTCAAGAATATAGAGCGCAGGGGTACAAATACAGTCCTCCCTTCAATACCTTGTACAAGTATGAAATCCCCTGAAGCGGTCTCATCACGTAACTCCAAGGAGTCCATCAACAAAAGTGACTGAGAAGCTCCGGTATCCCTTAGGATATATATGGGGACAGGAGTAGTATGCTCATTCAGAGCCACAAATCCCTCTGACACAAATGGAAGAAATTCCTCCCTCACAAAGTCAGCTGTATCAGGCTTTTTAGCCCCACAAGAAGCAGGCAATTTAGCAGATCGGTCATCTACTACAGGGGTTTCTAACCTTGTTTTCACAAAGGCATTTGGTTTGGTATCCTTTTCTTTTTCTTTCTTAGCTTTAAGGAACCAACAGTTAGTTGTAACATGACCAGATTTCTTGCAATAACTGCAAACTAGACCACTTTTGTCACTGTCAGCTTTCACACTTTGATCAGACCTGTTACTGGATTTCTGAGCACCATCACCAGATTTGTCTTTGTCTTTGGGTGAGGAATCTTGGGTATCACCATAACACTTCTTCTGAAATTGGGACCATCTATTATTACTGCTAGACTGAAATTTGGACTTATGTGTGAGAACATATTCATCTGCAAATTTGGCAGCTGATTGCAAATTCAGTGCTTGCTTCTCATTAAGGTAGGTCTTAACATCATCTTTAACACAGTTCTTGAATTCTTCAACTAACACCATCTCTTTTAGTGAGTTGAAATCATCCTTGACCTCCATAGAAGTACACCAGCGCTCAAAGCAAACCTGCTTTTCATTTGCAAATTCAACATAAGTCTGATTTTCAGATTTCTTCAGACCTCTGAATTTCTGTCGGTAAGCCTCTGGAACCAACTCATAAGCTCTCAAAATAACCTTTTTGACAACCTCATAATCAGAGGAATCATCTGCAGACAAAGCCGAATCGGCTTGTTGAGCTTTACCCTTGAGGACAGTTTGCAACATCAGAGGCCAGTGTTCCTTTGGCCACTGGCAACTCTTTGCTACCTTTTCAAAACACTGGAAATAGTTGTCTACGTCCTTTTCCGAAAATGGAGGCACCAATTTTACCTCCTGGCTAGCCCGAAATTTATTTTCAGTTTGAATTTTTATTTTTAGTTGCTCCATTTGGAGTCTTTCTTCTCTATCGAATTTCTCTAATTCAAAATCTCTCTGTCTCTGTCTCTCTCTTTCTGCTCTTTCCTCTTTCTCTCTCTCAAATTCTCTTTGTTTTTCTTTTTCTTCCCTTTCTTTTTCTCTTTCCTCCCTTTCTTTCTCTTTTTCCTCCCTCTCAAATTCTCTTTGTTTTTCTCTTTCCTCCCTTTCAATCTCTAGCATTTTTAATTTAAGTTCCATTTCTATATTTGGATTTTCCACTGGAAACTGTTCCAGATCTCCTGGTGCAAACACATTTTCATCAATGTAATATTCAACTATCTCTCGAGCCAGTCTTGCTTTTCGCATGGCTGGTTTTACCTCTGTCAGCTCTAAATGTCTGCAAATTTCTAGCAGTTCTGTCTTTTTAAAAGACTTCAAAACCCCTACGGTTGGTGATGCCAAGAAATCATCCATTGCTGTTGTCAATATATATGTATTCAATTAAAAAAAAATCAATTTTACAATTTGAAATGTTAGTTTTTTAATAAATGACTCACACAATGGTCTATCCCGGACCTTGAGCCCCCAATTTGTTATGGCCCCAATTTGTTATTACATTTATTACACAACAGCAACAGCAAGGGATGACAAACACAGTTTTAACAACTAAAACACATTTAATTTTTAACAAAGACAAAGACTAATAACAACCTACAACTAAAGACCAAGATTGATAAATAAGAAAAAACAGAAATAATTACAGTCCCTTTTTGGTGGGGTGGCTTGGTGATGTCCTGGATGAAGAAAATGCTCAAACACAGGCAAAGAAATCCAACAAAGAAACGTCACAGGTCTTGAACAGAATGGCAGGTCTGATCATCTTCATGCAATTTCTCCTACTACTTTACTGTCTCCATTCTTTTCCTTATATACTCTTTTGCAGACCCCACCCACATTTAGACCTCTTTTTTTAAATTTTCTGAGACTTGCCCCAGACATGTCCAGGACATGTCTAAACATGACTCCAGTCTGAGCTTAACAAAAAAAAGGTAAATACTGCCATCTAGTGGCCTATATTCACATTACACTTGTAACTTCTAGTGTTACATTGCCTGAGAATTTCACACTACTCAAGTTTAACTTTTTAAAAAGCCATATTTTTGTTCATGTCACAAGACCTATTCCCTGTCTCAGTGTTATGTTGTCATTATCCATGATTCTACCACTCATTCCACAGAATTCTGCATTTTGATTAGTTAACACCAGGTATCTATTCAGTGGTAAACTACCTCGCACTGGGTCAAGACCTCGCCATGATTACGCCGAAAATATAAGGCTACAGTTCGCATACAGTCTTACTCGCTAGCGAGCTAGTTGACTACCTAGCTAGCAATAGTATAGCTAGCGCGCCAATTTATTTAGCCACATAGCCAACTGGCTAGCGAGCTAGAAAGGCTGCAGTTCGCTTTCACTGTCACACTCGTTAGCGTGCTAGTTGGCTTCCTACCTAGCAAGCTAAAGTGATATCGAACTGTGTCATAGCTAGAATGCCAATATTTTCTTAAGGGTGTTGACAAGAGTCGTGGTAGAATGGAGATAAACCTATCATTTTTTTTTTTGACTACACCAGTATTTATCTAAGGCTAGATACCTGAAAATTTACATTTGAAACCTCGCGTAAGCACTCGGTTTCAAATGAAATTTCCAGGTATCCATCCTACGATAAATACCTTGCGTTTGAAAAGAACTAGGTCTATCTCCATAATGAAATGAAAGCACTGAAGGTGCTGATGCCTCAGTGCTTACACCAGTGACAAGTATGAATGGAGCTATAAAATTCTGTGTGGACATGTCAGAGTGCCCTAGCTGTGCATCTATGCTTGACATAAGCTATGTTTCCATCCACTTCTCAATCGAATTACCTGAAGTTCGCCAAAAATATTAATCCGAATAAAGGCGGTGAAAATGCATTTCCACCGAACAGCATTAAAGCAAATAAAAACTTGTGCATAATGATGTTACTTGCTGCTATGCGATCAAGTCGGTGTATCGAATAGATTCCTGACATTTTAACCCTAGAATACTATCGCCGGGTGATTTTCACCCGAGCAAACGTGTTTATGTGATTTTCATTATGTTGCGTTTGTCTGAGTGTTATGGGTCCCTGGGTAGCTTCAGAATTGTCTTTGACATCTTTGAAAGCATGGGTGTTTTGTTTACCTCAGGGTACTTTTTTTCATTTTGTTAGACATGGCACAGTTGAAAATAAAAGAACGCTACTCTAATTTGTCATGTATTGTCATATTTTGATGACAAGTACTCTTTATTTGGTATTTTACTATATCGGGAAAAATCACCCGGCGTTAGTGATGGTGTTACTAATTTTAGCAATAGTGTTCTAGGGTTAAGCTGTTTCCATTCATTTTTGCACTGAATCGCAGAACCTTTGAGTGAACAGAAGTAGTGTGGTAGGCAAGAAGATTAACTATACTGAGTCAAAAAGAAACTTCACACTCATAAATTTGTAAATATTTTCTTTAAACTTTTAATACAAGAGTTTTTATTATCACAAGGGGTAAATGCGCTGTCAAAGACATCATGACACACATCAACTCCGACGTGCACAGGTATGTAGGTGCGAGCGTACTTTGAGCTAAAGCCATGCTAAAGCCATGTTTTCTCATGTTCCTGGTCACGTGACCATAGGAGAGATGTGGAACTGAGCTCACGTTAGCATGTTAGAGTGACATCTCGGAAAAACAATTATTGACAGTTAATTATTCGTTGATTTTCAATGCCATGGCAGTCAAATATTCAGCGTGAACGAGCCATTGGCATGCTGAGTATGGAAACGTCCGTCACTGACGTTTTAAGGGTTATGGGATGCAGTCGATGGATTATCCATGATATTTGGACACGTCTCCAACAAACTGGCACCACATCTGACCAACCTCGTTCTGGTAATAATATAATAATATGATAATCAATTTGTTACTGCAACGGCCTCTAGGAATTAATTGTTTAGAGGTCATGTGACTGCCCAAACCATACGTAATCGCCTGCGCACTGCTCTTATTCAAGTTGTAACTTACCATTTTTACTCTTGGACATTTCCGTAGCATTTCCGGTGGAACTGATTACATTAAGGACATCTTTATGTTACACCATCTACAGAATTAAATAACATAATTATTTAAAACCTCATTTCTTGTATCTTCAACTTATTGACCTCCAAACAAGTGTGAAGTTTTTATTTTGGCTGAGTGTAGTTAGCAATAAAATTCGGTTGAAACTGTCAGCAAATCTAATAAGCGAATATAAGCTTTCTACTCAAACGAATACCAATAACTGCAAATAATTTAAGGTAGCTAAATGAACAAAAAATGCCATCTGGTTATGCTAGATCGTTAAGAGCTGCGTCATCTACTTTAACTTAAAAACCTGTTAAATCCGTATTAATCTGACGATCAACATAAACTAAAGCTGGGTACAGAAAATTACGCTAACAACAAAATTCATTAGGGGTCAGCTAATGTGCAAATTTCCCAAAAATGCAGTCATTTGATAAACTTACCTGCAAGCGTGTTCCAATGAAAATGAATGGAGGTCAGTGCTGGAACTATTTATTGTTTGGGACAATTGCTTTCCCCATGACACGCATTACTTCTGCATTCCTCGATTCCTATAAGAGTCTAGGGAAGTGTCGTGCTATAAGTTGAAAACAAAGCTCTCTCAAAAAAATCTGGCTAATTTACATCCAAGATATTATGGCATTTAACCCATAGAGCCATATTCTAAGACTTGATTTTGACCGGCGTAGCAGCTATCCCAGTAACAGACAGAATGACAGACACTAAAACGAACTACCGTATTCCCCGCTTGCGCACATGCACACCAAGGCATAATGACTGTCTGAGACAGCCAAACACTTACAGCCAAATTATCTATCTATAATATATTTGAGGTCTATGTCTGCCTGTCTGTGTGTATGTACACGTTTTTCTCCCACATTTCGCAACCGATTATCACCAAATTTTGTGTGAATATCCACTTGGACACCTGGAAGAACTAAGTTCCCCGATTTTTGAAAAACGGCCATGCACGCAAAAAAAATTTCAATTTCACTCCGGGAAGCGGGTAAACTTATACAGTATAACCTGATGCGCGTAGCAATATCCGGTTGCACTGCTAGGAGCTGCAGTGTCCTTGTTTGCAATGGGGCCGAGGGAGTGATAAGAGAGCCTGCACGAAAGCTAGGCTTTTAAGAGGGCACCGTGTTCGTCCACGAATGCAGCATTCTGGTTAGTCGAACTTGAAAGCACCCAAATTCAAATTTGACAGTTGAACACTCGCAAGGCTGGTGTTAGACCTGAAAATTCGGCAGCAATTATAGACAAAAATTAGTCCTGGCTGATTCTAGATGGTTTCCCTTGATTAACAGGTTTTCAAATTCAAGAATAATCAAGTGGCAATTGAAGACACGGCTTCTCTCCCTCATGCGATCTAAAAGCGACAAAATAATGGGCTACAAAGTGGGTAGCAGCTAGTGTTATTATAAAGTTACAATAGGTAGTAAGCTGGGTATGAGGAGCGCAAGTATGGTTAACGGTTCAGTTTTCGTGTCAACGCATATTTTGTCGTGATGTAAATAATGCATTATTCTCGCCAATTCTGCCGTTGGCTTCGGGTCCCTTTTAGAAAGAGCACCTTTGGTTTTTTTAAGTGAATGAGTGAAGGCTAAAATGAGGTAGATGGTCATATGTATGGGTAGAGTATTAAATTTAATGTATTGATTAGTTTGTTTTCGCTGCATTCCTGGTATGAAGGACTGTAGTTACAGCGGAAATACTAAGCGGCTGAGCCAGCGCATAACATACAGTACAGTTGCCGTTAAAACCGAAGAGACGGCGTTAGTTCACGCCCGGTAACCTCGAACATTTCGCCCTTCTAACCAATTTCTAACCACGATCTAACGTGCCATTACGCGGTACTTCACACTGCTGACCAATGAGCCGTATCCCAGGACAATTTACCGCCAGGAATAACCACATGTGGCTCCGCGGAACTGAATGTAGTACCGCGTGTAAGTCATAGAATAGAGGGCCTTTTGACTGTTAGAATCATGTTTGTGTTTGCCGTTATGTATTTTAACGTCATTTTATTTTCTTTTGCAGTGAAAGTGGAAGTGAGAGCTTATGCGACCTCTGGAAAGCGTGTGGCTGATCCTCTTTAAAAAGCCTAGCATGAACAAGTAAAGAAAATATTAGCAATGATAAATTCAACATCGTAATATAAGAAATTGTATTCTTGAAGGAATTTTTTTTGGTATTTTTGTAATACGTTTTTTTTATTGCAGAAACTGTGACTGAGAGTTTGTGGGGAGACCTTCAGCGAAGTGTGCCGCAATTTATTTATTGGTTTTGAAAAGCCAATCGCAATATAAATAAAAAAATCGGCAATATGCAACTTAATAGCCCGTGAGCTTATGCTCACGTTATTCTCCGAAATTATGTGTTTTCGGACCTGCAGAGGTGTGAGGTTGTCTCTCGCCAAGGAGTCCATATTCGTCCTAAACTGTGGGGAAATGCGTTGTATCATGACAGGTTCCATAGTTGTGAATGTGATATCAGTTTATGGTTGGGCATTTTATAGAAAATTTCTGCCACGCGCTGAGCAGGTCATTAATTCTTTTATAGGCTACAATGATCTTAAAGGGATTATTTGGGTGATAATGAGTAATAAATAAAGATGATGCGAACTGAGCTGTATTGAATCAGTGCCAGGTGTATCCACTTTTAATTCCGTGAATTCAGTTTATGAAAGAGCCATTCCGTTTTAAGTGACATTTAAGTTATTGTCCTTCAGAGATAAGATATTGAGCAGATCTTTTTTTTTTATTGCGTTTCCTTATTGATAGGTTTATAATAAGCTTACTAAAACAGCCTGTGTAAGGTTCCACAAATAGTCTATTTTAAAATAGTATTTTTTTTTTTTGTGCATTCAAGAGTCGTTATGGTCGAACTAAATTCATATTGTACACAATTCTTTTCTAGTTGCAAGCTTTGCGAACATTATATTTGAACATCTGAATGGTTATGACAAATCATTAAAACAAATACAGACGATGCAAAACGTTTAGTCGTGAAAAATTGGTTAAAAATGGCCAATTAGCATTTTAAAACGCAACAGTATATAAATCGAAAAACATTGAAGTTCTTTCCGTCAATGAATTTTACTGAGACGGGTGCGTAATCTTCCATATACAGTGGGTTGACCGGTTCCGCAATTTGACCGCATTCTGCAATTTGCAGAAATCAAACTTTATTTGCGGGAAAACAACTTCGCTGTCAGCCTTGAGTTTGACACCGCTGGAATGGTAAATCAATGTGGATTTAACTCTTAACTATCGTTTTGAGATATTCCGCTTCATAGAGAAATTAATGCCCGATAACTGTTGCTTGCTGTTGCAGCAGTACTAAATCAACGCTTGTGATAAGGCGCATTGTGCAGTGTGTGGCCGTTAAACACGTGTATTCCCGGGATTCATCACATGTTGTTAGTGTCATTATGACTGGAAATGATCGTATATTTGACCATATAAATCCCAATTTCGTACTTTTGATACCTTTTCATCAACACCCATTGAGTGACTGCTCGTCATTTGACTAGTTCCGCAAACGCCATTTTGTAGGTTTTCAAACTTGTAATTTATGAGACATGTTTATTCTTGTTTATATTTCTGGGAGAATTTGTGAAATGTGTTGTTGTGAATGTGAAATAAAACATTTTTTCCCCGCCATAACGGTTTTTCTGTGGCTCAACGGGCTCATCATTATGCCTCGGTGCGCATGCGCGCCAAAAGGGCATACGGTAGTTTGTTTGTGTGTTGTTCTTTCTGTTACTGGGATAGCAAACAAAATTAAGTCCTAGAATATGTCTGTATGGGTTAAATGCCATGGTATCTAGGACTTAAATTTGCCATATTTTTGAGATAAAGCTTTGTTTTAGACTTATAGCACTATTTGACACTTCCCTACACTCCAATAGGAATCGAGGAATGCGGAAGTAATGCGTGTCATGGGGAATGCAATTGTTCCAAACAATGAATTCATTTTCATTGGAACACGCTTACAGGTAAGTTTATTATCCCCCGCCAACACGAAGTGTGAGGGGAATATAGGCTTGACCTCTGTCCGTGCATGCGTGTGTGCGTCCGTCAGTCCGTTCGAGAGAAAGGGGACCACTTTTCTCAGAAACTATTACAGATAGGACGATCAAATTTGGTGTGTAGCTTCAGACCACAAAGGCCTTGACGGAGTTTGAAATTAAGAAGCACACGATTGGCGGGGGATGTTGTAGACCATGTCGTCAAATGACTGCATTTTTGAGAAATTTATCGCATTAGCTGACCCCTTATGAATTTACTTGTTAGCATCATTTTCTGTACCCAGCTTTAGTTTATTTTGATCGTCAGATAACAACATGTTAAATTTGTATTAAAGTTAAAGTAGATGACGCAAGCAGCTCTTAACGATCTAGCATAACCACGTCATTTGTTCTTTTCGCTACCTTAAATTAATTGCAGTTATTGGTGTTCGTTTGAGTACAAAGTTTATATTCACTTTTTAGATCCGCTGATAGTTTCAACTACATTTTATCGCTAACTAGTTAATTTTGTTGCCTACCACAATACTTCTGTTCACTCGAAGGTTCTGCGATTCAGTGCAAAAATGAATGGACACAGCTTAAAATGTCAAATCACTTCGATACACCGATTTGATCGCATAGCAGCAAGTAACGTCATTAGGTTACACACAAGTTTTTATACGCTTCAATGCTGTTAGGTGGGAATGCATTTTCACCTCCTTTATTCGCATGAATATTTTTGGCGAACTTCAGGTAATTTGATTGACAAGTGGATGGAAACATAGCTTATGTCAAGCATAGATGCACAGCTAGGGCACTCTGACATGTCACATACATGACATATTGTCACTGCTGCAAGCACCAGGGCACCAGCAGCTTCGGTGCTTACATTACTCATGTCCTGTGTTAATCTGAACTTGTAGTCTCATCCTGATAATTTTAATGTATACTTAGCATGTACTACTTGAAATGGAAAGAGTAGAAAGAATCATCCATAGTCGCTGACAGCAGTTGGATATCGATGGATGTACAAATCATCTTGAACTGAGGCCAGCGCACGTGGATTCCAGCTGACACAATGTCGACGCACGGAACAGTTAGCCATAAATTTGACCAATTATTGTGATATCCCCTATGGAGTAATGCTGGCTAAACTTGGTAGAAAATACATGTGGCTCTTTCTTTGTGGCCAGGGGCACGCAATTATGCCAATAAACATAGAATATCATCAGTTCGGCCTGACAAAGGGCGCTGTTTGGGAAACTGAAAATTATTTGCGGAACCCGTCAAAGGATATGCCACTGAAAAATGACTGTGCAAGGCTTTATTCCCAATGACTGAAGAAAACTAAGTGATCCACAAAGTGCATGAGCAATTTCCGCAAATTTGTGAACAGATAACTTTCTGCTAGCTAATTCTGTATCAATACCAGACGCTTCAAATAAATTCCGTTTGCAGAACTGGTCAACGTACTGTAGGAATGGATAGGCTACACTAAATTACAGGTTTGCAACAGAAAAAATTATTAAAATTACATTAAAATTACATTATCTCCGAACATAAAATATTGCAGAAATGATACTTGACAAACAAAATCCTCACCAAAAATAGCATGATATTTCATAGGAATTGGCTATATCAGTGGCACTGTACAGGGTGATTTGGGGCTGTATTTTACGGCACGCATGCGCATTGATGTTTCTTCACATAGGCCTATGTTGGCAGCTTCCATGCTCAGCACGCTTAACTGCGGTCTACAGCGAAGCGTTTGTTTTAAATACAATCTCTCAGACTGCTTTCGCACAAGGTACGATTCTTCCAAAGCATACCACAGTGCAATTGGGTAAAATGCTTTGGGGGATTTTATTATTGAGAAGGGGCTTTAGAATATCAATATCGCAAATGCATGCTGTGCGTGCCCTAGCAACCCGATGTGTCATCACTCAGTAACATGGATTACCACGTAACGCAGCACAGGAAATTAAACTCGAAATTTTCTTGACTTAATTTCCGTGGCTAAATCTTCAAAATTGCTCCCCACAACTGTTAAACGCGAGTCCGTCATCTTGGGTTTGACCGGACACGCCGCCTCCGCGCATGCCCACTCCGACTTACCGTAAATATAGCGTCCAATCACCGTTTACGGCGCCGTAGATATAGCCACTGCCTATTTAATAATCCAATTGCGTATTATACCTCACTAAAATTTTAAATAATCGCACAGGTTGAGCAAAATGTATCGTCTAAAACGATAAGGTTTGCAGAAATTATTTCCGGCAACATCACCACTGCCAAAGCAAATCAATATTTTATGTTGGCTAACATTACTCTTGCATTCACATATGGAAATAAGTCGCCAGCAAGTTGCGCCATTATCTACATGTACGGACCACTGTCAACACGACCGCCCCAACCGCCCTCGTAGCTCAGTTATGATTAAACAAACACCCGGCTAACGGCGGGAGGTCTACTATTGTCTTCGTGCGTGTTAAGACGCCCGTCCTACCGCACAGCTCACGACGAGATTTCTCGGTCCTACCGACAGCCTAGCGCCCCCCTACTGCCTTATTAACGATCCTTTCTTTGGTATTAATGGCGACTGTACTGTACGTCATCGCCAAACGTTAGTCATTAGTTTACAGGTACACCAATGATGTTAAACTTCAGACAAGCGCCCATCCAGCAGGAAGTAAACACTTGTCAATGACGACTGTCCAAATTCTGTGTATGAAATGCCTTGAGGAGATGAAGGCATGGATGAAGAAAAACTTCCCTCAACTAAACAGCACCATAACCAAGGCAATACTTATTGGCACACCTCACCAGATCCGCTCTTCATCCGTATCACAAATCACTTTTGACAGTCAGGTCATAAACCTCTCCTCTGCCTCAGTCACAAACCTCGGCGTCCGGTTTGACCCTCAGCTAACCTTTTCTGACCACATTAAACACCTGCGTAAAACTTAATTTCATCACCTTCAAAATATATTGAAACCCCATCCTCTCCTGTCTCTGATGCACAAAAACTTGTCCATGCCTTTATCTCTTCAAGGCTGGACTACTGCAACTGACTCTTTTATGGGGTTCCTGCCAAGGAGCTACAAAGGCTGCAATACATCCAGAACAGTGCAGCTAGAATCCTAATGCGAGCCCGATCTGCACTCACTGCACTCACTGCACTGGCTTCCTGTTTCTTCCCAGATCAATTATAAAATCCTGTTCCTCACCCACAAATGCATCCATGGACACGCCCCTTCATACTTGCAGGAACTCATCCTGGAGCAAACCTCCACCCACACCCTCATCCAGCAGCCTCCTCCTTCATGTGCCTACCACCAAGCTCTGAACCATGGGAGATAGAGCCTTCTGCTCTGCTGCACCTCGGCTTTGGAACAGCCTCCCTGTATCCTGTTATTTGTTATTTATTTTATAGTAATCTTGTCTTTTTTTTTCTTTTTTGCTGCAGCATTCTGAGATTCCATGAATGAAAAGTGCGTTACAAATAAAATCTATTATTATTGTTACTATTTGTGCTGCCTTACTGGTCAGCTATTTGTTTGTTTTCTTCATCATTTGGCACCCTCTGGTGGTATGTCTGTAGCAAAACATGATCTGATGCAATACCACTTGTTTGTGATGAAATAGCCTATTGCTTTCTAGAGGTTTCTGGCATCTTCTTGCCTGGAGGGGGCCGGATCACCCAGTACTCCTGTAGATCTTTCCAGAAGGTTTCTAGTCTATATAAATGCTGTGATTTTGCTCAGTTAGAGTTTTTTCTTTGCAACAGAGTTAATTAGCGGCATTAATGTGTTATTATAAGATTGCACAGAGGATTATTTGTAGAAATTTTTGGACCAGTGAAGAATAAATTTGTTTAAGTTGTCATTGATGGGATTTTCAAATCAACACAAATCACTGCAGCCAGTATTTTATTCACAATAGAACAGAAATAGCATAGCAAATGTTGAAACTGAGAAATTTTAGTTTTATCCACAAAATGAGCTCATTTCAAATTTGATGGCTGCTACAGGTGTCAAAAAAGTTGGGACGGTGGCCTGTTTACCATGATGTTGCATCCCCTCTTCTTTTTAACACAGAGTGGAGGCGTCTGGGCATTGAGGAGACAAGTTTCTTGAGTTTAGCCATTGAAATTTGATCCCACTCTTGTTTAATACGGGCTTCCAACTGCTGGAGAGTTTTGGGTCCCCTTTGACAGACTTTTCGTTTAATTATACGCAAAATTTTCTCAATCGATGAAAGATCAGGACTGCAGGCAAGCCAGATCAGCACACGGACTCTTCTACTATGAAGCCATGCTTTTGTAACTGCTGCAGTATGTGGTTTTGCATTGTCCTGCTGAAATACACAAGGCTATCCCTGGAATAGATGTTGTCTGGTGGGGAGCATATGTTGCTATAAAACCTTTATATACCTTTCAGCACTCATGGTGCTTTTTAAAACATGTAAGTGTGCCACACCATATGCACAAATGCAGTGGTTCCCAAAGTGGGGGGCGCGCCCCTCAGGGGGGATGCAGAGCAATTGCAGGGGGAGCGCGGGAAAGAGAAATTTTTTTTTTCCCCCCGCTGGAGTTCCGGACACCAACAGAAAATCATTTGCATACAGCAAATCAGCAATCTTGTTCCAGACCGCTTGAGACCGTTGAACTTTTTCTCTTTACTGGCCTTGCACCGAGGTTACTTTTACAACTCGGTGGGCATGATGGCAATAATTTGTATTTCTCCAGGTTTTGTGCATGTTTTGCTCATCAGTATGTGGATGTTTTCTAGGTGTACTTTTATCACTTTTATCCGGTACATCGTGATTCATATCCTCCATTTCTTTATCAGTCCCGGCATTGTAAAGTGTATTGTCTGTTTGAGATGTTCCCTCCATTTTTAACAATTATTCGATGATAAACGTATAGTTTGACTTTAAATTCAATGCTGTAATTTTTTTATTTTATCAGATAATAGCAAGATAAAGTTATCTTACACTTTAAAGATATTATTTTGACATGCATTGTTTTGATCATGGAGGCTGCTGTTTTGGTGTCACGTGGGGGAAACTGGCAATTCCTATTGGCCCATGTAGATACAGGGTTTTTCCTTGGAAAATGCATGAATACGTTGTAGCTACTAGGCTTTACTCCATGGACCTATAAGGAGATCTGGACGCACAACTCTGGTCGACCACACACGCCTCCATGGTCCTAGCGGCGAATGTGATATTGCAGGTCACGTGATGCCATGGGGGCCAAAAAGAAATTTCTCCATAGGGAATAATTGAAAAAGACACGCTGAGAAATCCGTGAATAATTTTTTTTGACAGCCACAAATTATCGATACCGAAACGGTTTATTTTTCTCTTTTAAATCATTAATCCCTCGTTTCTCGGCAAAGACAAAATCTTTTATTTATATTCAGGCTATGCGAACACCAACGGGTCCTCATATGTAAGCGCGTTCCCGCTCCTCCGAATTTAGCACTGCAGCGGATGTGAGTGGGTGGCGCAATGGGCTTTCCTTGCCGTCTGTCTGTTTAACATTACAAACGAAGCCAAATCGGTGAAGTGAGCTGGCCAGCCACGGGGCATATGTATTGAGCGACAAAAGAAACGCAAGTTAAATAAAGGCAAACCGGAAAATAAGTTTGCGCGTTATTATTTTAAATCAAATTTATTACTAGCGTGGGCGCATTTATACTCGTTTTATCAACCTTTTCTTTGTTTTGCGATAATTATGAGTACCCAGATAGCAAGCTCCTCCGCTCCGGATTTGCCTTGGCTCTGGAGCCAGGGCAGATCCGGAGCGGAGGTGCTTGCAATCTGGGTAACCATAAGAGCACATTAACTAACTAAGTTAGCTAACTTGCGTTTCTTTTGTTGCTCAGTAAATTTTTGCCATTTTAATTGCTGAATGGCCGTAATACGTTATAATGTGTTACTTAGCACCTCGATTGCTGCACTTCATGCAGCGCGAGAAAATGTACAGTGAGCTAAGGCCGCTGGTGTGACATCCTAGAACCATGACGCAGGCAACACTCACCTCACTTATTCAAATTAAAATGAAATGGTTAAATCCATGAATTGCATTGTGTATTGCCAGTACTTTGAATAGCACCAATTCGCATCACTCTATTCTGATGCGTTATGCTTAACGTGTCAGCTGAGTTGCATCTACCGCAACGTAATGTGCGTTTATAGCAGCATATAAATTAATTTCGAACACTGCTTAGCGATCCATTTATCAGCCTAACCATTCTTCGTTGTTCAATTACTTACCGACCTTCATACATGATGACGAAACTTTTCGGCAACTTGTCTTGTGAGATCCAAAATGAACTATTTTTGTTCATGATCCGAACCAAGTGGGTGGAACTACGCGCATTCCTTGCCGTCCGTCTGCGATGAACATTCTTTATGTGGCCAAGTCAATCAAGCGAGCCGGCGTTACGGTGCAAATATTTTATCCATTTTATTTTAATTGATGAATGGCCGTAATAT
This sequence comes from Gymnothorax reevesii, assembly GCA_029721435.1. Taxonomy (NCBI): domain Eukaryota; kingdom Metazoa; phylum Chordata; class Actinopteri; order Anguilliformes; family Muraenidae; genus Gymnothorax; species Gymnothorax reevesii. Next base: position 99,274,370 of record CM056582.1, on the reverse strand, counting down.
ACTCGATCGCCACACTCCATTATGTAGTGCCACTAAATGTACAGTAAGCTAAGGCCGCTGTTGTGATATCCTAGAAGCATGTATACGCAGCTAACACTCACCTCACCTTTTCATTGTCCATGGTTATCATTGTAATGAGTTGTATATTTCCATTACTTTGAATAACACCAATTCACATGTCTGGATTTTGATTTGCGAACTGGTGATATCTTGACCGCAGTCATCAACTGTCAGCTGTGTAGCATCTAAACTAATGTCCATATGAGTGCATTTATTGCAATAGATAAATTCAGTTCGAACACTGCTTAGCAAACCATTTATTAACCATTCTTCTGTCTAAAATTAATTATTAATTATTAACCATTCTTCTGTCTAAAATTAATTACTGACTTTCATACTCGACGACGAAACTTTTCAGCAACTTGACAGATGACCTCTAAAATGTTCATTTTTTGTGCATGATCCGAATATCCATGAAAGCACTGAACATGCATACACATTTTTTGCGGTACAGCCTTTATTAGATCGAAGTTTTGGGGAGGTGGAAACGTCAGAGTATAATGAATCCGAACATCTAATGTTCGTGAGCAGCATCTGATATCAACCGGAGTGATGCAGGTAGATTCGACGGTGTGGCTGATTTTCATCTGAACGAAAATAAATACGAGATCTAAAAGAATGCAACAGTTGGTAGCGTATATGCACATTCTGTACCCCATGTCGGATGTAGCTGTCATCATCCATCTGCTCACCCCCACCACCTGTCATATTTGTCACCCCCAAGGCATTATTTACGTATATATATTAAAAATGTTTTCAAATAGATTTATTTGTGTTTTGTCAGTTTTTGATTTTTTTTGCCAGCTCTGCGTAACGTTTGAAGATGAACTCAAGTACTCAAAATCAAAAGGGGTTTAAAGCTTAACTTTCGCAGAGCCGGCCATTATCATAAAATCTACCACAAGTACAATCGATGTTAACTCGCACTTAGAAATGAAACGTAGAGACGGTATTAAAATTATAACCGAGAAAGACTTTATTGGAAAGGGCTTTGGGGGTGGATAGAAAGGCACGGCCTCTGGTTCGCTGACATGCAGAAATTCATGGATGAAATGTTCAGTGCACTCCAAGAGGCTCAGATATCTGGGGAAGGACAGAGAAAAGGAGCTTTAAGGGAAAAATAACGCTGTACAACGTTCGTGACATTTCACGGTAGACCCATTATACTCCACGGAATGGTTATAAGTTACGTAAGCTAAAAGTAAATTAGCTTACCAGAATTGACAAAAGTTTAAAGCTCCTGACTTTAAAACATATCAGTTTATGAGGTAGGTGAAGTTCGTTGTGTTGTGTGTTCGGTTTATTGTCTTTAATCCGGAAAAAGATAATGGAATTCGCACGCAGACAAGTAAGAATTATCTGACTCCGATAATGTGGTTATTCGACGTTGAGCTAAAGAGAACACGAGCCTGTGGCGTTTTTCCCAATAGCGTAGTTGCAGAAATTTATACGTCCATTCAGTCAGTGGTTCTAACTATGGAAGTTAGCATCTGTGATTTCGGGAAGCGCACCCCTGAGCAATGTCATATTAAAGTTACGCAACAGCAAGTCAACTATTTGGCCGAGATTTTTGAGTTGAAATCAATAGTATTACTTCCCTGTCAAAGTCGTTTTTAACATTTGTGATTGCATTTGTGTTTTAAAATAGAGTCTCAAACCATAATTAAACCTTTATCGGCGGCTAGGCTTTGTGTTCCGTACATCAAGGTGCAGTCTGCAGTGGTCAGACTTCCATTTCCGATGAAAAGTGATCGTGAACACGCACCCTAGGTCGGAGTTCCACGAGCCCGAGCCGTTGTCATGGATACCTCGGATACCAGCGCGTTCATAAGCCCCACACTACACATGTGTGAGCAAAAATCACACAGCGCATGTCCGCGTGGCTCCGGAAGCTTGGCCCCCATGTCGGCACGCTGCGCCACTGAGCAATTTCCATTGAAATGAATGGGCGGCCATTTTCCAATTGTATATCCAGTGAAATATAAAACATCCTTGCTTTACTCTTGTAAAAGCATGTTATAGGAAGCAGAATTTACAGCAGTGCATAGTGAAATATATGGCACATTACCTAGTAACTACACTGCAAATATAAACTCAACTTTGGGAAAATATGCAGTTACTAGGTTTTACGTTTACATTCGGGTTAACGTTAATATTTAATTCCAGCGGGATGGATGGACCATTTATACACAATATTTCCACACTTTTGTTAGAAATTGCAGAGCAACAACAACATGGAAAGAACGTGATTTGGTGGTGTTTGTTTTATTTAGTTTTAGGGAGTTTAAAAGGTCGAAGTATGTGGAATGAAGTGGCTGCATACATTCAATTTCATTTTGTAATATGACTATGGCATCAAATTTGGCATCTAATTAAAGCTGGTATCTCAGTGAGTGGCGAATGCTTATGAATGTAGTGAATTTTGAGTTTCGTCAGAGCTTGTAAAAGGGTGCAAAGCAGTGCGCTAAAAGTTTTTAGGATCACAAACAGTTCTCCTTGTCGCAAAGAAATTTTGAGCATTTTCTAAATTTCTTTGAAAATTTATTTTCTCACAAACAGTTGCAGACGTTGTAAAAGAGTTGTAAGCGTTTGAAAACGGTTGTACCACGTGTCGCTAAAGTTCTTTTCGTTTTGCGAAGTAGTGACCACTATACAACAGAGTATAGAATATATATATTAGTATGCTGACGAATGTAGATGAATATTGGGTTTTGTGAGGATACCATCAAGATTTTAGGGTCGCAAAGAGTTCATTTGCATATCCTAGAAAGCCATTTACTATTCTTTCGCAAACAGTTAGGTGAATGTTGCTAACTGACGCTAAACGTTGCTAAATGTCGCTAGTGACACGTAGGTCAATCCTGATTTTTGCCAACTTTCGTCTGAAAAGTTGGCGAATCCGACGAATTCTTACGAATGTAGCGAATTTTGGATTCGCCAACTTTTCTGACGAAAGCTTCACTGCTATGAATTTGTATATGTACTGCCAGCATGGAAAGTTTAAAAGAAAAACTTTTTTGCTTTTCAAAGTGGTTATTTTCCATTTTTTCTGCCTACAGTGGTGAGAATTTCTTTTTAACATAAGACCCACTGTTTACATGCGCTATAATGTTCATTCCCATCTCGCTGTATAGTTTGCAGCCCATAGTCATATTACAAAATGAAAGTGAATGTATACAGCCACTTTATCCATCTCGTACTTCAACCTTTTAAACTCCCTAAAACTTTATAAAATAAACATCCCCAAACTGTGTACTTTCCATTGTAATGTGAATAGACCTTTTCTTTTTTTAAGCCCAGACTGGAGCTAGGTTTGGACATGTCCTGGGCATGTCTGAGATGGAAAGTCCCAGAGAATTAAAAAAGGTATAAAAGGTGGGAGGGGTCTGCAAAAGAGTATATAAGGAGAAAAATTGAGAGAGTAAAGTAGTAGGAGAAATTGAAAGGAGAAATAGTGGAAGGATACATTTGACCAGACCTGTCACTCTGTTCAAGACCTGTGAAGCTTTTAGGGGATTTTTGCCTGTGTTGGAGCATTTTCCTCACCTGGAACATCACCAAGCAACCCAACCAAAGGGACTGTAAATATTTTTTTTTCTTGTATATATCAATCTTGGTCAGTAGAGTAGATAGTAGATTAGTTAAAAGTCTTTGTTTAATTAAATGTGTTTAAGTTTAAAAATTTTGTCTGTCATCCCTTGCTGTCGTAATTGTCGAAACAGATTGGGGCCATAACAGCATCTCGTTGTTGCTCTGTAACTTCTGACAAAAGGGTGCAAATATCACGTATAAATGGTAGGGATGAACGTTGCGCAGGTGGTTATGAATGTAAATCTATATGAGATAAGGCAAAGTTTATACACCCAGCCGAAAATACGCGACGTCACGCGCAATGGATAATGGGTATTGCAAGCTAACTCCGATGTCATCTATTGGAGGTGTTTTGGGCTGTTGCAGTGCCTTTGCCCCTATTGGCCACCACTAATAAATCTACTTGAATGAAAATTCAAAATAAAGAGTAAAGAGAAGCGAAAAGCGCTATTTGTGAAAAGCCAGACGAGCCATTGAGAGTGAGGACAGTGTTTTTTTGACTCCATGCACTTCAAGCCAGAGGTTCCCAAACTCATTCCAGGTTTTAAACTTAAAAAGGTGTTATTTTTTTCTGATGACCTTCTGTCATCTGCACAACTGTGGTGTAACCCGGTTCTGTGGATAAGCTTTAGCAGCGGTACATGCTGACCTTGCCAGGTTTTTGGGCCGTCACTATGTTAAGGACAAAGGAAACAAACGACTCAGACAAAATGTCAAGGAGTATAATGCCTTGCATCTGTGAATATATATATATATATATATATATATATATATATATATATATATATATTGCTTTGTTCGCAGGTTCCCAGGTTTCAATCCCGCAGCAGACACTAATGTCTAATTTAAGAAGTAAACCTTTGTACAGCCTGATCGATGGAGAAAAAAATAAACACATTAAAAAAAGAAGGTCAGAAGAAGTTGGAGAGATCGTACACAGAGTGAATGTCACGAGGGAAGTGCACAGTGGTGGAAACTGGAAATACCGCAAATTTTTTTTTCCCTTGCAATGCATCTACTCCTTCCTTTTAAAATTTTCTCCCATCATTCTGTACCCCCTTCTCACTCATAAAAACCCTCCAAAAATATTTGTGCCCCCTGAAAATCGTTCTGGACAAAAAAAAAAAACCCAAAAAAGTGGACATTGTGATTGGTAGTCATGCCCTACGTTGAAAAAACGTTGTGAAATCAACGTTGATTCTACTTTCAAAATGAAAACATCATTCAGCGGTGATTCAACAGTACTAACCATGATACGAAGTGTGTACCGTGGCCCAAAATACCATTGTGGATTTACCGCGGTATTAATACCATGGTACAGCATGGTACATGTTTACAAGGGAAGCGAACCATGTAGCGTACATCAGCCATGTAACTTACTAGCTGGTGAACCTATGAATATCGCAAAATGGTCAGGCAAATCATTTAAAAAACCATCACATGTGATACAGTACATGGCATATGGTTTGTCATGTTGATTACGAAAGTCATTTCTAAGATTGTAGACTTTTGTAATTGCTAAATGCTCAGTACATTTCAGTACAGCACTCCCCACTTCCATTCTCCCTATGACGCAGTGATTTCACTCAGGCTTTTCCTACATAGTGCGACAAGACTTCAGGGATT